>CM067218.1:12961933-13312778 GCA_034190945.1 Octodonta nipae | reverse complement strand
TATTAATACCATCAAGGGATGTATTCCATTCCTTTTGATATAGAGGTAGAGCAGAAACGTTTTTGAACTTTTTCAATTTCATTACTTTGGCTGTAACAATTTGGTGACCAAATGTTGGAGGGGTATTCAAGGTGAGGCCTCACCATAGATGTATAAAGTCTTATGGTTGTTTTTCCACTCAAATTTTGGCTATAATGTATGACAAATCCAAGAACTTTGTATGCTTTGTTTATCAGGTAGCTGAAATGGGTATTGAATTTGAAGTTATCTTGAAAGACCACCTCCAGATCTTTAACCTCCTTACACCAGTTAACCTTACAATTTCCCATGTAATAGTCTTCAATAGCTACATTGACTTTTTGGGAGAAGGAAACAACACAACATTTTTCGGTATTAACAACATTTTGTTTTCTTTAAACCAGTTGAGCGCCAAATTCAATTCTTTTGAAGTGCAACAACATCATTTATGCCATCAATAGATTTAAATAATTTGAAATCATCAGCAAACAAAAACCCAACGCAGGTCTTCACGCTATCGGGTAAGTCATTGATAAAAATCAAAAACAAGAGAGGACCCAAGATGCTACCCTGGGGTACTCCTGAGGTGGCAATATAATGATGGGAGAAGAAGTACCTATCTTTACCCTTTGGGTACGTGCGAGTAAGTATGAAGTTATGAATGACAATACTTCACTTGAGAAACCAAGAACCGACAGTTTTTTTATCAAGACACTGAAATCTACCTTGTCATATACAGTTGCACAGTCTGTGTATATGACATCCAGCTGCTGTTTATTTAGAATTGCTTCCGACACATATTGACTTATTAGGAAGAAAACCATGTTGGTATTTTCAAATTTTGTCCGCTATGTAGGCAAGTTTGAAGTTATATATAAGTTTTTCTAATATTTTAGCCAAGCTGTTTAATAAACTGATAGGTCGATAGTCATGAATATTTTCCCTCCGCATCTTTTTAAAGATTGGGACTACAATTGCTTCTTTAAACTTATCAGGAAACCATCGCTGCTTTAGAGCTAGATTAAAGATATTTTAGAGGGGTAACCAACAGATCGGCACACCTATTATAGATATTTTGTGGTATATCATCAGGGCCAGTTGTTTTTTTGGGCTTCAAACTTTTTATGCTGGAAATAATGCCATCATCAGTTATTTCAGGAAAACTAAAACCTCCTCTACAATAAAGACCTTGCGGGTCGATCGTACTTGGTTCAAACACAGAATGAGAATATTGTGCAAAGGCATCTGCAATGCTTTGTTCATCGGTTAAGTTAACGTTATTCGAAGTCATCCTCCGTGGCACACCACCATCATGTGATTTGCCTCGAATGAATGACCAGAAGGTACTGGGATCTCTATTGATATTATTGTCAATTGTCTTTTTATATTTTCAAAGTCTGTTCTGGTCTGTTTTTTAATATCACACCTCAATAACCTGTACTCATTGTAATTTGATAAGCTTGCCTTACCTCTCGTTTCAAGGGCATGTAGGTGGTTTTTCTTGCTGATCATTTGTACTAAATTGAATGTGAACCAGGGAGGATACTTTCTAAACTTCGACGCGTTTCTCACTATGTACTTACTTGGGAATAGATGCGTCCAAACATCTGTACAAGTTTGAGTAAAAGCTATTTACACTTTTATTAACATCATCACATGCCAGTACGTCTGACCAGTCACAATCGCTTAAAAGATTGAATAATAAGAGAAAATTGCCTTTAGCGAAATTGTATTTGTACTTTTTTGGGAAGGGCTCACTTTTGGCTCTCTCTGCAATGATAACGAAATATTTAGTGCTGGATGATGGATCCTCCTTGAGAAGAGGACTGTCTGACCGTTTCACTCAAACTTCGAGGTTACAGATAACCAAATCCATGTTCCTTTTCATAAAATTTTTAACTGAGTTCAGCTGTTGAACTGCAATGATAACGAAATATTTAGTGCTGGATGATGGATCCTCCTTGAGAAGAGGACTGTCTGACCGTTTCACTCAAACATCGAGGTTAGAGATAACCAAATCCATGTTCCTGTTCATAAAATTTTTAACTAAGTTCAGCTGTTGCAATTCATATAGGCTCAAGAATTGCTGCATCAGAAGACTTTTATCATCTGAACCTAACTGAAAGTTAGGCAGATTAAAATCACCTAATATTATGATCTAGAGTGGATAGCATATTCTCAAATATATCTAAAAAAATTTCCAGATAATAATCAGTACTACTATTAGGTCTAATATAAACAATACATAAATATATAAAAGATCTTTTTAGTTTGATTTTAATTAAGATAGCTTCATTATCACAGTTATGTATATTACCTCATAAGACGTTTCCTGTCTCTCCTTATGACTGCATACCTTTCAGCAAATAGCTTGGGATTATAGATACCATCACATAGCCAGGTGTCTGTGAGAGCTATTACATCATACTCTTCCGATAGGACACTACTATACAACATTAAATCAAAATTAGATACTCAAAATGAAAGGAGTATCACCGGTGTGGAGTAATACGCTGTGGTCGGCGTTCTGAGCATGTGCACTGGGTACCTACTTCTCTTGCCTACACACTGACGCCATTGTAGTCTGATTCTTCCTTGTTTACGTTGTTTACTGAGTGTTTAAGATGCCTCCGATGTCCGCCGTTCTGTTATAAGATTCGTTAGAGCTAAAGGCCTAAAACCGATCGATATTCATTATGATGGAATGGTAAGAAAGTGGGTGTGAGCATTTAAAGATGGCCGCACAAATGTGCATGATGAACAACGGAGTGGGCGTCCTTCGGTTATTAATAGTGGTTTGAAACGGTGGACCATCCTCCGTAAAGCCCTGATCTGGCGCTTAGTGACTACCATCTGTTCCTGCCCTTGAAGAAACTCCTGGGCGGTCAGCGTCTTCAAGATGATGACAAAGGCAAAACAGTTGTGATGCAATGGTTAACAAGTCAAACGGCAGACTTCTATGAGGAGGGTATTCAGAAACTGATACAACGTTATGACAAGTGCCTCAACATTAGAGGAAATTATGTTGAAAAGTAGATGAAAGTACAACTTTCATGTAAAAAGTAAAATTATTCAAATATCTTTGCACATCTGTTTTTAATCTCACAACGGAACCTACTTAAAAACACGCCTCGTATTTAAAAATGTCGCAAAAAATTAGGCCTATATGAACGATCTAGAGATAAATTGTACAAGGAACCCAAAAAAGAATTGATTGTGCAGAAAAAGGATGTTTTAGTTAAATATCAGATTCTGTGATTTCAAAATATGTAGCAATTCATTGTAAGTAAAATTTGAAGCGTTAAATAATTCTAAATATACATCGTGAGACATACGGTATAAAAATAGTTGGAAATTACTTACGGATATCTAAGAAAAGAGTTTTGTAAGTGTAATCTATTTATATTTCATGCAATCACTAAATTGATACAAATGGCTTAAGTTATTAATTTTACAAAAACGTATGTATTTTAGTGCAATATGAATGTTGAGTTAGAATGAGAACAAGACTGCAAACAAATGCATTAAAAATGGTTTGAGAGCTCACTGCTATTAATTAAAACAACTGTGTAACTAATGCAAGTAATTATAAAATGTTATATTTGACTGATATTTTTCTGATGGTAAATTCATGTAGGTATACATAAAATAAGAGACGATGACTAATTTCAGTATTACGAATGAAAATACATTTCGTATTGTGGTTTGGATTCTGTATCGAATTCTAAGTATATTTCTCTAATGGGTTGATCTCTGGAGATCTAGCTGGCCATATTATGATGAAACCTCTCCTTCTTGTCCATTTATTTTGGAAAATACTCTGAAGGTATTCATGCAATAATAGCGAATATTCTAGAACAGTCTATCCTGTTTAAACTATCTCGGATCTGCTATTATACAGGGTGAGCCAAAAGTATGGACACCTTTGAAAAACCCTTCATGAATATTTTTTTTAAATGATAAATACAAAAGTTTTAGTATTTTTCTCTGGCTATCTAACGGTGACCATTCCTTGACCTTGAGCATGAGGGTCATATAAAGGTTAAATGAATTTTTTCAAGTGAGAGCCCCATTTTTATTCCTGTTTCGGAAAGAGCGGAAAATTGTACGTACAGAGTGACCTTGACCATGATCTCGTTCGTTGATCGCTACCAAGGTCAAAAGCCTTTTTATAAAAAATCAATAGATTTTCACCAAAATCAGTAAAGGGGGGTTTTTGAGGTCGCGGACTACGAATCTGATGTATAAAAATCAAAATAGCAGACTAAAATGGCGGGCGCAAATTTGCAAAATCAAAAGATTTTCACCAAAATCGGATGACCTTGTCAGTCGTCGTCAAGGTAATTGTCGTGAGTAAAATTATCCCCTATTTCCCAATCCGATTTGGGAGATAAGGGGTTTCTATTTGAAAAAAAAACATGTTGACTTTGAAATGACATTGAAGGTCAAGGTCGTGGTCACGGTTATATTTGGACGTGTAATTAACATTTTTCAAAAAAAAATTCTTGAAGAGTTATTCAAAAGTTTCCATACATTTGGCTCAACCTGTATGTATGTATAATTAAGTGTTACTCAATACAAAAGCGACTACAATTGTGCTACCCACAATTTCAGTCGATACTTTTACTTTTTGAGGGAATTGTGTACGAATTTCTATAGTCCAATGTTGGTTTTCTGGTGCCCAATATTGAAAATTTTGCCTGTTACTTGAACAAATGGTGTCTGTTCAATGTACATTTAGTAAATCAGCTAGTAGGACATGGTATATACTAAGACTCTCATAAATTCAAAAATGAAATATCACATAGATGTTTCTGAGTGACATTTATTTCGAAGAGATATGGAGATAGTTGGAATTTCAGGATAATAAAGTAGACTTCATCAAAGTTAAAGAATTTTATGTCAATTCGACTAACAGATGAAAAATGGCTGTACAAATTAGTTAGTAATAGCATATGTAACTACGATATTGTTTCAATATATCAATATTCCAAATGTTTTAAGAATCCCAAAATATCAAAGATTAAAAAAAATTAAATCGCACAAATGTTAAAAATGTCCCCACTGTTTTCTTTCTCTCTCATCTAGTGGTAGGTACTTAGAGCATGTACCCTTTGGAGATAGCCTGTCAAGCACAATATCGTGGCAACGCTACAAAGAGAGGACAATAGAGACAGTAACAGGCTATTTTATTTGGTGGGTGGAAGCAGCCAATGAACAACATGCTGAACTATTTCACTGGAAGCAGTTCGACCAACCGAGTGAAATAGCCTCTTGTCCTTTCTATTGCCCTGTCTCTTTTTAGTCGTACCACGATATTTGTACACTGCAGGCTATCTCCAGAACATACAAGCTCTAAGAGTAGGTACTATTCCACTTGAACAGGCATCCATACCATACACACTCTATTTTAGATATTAACTCTATGAGAAATGTTCGAAAACGTCAACGGTCCAAAATTTTAAAAAAAAATCAAAACATCAAAAACGACAAAAATGTCAAAAACGTATATAAACTAGTGATGGGCAAAACCGATTATTTTTTAAAATCGATTACTCGATTATGTTTTAAGTTTAGATCGATGCATCGAGTAATAATCGATTATTAATCGATTATCATAGAGTGAATGGTTAGAAATTTAAAACTAATACCACGATATATATATATATATATATATATATATATATATATATATGTGGTTTATTGCTCAACACGTTGAATATTTGTTTGCCCGATAGTTTCATCAAACAAAAGAACCACTCTAGTAACCTTAGATCATTTACCACCTAGATATAGCCAGTCAAGCATAAAATCGTGGCAACGCTAGAAAGATAGGGTAATATAGACGGTAAGAGGCTATTTCACTTAGTGGGTGGAAGCAGCCAATAAACAACATGCTGAACGTATTTCATTGGAAGCAGTTCCCAACCGAGTAAAATAGCCTCTTGCCCTCTCTATTGTCCTTTCTCTCCTTAGTCTTACCGTGACATTTGTGCACTGCAGGCTATCTCTAGAAAGTAAATGCTCTAAGCTAGTAATTCACTAAAGCATGCAAGATTGTTGTCAAAAAATTCAATTTTTTCAATTCAATTAGATAAAAGAAAACAAAAATATTATATTTACTTCACTAGAATGATATAAAAAAATACAGATGACTTACAATCATCAACAATAAAACAATATTTTTTCTAATTCCTCTGAAATTATTTTTTATAATGAATAAACATAAATGTTTAAATTACACTGGTTGACAAAACAATACACTAGTTTAAATCCAATTCAGCTGACAAACATGAATTTAAAAAAATAATGTAGTTTAGGTTTTCTGGCTGTAGCCGATTTCTTAGGTTAGTTAATTGTCCAGTTTTGGAGAAAATTTTCTCAGCTGGTACCGATGTAGCTGTATCCATTTCGGACTGATCCTGATTGTTGATGTCGGTAGTCGACTGTATGTCGTGCATTCTTTTCAAATGATTCGACATGTTGGTAGTATTGCCACAAAATACAAGTACTTTTTTACATTTTTTACATTTAACATCAGACTGTCGCTTTTTGGAATAAATCCAAACGTGGGATGACACCTTCATTCTCTTTATTATACTGTGCTTCAACGTCCTAAGACAATTTAAAATAATAATATCCGTCTAATTTTCACAGTTGGTCCTAATTTCTATTATAAGGTATTATAACTTCTAAAAGTTCTACTAACGTAATTGTAAATTTAAAATGCAATTCACAGATCACAAAACAGCTATTTAATTTTCAAACCCTGTATCAATCACGGGTCAAATATTTTAACATCATCCTGTGCCAGTTGTCATTTTAGAGGCTGATATTTTCTAAGGATTTATTAAAAGACCTCAGATGCTCTAAGTATAAACAATCTTTGTTGTATGATCTGTGAATCTGTTGAGCAGATGTTTAACAATTATTTATGTTTTGTGTTTTTTTAATCTATCTGAAAAGGTGGAACGATTATTAATAGAAATCGATTCTAACCTCGATTATTTTTATTAATCGATTACGATTAATTTTACTTAAAAGAATCGATTACTCGATTCTTAGAATCGATTGTGCCCATCACTAATATAAACGAAGATTGTCAAAAATTTAATGTATCACAAATTAGGCCTGTACGAAGAGGATGGATCAGCTAGTTTTAAATAAATTTGTTCCAACCCACTCGTTTTCTCTGTAGAACGACCCTATCAGTTGAGCGAAAAGAAACTATTTCGTTCATACAAATTAATTCCAAACGGCTTGGGACTTTACTTAAAAGGTCATAAAATTTACGCTGAATAGTCGTAGACCAGGGTCGATAATTTTTTAAACAAAAAAAATAATAGGATGAAACCTATTGGAAAAGTAAGAGAACAACAATAAAAGGAAAAATTAGGAAGAGAATACAAGAACAGTAAAAGGAAAAATAATTTACAGGCGATCTGAGGTCGGGAAGTGGAAAACTACAAGTCCTATGGAAAAAAAATTAAAGGGCAAAGCTGTAGGTAATAAAGACATCTACAACTTTTCTACTTACACTTTTCTCACATAACCTCAAAATTTATGTGAATCATAAAAAAAATAGTTTTTTATCTTTTAAAAGTAATTTTTTTTACGAAATTTGCTGAAAGCTTCTCATGTCCTAAACGCACTGTAATTTTTTTTTAAATATTTATTTTTTCACTTTATTTTAACTTAATATCGATAAAGCACCCCAATTTTCAATCGAAAATTCTCACGTTAAAATATTTTAAGTAAGTTTTGTTCGTTGAAATCTCTACTTTCTGATGGTGTAAAAAAACTATTACTATACGAGAAATGTTCTCAGAAAATTAAGTTAATAATCTTCTTTAAATTATATGCGTATATGCCAATTTTTTGAAATTTTAAGATTTTGCTTATATGTATATCTGTGACCTACAGAAAATTTTAGCCCATCAAAAGGTATTTAATAGAAATGTGGGAAAAGGGCTAGGAGGATCTGGGCACTACTACCTGTAATTTCGTAGTCCCTGTAAAAACCGTTAGCCAGTATTCTGAGGACATTTATCATTGTATGTATTTGTTTAAACCGTCAGAAAGTAGAGAATTCAACAAACAAAAAGCCGACCGACTTTTTAAAAAAAGCAGATATTTGCCGTGAGAGTGATTTTTCAATATTAAGGCAAAATAAGGTGAAAAAATAAAGATTTTAAATAAAAAATATACAGTATGATTAGGACGTAAAAAGGTGAGTTTTTACAAAATTCGTGATTTTTTTTGAAAGAAAAAAAAAACAGTAACTTGTTTTTTTGAATTTTTTCACATATATTTTGAGGTTATGTGAAACAAGTGTAAATACAAACGTTGTAGATCTTTTTATTACCTACAACTTTTCCGTTTAACTTTTTTCTATAGGACTTGCAATTTTGCCGGAAATCGAGATAAACTTACCATTCCATTTTCCGAATTTAGATCGCCCGTAAATTATTTGTCCTTTGAATTTTGTTGTATTCCCTTCCATTTCCAATGGGTTTCATCCTACTATTATTTTGTTTTCACTTTTTACCATTTTTTAAGGATTCAGCACTGGTCTATCGTTGGAGATTTGTATTTTTTTCCTATACGTCATAGAAATTATATAACAAATCGGGTTGAAATGAGAAAAATCGAAAAAAAAACTTTAAAATGTTATTTTTTTAACCAGTATTTTTTCGTAATTTACAAGATTCTCTAATTGTTTTTACAGTAATACAATTAATTTGTACATTAGCAGAAACAACTAATTTCTAAAAAATATAGGAATCTTGATAAACTGAGCACACAACTGTATAGATAAAAAAAAGTTTTAAAAACAACTTGGGGAAGAGAAAAATATTCAAGTAACGGCTTTAAAAAAACTGGGCGTGTTCATTTTGCACCATCGCTAAGACAATGTCGTCTTCTTCCTAGGTGAAAAGTGCGCCCTGATTGGTGAAAATGAAGAAACTCGTAGAAATTCTTAAGAAATCTCAAAAAAAAAATAAAAAAGTTTCACTTTTTTGTCTCGAGAGGAAGCATGCGCGCTTGCGTTAAAACGTTACATAGTCCATATTTATGTAGAGAGCACACTTTCACATGATTTGTGTTTTCAGTTTTTGATTGTCCCAAAAATGCTTTTCTTTTTCTAAATGTAACATTGTGCTGAACATTGTTGGGTGCACGGGCGTCACCGCAATCATTATAAAACAAATATACATATACAATGCATGGCCCGTCAAGTCCAAAATGGTGCTCCAATTGCTGACGAATATATCGGTAGGCCACAATATGTCGCACGCTGACGGCAACAGCACAGAGGGAGAATCGATTGCTGGCAAAAATCCGGCGCAAACCGGCACAGGATGCTATCGAAATTTCGAGCATTTCCCCAACCGTCATCGGCGCAGCAACTCTTCCACTCTGCCCTGTCTTCCAACGAACGAAGGTCCTCCACCGACCGGCTCGCCGGGTTCTCAGCGAAGGCTGTTGGAGCTCGTGTCTTCGGAAGAACATCACTTTCAACAGAACGCTGCCCCCGCTCTAGCTCCGCTGGCTCAGGACGAGACTCAGCTGATCCCCAGCACACCAAAGGAATGCATATCACCGTCGGTAAGTGAAGAGTTTTCTTTACCTTAATTTGTGTATATTGTGTGTTTGATGTGGATAAGTAACCAAAAAGCCTGTGTAATCCTCTTCTGAAATATTTAGTTTTCTCATGTTCTAAAAAAATTGGTAATTTTGGAAAAGAATCAGACGTAGATGAAACTGTGTTGTTGAAAAATGTTATGAATTGCGAAAATATGATGTTTTAGTTCTTTTGTTTCTTGATCTGATATATGTTCAAGGACGGTTGTATTTAGATATTTACTATTGAGTTGATATAATCTATACCTGTGCACAGGTAGAGTATCCCCCATACTGGATACATAGGTTTTTAATTATTTTTAATGTCGTCTTCTCGGTTTGGGCTTTAAAACATTTTGTTCATGAGGGCTTTGTATCAAACTATTTGTCTGTGGCCTCATTTTACATTTATTTTGAGCAGATTCAAAAGACGTACAAAACCGAATATCCAAAGAGAGAGCCTATTAATTATCTTTTTGCTAAAAAAACTAAAATCAGATTTCTTGGTAACATTTCAAACGTATTTAAAAATCCTTTATTTATTTAATATGTATTTCTAAACAGTAATTTATACTTACTTACTGCAGTGGTCGAAATTCGACTAATTGTGTCAATATCTCTGGCAGGTTAAGTAACCTGAAAATTTTATCGTGACATTCTATCCTAGGATGTCGGTCTTACATCTCGCTTCTACAAATAAGTAACGGTATTCAAGTTTTTTTCAGATATAATTCATAGGACTTTATTTGTGTTCAAGTTCGTAATTCTTAATTTAATATGACAACAATTCAACCGCTAATGGGCTACCCTACATATTTATTTTTTCTAACTTCCCTGTATAGCTGTAATAACACTCAATTCTCTAACATTTATTAAAATCCTCATTATAATAATTCCATCTCATTATATATTTCCACCACCTTGTATATGCAACTGCTCATGGACCACGCATAATATTTTTTTAACATTTTTGAACCACACGGTAAACCATTCTGTATATGCCACTGCCTATGAGCCACAGTATTTACTCTTTTTGTTTATGAAATTTTTACCTATCTTCTGTAACTATAATTCTACTCCGACCTATATTTCAATCATCATATATATGGAACTCTTCGTGAGCTACTCTATAAATCATTTCCATTTCTAACATTTTTTATCACATCCTGTATATCTATTATTCCTCTCACCCTATATTTCATCTTCCCTATATATACAACTGCTTATGGGTTACGAAATGTTGCATTTCCATTTCCGCCACCCTGTATATGCATCTCTGTATAATATTTTTTGCACCACCCTGTATAACTGCAATTCTACTTCACCTTCTATTCCAAGAACCCTGTAAATTCAACCGCTAATGGACTTCCCTATATAATTATTTTATTAGTTATAATTGCACTCTACTCTATATTTTAAACACCCTATATATGCAACTGCTGATGTGCCACCCACGAAAAAAAATGATTTCTAACATATCTGGAATCGCCCTGTATAATTATAATATACAACGATTACTTTACCACTAAACAATAACAACTCTTGCATGCCACTTCCGGAAGTACATGCTCTAAGTTTATAACAGCATTGGTCCCTCTATATATAATTACTCAATGTTTAAAGTCTGGCGGCGGCGGCACATTCAGTTGTTTGGCGTTGACATTATGGATGTAAATAATGAATTTTTATTATATTTTATTTAATGAATGAGCCAATATTATAAATTAATATTAGCATTCTGCACTGAAAGTCGTCAGTAGCTACTAAACAAAACAAAAATGAAGAAAATCGGTTGAGAAACAGAGGAGAAAACGGGACTTAATCGTTTTGTCTTTGCCTATTTATATATAGATAAGACTAAGACTCACAGAATTGAGATATTAATTGGAGTGGGTGATAAATCAAGAAGGCATTCGGAAGTATGAAGAATGTTTAATGGGAAGTATCCTGACCGTCACATTTTGCAGTCTACGGTGAGTAGAAATTAAACAAAAATTCCGTCACTTTGGAACTGTAAAATATCTTTCCAAACTTGTTAAAAGTTGGGGAAACACACAGAAACCTAAAAGAGAATTAAATGGTTATAATGATATGAGTGAAACACCTGTAATGTGAATTTTGAAAAAGAGAAAATCGAGTCATATAAAATTAAACTAGTTCAGGAATTCGAATAGATGCTAATAGTCTAAGAGAGCCGGTTTTTGCTCGTCATCGCGAAAATGGACAAAATGTATCGTATTAAGCTCAATTACAGAACTACATCATGTTTCTAGACAGGCGCCAGTGGAAGTGATAACCGAGGGTAGTTACAGGGGACGAAAGTGGTAATTTTTTTGGTCATGCTCATCATCGAGGTGACGTTCAAAATTGGCTGCATACAAGATTGTGATATATTTAAGCAAATTCCCGAGAGGCGTCTGCCTAGAGCGTTACCATCAAGGTCAAAAATAGGGGTGAATTTCGTCATTAAGTAAAAAGAACGCCATTTGCACCATTTTTTTTGCTTACACAAAAGAAATCATAATCCAAAAGGACATACAGCTAAATGACATAAATATGTTTTTCATGACGTCATTAATGTGGTCTGTGTGACGTCATACACAATTTTTTTAAATGCGAAGCCATATTTTTCATTACTGATTTGGAAAGAGCGGAAAATTTCAGGTCCGAATATGACTTTGACCATGACCTTCAACTTGACCTTCAAGGTCATTCCAATATCAAAGTTTGTTTGAAAAATCAACCTATTATAGCAAAAGAAGGAGAAGGAGTTGCATTTATATGATTGAACTATAGGACGGAGTAGAATGATAGTGGTCCATAGGCAGCCGTATATACAGGATAGTTGGCATATAGCGTGGAGTGGACGTTTGGTGGTGGTGAAAAAATGTAAAATTAAAATTATATAGGGTTATTAAAAAACTGTTATATGATGTGGACGTAAACAAATCATATACAGCATGGTTGAAATATATGCTGGAGTTAAATTATATTTATATAGTGTGATTAAAAAATAATTTATTTTATAGACCATAAGAAGTTGCATAAAGTGTGGAGATGAATTAATGTTACACAGGGCGGTAATATAAAATGTTAAAAATGCAATAATTTATGGATTAGCCCACAAGGAGTTATATACTATGGTTGAAATATAGGACGGATTTGACTCCGTAAATATGGGATGGATTCTACTCCGTCCTATAGTTTACAGAAAGAAGGCACATAACAAATTTTTGCTTGTCCGTGGGCAGTCGTATGTACAGGATGGTTGGTACATAGGGCGGAGTGGAATTATCTATAGTTATACAGAGTTGTCAAAAAAGTTGAAAAAAGGTTACATGGCGAGGTCCATAAAGCATAAATGTATTATGGGCTTATTAAGTCAACGCGTACTACTACATTTTGTTGGTAAACATTTACCTGTCAATTTAAATGAAAATGTATCATTGTGTAATGTTGAGGCTTTCGATGTTACCCGGTTCTATCTATTAAGGTTATATATACAAAATAAAAATAAAGAATGAAAACTACCTGAGTTCAAAAAAACTAAAAAGTTGAAAATAAAACATTAAAAAATATATATACCCGACTTCCACCTATAACTAAAAAGCTAAAAATAATTATAACAAAATATAACTCTAGCAAATAAATAACACATTCTATGTTGTTAGGTACCTACCCAGGAAGTAAAAAATGTAAACATTAAAAGGTGCTCATTCTGTACAAATTAATTACCTACCATTCTAGTATATTTTTGAAGTCACCAAGTAACAATCAAGTTTGATGAAGTAGTAGATAAGTACGCAATGAAGGATTTTAGATTTGCTTGGCACCGTCTTCAGAAATATACTAGATTGGTAGGTAATTAATTTGTACAGAATGAGCACATTTTAATGTTTACATCTTTTACTTCCTGGGTAGGTAGCTAACAACACTGAATGTGCTATTTATTTGCTGGTGTTGTATTTTGTTATAATTATTTTTAGCTTTTTAGTTATAGGTGGAAGTCGGTTATATATTTTTTAAATGTTTTATCTCATAAGCTAACGAACTCAATAATAATTTCATTCGTCCATAATATATAGGCACGTTCCAGCTTCAATGAATACTGAGCAACTAAATCCAGTCACGAGCTTGCACGAGTCCCCTCGCGACAGGCCGAGCCGTGCCTTTGAACATACCGATTCTCAGTGAATCCATCTCACCTTCACGAATTTTCTCGAGGTGCCTCAAGCGGCACCCTTCCTCCAGACAAGCAAACTAACAAAAAAATTGGTATACTTTATATTCTCCTGATTTATATATGCGGGAAAAACTATTAATGTTATACTTCGAAAACATTTATAAGTAGAAGTATTCTAAGGACTGAATAATAATAATCGACTGAAAAAATGAGAATAGCTCTTGGATGTAACTCAAAAAAAACATAACATTAGCGTTCGTATTCCTTGAAAGTAGGCTGATACAAATTCCGTTCATACCATTCATTGATAATGTCCTTATTCATATCCTGGTGCGTTATTATTGAAAGAAAACACACCGCACTGCGTATTTATTTTACATCACCGACTTTAGTTTCGTTAATCACTGAGATGTTTCGTTCAACAGATACTCAGAATTATAATAACAATTCAATGAGATTTTTATTGATCACTTAAAATATTCGTCTAATTAATGATCATTTTATAAACAGATTGACGCATATATTTTTCATGCGATTATTTAAATTCTTGCGTATATTTTGAATCTGTATTTGAATAAAGTAGAGTGTGTGCCACATGCTTTAAAAAAAGCTCTTCGTATTTGTCTTTTATTAGTCGTGTACCTCTTGACCTCTGTACATTCATTTTAACCTCAGCTTGTTAAAATATACCTTCCAATTACTTGTCCTAAGTGTGTTATTTTTTGAACGATTCTGATATGCGAACACTGGTTTTACTTAGAAATATTCAAGATTTTAGAATCTTACTTTTAAAGCTATACAGAATACCCAATAAAGTACCAGCATGTTTCAGAGTTTGTCAAAGTTTAAACACTTCCACCATTTTTTAACCGACTTCCAAAAAGGAGGAGGATATCAATGCGTCGCATATTTTTTTGTGTTTTTTTTTTGTATGTATGTTACCTGATTTCTTCTCCTGTGGTGACCAATATCCCTAACATATTGGTTGATTTTTCGAAAACTCGTTACGGATGTGTATAGTTTTTTAACGTTTAATCTATTAAGGAACATCCGTAGGTGATCTCATATACTTTTCTGCGACGTGCAACTTGCAGTTTTGCAGAAAATCGCCGAAAATTCCAAAATTCTTATCAAAAATTTCATTGAAATGACATAACGGACATTTCTTCATAAATATTTTAATTCCAACGTAATAGTGCGGGAATTTTAGGCACTAGAAGTTTTAATTGTGAATTTCAAAATTTTCTACGTACATCTCCAGCATATAGGTAGTAAAGGATTGTAATTTCGGCTCCTTAAATCAATGAGAACCAAGCTCGTTTTGTTTATATACCAGGCAAATACCTATTTAAATGCAAATATTTTCCATTTTGCGTTTGGTTGTCACATTCTCCCGGCCTAATAGAAAATTCAGTGACAACACATGTCAAACTCTAAACTGCTATTTGGTGCGTTTATACACAGGGTGTTTAGTTATAGCAAACAAAATCACAAAGTAAAGTGATGGAAGGAGTTGCATTTATATGATGATTAAAATGTAGGACGGAGTAGAATGATAGTGGTTCATAGGCAGCCATATATACAGGATAGTTGGAATATAGGGTGGAGTGGACGTTTGGTGGTATAAAAATGTTAGAAAAAATATGAAATTAAAATTATATAGGGTGATTAAAAAACTGTTATATGATGTGGACGTAAACAAATCATATGGTTGAAATATATGCTGGAGTTGAATTATATTTATACAGTGTGATTAAAATAATATTTATTTTATAGCCCATAAGAAGTTCCATAAAGTGTGGAGAGGAATTAATGTTACACAGGGCGATAATATAAAATGTTAAAAATGAAATAATTTATGGGGTAGCCCACAAGGAGTTATATGCTATGGTTGAAATATAGGACGGATCTGACTCCGTAAATATGGGATGGATTCTACTCTGTCCTATAGTTTACAGAAGGCAGGATGGTCAGGATGTACAGGATGGTTGGTATATGGGGCGGAATGGAATTATCTATAGTTATACAGAGTTGTCAAAAAAAGTTGAAAAAAGGTTATATGGCGTGGTCCATAAGGCATAAATATATTTTGGGCTTATTAAGTAAACGAGTACTAGTACTTTTTGTTCGTAAACATTTATCTGTCAATTTAAATGAATATGTATCATTGTGTAATGTTGAGGCTTCCGATGTTACCTGGTCCTGTCTATTAAGTTTATATATACAAAATAAAAAATAAAGAATGAAAACTACCTGAGTTCAAAAAAAAACTAAAAAGCTAAAAATAAAACATTAAAAAAATATATAACCGACTTCCACCTATAACTAAAAAGCTAAAACTAATTATAACAAAATACAACTCTAGCAAATAAATAACACATTCAATGTTGTTAGTTACCTACCCAATAAGTAAAAAATATAAACATCAAAGGTGTTCATTCTGTACAAATTAATTACCTACCAATCAAGTATATTTTTGTACTCGGTTTCAAGCAACAATCAAGTTTGATGAAGTAGTAGATAAGTACGCAATGAAAGATTTTAGATTTGCTTGGCAACGACTTCAAAAATATACTAGATTGGTAGGTAATTAATTTGTACAGAATGAGCACCTTTTAATGTTTACATTTTTTACTTCCTTGGTAGGTACCTAACAACATTGAATATGTTATTTTTTTGTTAGAATTGTATTTTGTTATAATTATTTTTAGCTTTTTAGTTATAGGTGGAAGTCGGTTATATATATTTTTTAAATGTTTTATTTTTGAAACTGATTTTAAAAATATTAAGTGTGCACCCTAATACCATCAATTGTCTCTTAAAACAAGTCAAATTTAAATACAATAAATATATTAAAATAAAATTCGGTTTTTTTTTGGACTACATTTTGTACAAATTTTAATTTTTTTAATTATACTCAATGTATATTAAGGAGGTGGGCCGACAACGATTTCAAAAGCGGAAACAAACTTTGCATAGTACGGTAAATGGTCAAAAGATGGTGCTCCGATTAATGAAATGAAGTGCTAAGGTTGATGCAAATTAATTTAATAAAGCAGTACGAAGTGAATGGTTAAGCGAGCCTGATTTTAAATAGACAATAATTCATAAAAAATGTCACAGGGAGATTTGAGACGTTATATAATATTGATTATCTCTTTGGTCATTTAACTTTATGTAATTCGCGCTCGTTCTTCAGAACCCAAAGAACTTACATTTATTGAATTAACAATTGACACGGAAATTATTGACTGACATTGTCGTCGTTGTAATCGTAAGCTATGCCGGTAATGAACTAATAAAACTCACTCAGTTAATTCACTAGAAGTGATTGAATGAACAGATCTGTGTGTTCAAGTTATATACAAAAAAATGTAGATATAATTTGTTTTCCTATATACAATTTAATAACCAGTGAAGATTATTTTATACTGTGTAATTAAAATTAAACAACATCAAATTTTATTTCCAACTGATCTTTGATACCTGCAATAAATATTTAATGCTGCTATCATAATTCGTTCCATTTTGTGATAATCCATTGAATTTTAGATTTGTAATATAAACAATTTTTTTACCACAATGGCAAAGGTTAGCATGTTTTTCAAGAATACCAACCAATTTTTGATCTAAGTAGATGTTTTTAAAAACGTCAGACCTCTTTTTAAACAGAAAATGCACTTCTTGGCTACAAAAGGGGGTGAACTACTAAAAATCATAATGAGAATAGTACCAAAATGTCAAGCATGGAAAATTGATTTATTGTTGCTACTACTGTATTAATATATCTTATCAATTGCTTTCAATTTCACTAAAACAAATGTGATTTTCACTTATTCATGAAAACTGGCAAAATAATTGAATTTAATATATAAATGAAAATTACCCATGTTTATTTTATAATAAAATTAAATAATTTTTTAATCAACTAAGTAGGTACAGATGGAAACAATCTTCAGTAATTGTTTTTAATTACTCAATTACAGTTGTAAACTTCAGCAATTTTTATGTATTGATTATATATTTGTAATTTTAAAAATATTGACTCACCACTTTATTGTTTCATTCTCTGGTAAATAAATCAGAGAAATAAATGAAATGCAATTGATTTAGATAATCTTTGACAGAACTATTTTCATTTGTATATGTTTACAGATTGGCGCAACATCTTCTTGTATAAACAAATGTTTGATATTTGAAATTTTTTATCAAAGGTGTTTTCCAGAAAAATGTAGGCCATTTCCAGTTGTACCAGTGGTTAACTAGAACTTTCTTCTTTTAAATGGAAAAAAAGAACTGGAATTTTCGAATGGGGCAAAAACTAAAAAAACATACCCATCCAGACCGATGAGAAAATTCGATGTACGGTATTTTAAGCAATATAAAATATAGAATAATGTTATGATTTCGAAGTAAATTGTATTCAGAATCAGCTGTTGTAAATATTTGATTTTTACGTGTTAATGAAATTCTAGAAAGTGAAGTGAATATCAGTTTTTAAAATTATTTAAATTTGAACACACGGAGTTTATTGCAGTATGTTTTATAACCACTACGCATGTCTACAACTGAGATAGTTTATAACAGAAATGTAGTCTTTAGTCTCAAATAGAGCTGATAAAATTTCGAAATGTTATCACTTCATAGTTGCGGTTTCATTGGGATTTTTTCTTATAAATTAAATTATCTCAGAAACTGACTTCTAATGACAAAAACCGTTCTGTAAATACATCAAAACGGCAACTCACTATTGTTAGCGCCCTCTTCCGCATAATCAGTGAAGTATGCAAAGTTTGTGTCGCTACAAAATCAATGTAATGATATTGGCGTCGGCCCATCTTAATACACCCTAGTTATACTGGAATATTTTTAAACTCACTCATTCATAACATTTTTCAATAACCATTGTTTTTTATGCGAAAAAAGAGTGAATTTTAAACATTGTTCACCATTTGGTATAGTAGTTGTAGTTCCAATTATTTCATTGGTCTATTTATAGGCTGATAGTAGAAAATCTGATAACCTGAAGAAGATCGAAAAAATCGAAGAGATACCTAGTGAATTCGAATGTTGCTTCTGCACTTCAAAGGTAGTATTTTAAAGTTAAAGTTGTATTTTCTGCTTCAGCATTGAAATGAGAAAACGTTGACGCATTTCCACGTTGATCGATTAAAAACACGCTGAAGCTAGAAAGCATTATTTTTATGCGTTTAATGGTTCGTTAGAAACGATATTTAGAGAGCATGAGTTAACTAGATTATTAAAAATACTACAATTTTATATTTATATGCCTCAGCTGTTTCAGTTTAACGTTGTATTTATTATCGACAAAATCTCGATAATGTGGATACGAATGTAATGCGTTATTTTCTTGGCAATGTGTCCAAATCAAAAAACTGAAACTGTTGACGTTGGTGAGCACTACTTTTTATGAAATGTTCTTTTAGCAATTTTTGTGCTTCATTGCTTAGATATTGCATGATTCCATATATTAGGGGGACAGTTTAATTTTAGGTGAAGAGGTAATTTACTCGGACTGATTATAGTGCTAAAGAAAATTTTCAAATTGATCGTACAGGTAATATATTCTAAAATATACTATTTTTTTGGGATGCAAAAATTTTCGTTATTGCCATCTTCGTGGTCTTGATATCATAAGCAATTCTCAAATTAAATTAGGTTTATATTTAGTCTGACAAAACTGTAGTGATAATTTTTTTTAAATCGGTATATCTATGTAAGGGTGTTACTGCAACTATACCGAGTTGACAGAAAAAATACCAACTTCTGTATTCTAACTGGAACACCATGTATATTTTTCAGATTCTTGTAGCCTTCTAACAGAAAATCAATGTGTATAGTTTTGTCTCTAAAATATACAATTTCTTTCAATTTACAAAATTAGCGAGTTAGCAGTTTATTAAAATTGTAAAATGACCTATTTGTAACCATCGTGGGCGTGGATAATTTTTTTGATTGTTGATGAGCTAATTAGCACTGCAAAGTGTCTATTTTTGTTCATTCAGGTCTAGGATATATAAAATTGTATAAATATAAAATTTATTCTTATGAAAAACAAAAATAATTGGTTAAAATTTAATCTTGGAATCTAAAATTCCCCGCTGGTTACGGGCTTGACTAGTACGAATATGAGGAACTTACTAAAATGTCTTCTTTGACAGAAATATCGGTTTTATTTGGTTAATTAGTTAATTAGTTAATTAAACTTGCAAAATAGTTGCATGGACATAAAATTCAACATTTTTTATACATGCGTTTTTGTTTTTTAACAAAAAAACCTAAAATTGGTATTCCATTTTGCTAAATTTACTACAAAAATCCATCCAAGGTAGAAATATAAATGTATGTCTGCATAAAATTAAATTATCAATAAAATTATTTATTATAAAGATTTCACAGGTTGCACGCCTTAGCAATTTCTCGAATGGACTCGTCCATCGGGGCCAGTTCAGAATGGCCAAATATTTTCAATTTCTATAAGTGTTTATATTTTAAAATTTGGAAATTGAGATGAAGGGTCTCTAGATCAACTCTTCTACTTTCCAACGCTGGTTTATTCATAATAACAGCGTCATCTGGTGAGGTAATATTATCCTTAGAAGAAGGTCTCGTATAGGTTTGACTGAAATATTAGTAAAATTAAAAGGTCTACAGTATCTATTTTTAGAACATAAATTGGGTATGAGAAGATCTACCCTTGCAGTTAATAGGAATATTTTAAACAATAAAATGTTATATATATATATATATATATATATATATATACATATATGTTATTTCATGCTTCCAAAATTTCTCTTTTTAAAAAAGATTTTATTTATACTTCACAAATAACTAAACTTTTAATATAAACTTCAAAATAATGAAAATAATAATAAAACTTTATAACAAATAAAAAGACAAAAATTAGTATTAAACTAAACTAGACAGAACTGTAAGTAATAATCAATAATAATACAAGGCAAATGTATAATTTATAAGATTAAGCTGTCGCAGCGCTTGCAGTTCTCACGGATGTTCGTCTGCAGGTAACTGGAGACGACACGTGTATGCTGATTCAGCTGGGAACTTATTGCTTGATGTTTTCATATAAGTCGATAGAATATTTTATATAACATATATATATATATATATATATATATACGAGTAATTTCTTATGAGGAAGATTCAAAGAAGATCACCAGCATGATGGCGGGGCAACTTAAGCAAGGGTACAATGGCCGCCACTTACAATTTTATGCATGGCTGCATGATTTTAAATCATAGAACAATAATTACTTTATCATTTTTCTATGTTTTAAAGTAAATCTTAGGATTTCTCGATATCTGTAACTAATTTCATGATTCTTGGAACCTAAGTTCAATCGTATGAAATTAAATTTGGAAAAATGGGTAAATTTAAACCATACTGTCAACAGTAAAACAAATAAACTGGCTAATTCCAACATAATTCTGAATTTAATTGACAGACTATATATATTTACAATCCAGAATGATACGAATTTCAGAAAAAACGGTATTTATTACGTAATATGAATTTTGCAGAAAAATTATCTGATGATTTTAATGAATGCTTGAAAATAGATCTTAAAAAGTTCTAGTTCTTTGCAAATCTAAATTTTATTGTATTTTTACATTCTAGTAGACAACATCATTTACATTTATCTGGAAACATTTAAAATTTTATATTAAAAAGTACTATTTAACATAAAAAAAACAGAATAATCAAACCGTAAAATGTTGTCCCCTTGCATTCATAGCCGCCACCATGCGGTTCATGTTCCCTGAATCTTCCTCCTAGTAGCTTATTTTAAAGGTTTATCATTTCTCTACAACATTGGCCATAGTAGCAAACACGGTTTAATGGATAGATTTTGTGTAAAAGGTAAACAAATAAATTGCTACCGATTTTTGGAGTTTTTGTTGATAAAAACAAAAAGACATCAATAAAAATGGTTGAATTTTATGCCAATTAGTTATGTTTTATCTTTATAACACGTTTATTTTATTCTACTATTAATTTTGTTTCTCTGTAAATGACCTGAACTATAATATTACTAGTGAAAACATTTGATTCCAAGTCTTATACATTTATATAGAAGGTTGCATTATTTTTCATCCTCAAATTAGAATCCCTAATTTTTTTATTTTCATGGAAAATAAATACGGAGTGAGCATTTCAAAAGAAATACATACCAATTAATACAGAGGGTATAGCAAAAGTTGTTCCAGACAAAAGTTGTTCATTTTTGACCTAAAAATGCAGTGGTGACCTTGTCCTTGACCCCAACATCATTTTGAAAGGTCCTTTCAAGGTCATTTTTTATATACGGAAACCCCTACTTTTTATTCCGGAATCAGAAAGAGCGCAAAATTTTCCATTCAGATATGTATTTGACCTTGGGATCTAAGTGACCTCTCAATGTCATTTCAAGGCCAATCGTTATTGGCAACAAACATTTTTCATTTTTTATTTCTATTATTTTTTATTACTTTCATTTTTTGCTGAGGGTAATAACTTTGAACATATGCTTTAGAGATCGGAAATAATGTTAAATATCCACAAACTGGCTACAAGGATTTTAAAACGCAATTGCTTCATAAAAAATTAAAAATAAAAAAAAGACAAAAACTGTTCAGTGCGGATCTATTAACAGTACACAGGGCGTCCTAAGGTTGTGTATAGAGGAAACCCCTTCTGAAGATAAAGGGCGACTACGAATATACCAATAAGTAGTCGCGGACCGCCGGTGGGACCCCACTTTCCTTCATAGCTAAGTGCCATTTTTGTTGCCAATAACGATTGTTCGAAATCACCCTGGGAGGTCACTTAGACCTCAAGGTTAAATATATCTCTGAATGTAGAATTTGCTGCTCTTTCAGATTCCGGAATAAAAAAATAGGGGTTTCCATTAAAAAAGACCTTCAAATGACCTTGGGGTCAAGGACAAGGTCACCTCTGAATTTTTAAATCAAAACTAAACAACTTTTGTCTGGAACGTTTTAGTTACCTGTACTTTTGTTACACCCGATATAAATTATTTTACACATATAACTCGCTGTAAACACGGCCACTGCTTCATGTTAGAATGAAATGCCTTGTGAGTAGAAAATGAATTATTGGACCAAAGTTCATGCTTCACTGCAAGATGCGGTAAAAAAAGGCTTTTCAACAAATAGGCACTTTCCTTACAGTTTGTCCAGTTGAGGACAAAATTAGTACATACTCATATTTCATTAATCAAAAGTGAATATCACATTTTCTATGAAAATTTGCAACACAATATTTTTAAACTTCAAACATGGTTTCCACAAATCTCATGAACTTATAGTGTTTACTTAATGTCTGACAGAAATATTTGTAATAACCGAAAACAAATCAACTTGTGTTTACAGTTTAAAGATCGCAATATTTTAATGCCATTTCATTTTTTGAATACTACATATTTTCGATTTTTGAGTATTTATTGATTTTGTAAGCAACACTTTAATATATAACCTAAAAGCTTACATTTGTCTTAATGACGTATTTCCAAAAAATAACATCGATTTATGGAGTGAGTAATCGGAGAATTCTCCGAAAAAGGTTGTTATTGACAAGACGATTGGAAGAGAGAGCCGATTTAAAGGATTCGCCATTACTAAGATGACTGGAATGTTTATTTTTAGTAAACATCGATTTATAGAGGCTTTAGTTTCATCATTAGTCAAAGAACAAATCAAGAGAATTTATTCGTGAACAAAATATAACGTTGTCGATCAACAAATCTCAAGAATTAGCCCGTGATATTAAAACTGAAACTGGTTTACATGTCTATTAAGCCACATCGGACAATTCACATCGCCACATTCGGAAAATGTGCATATTTTATTGCTAATTTTTTGCTGCTAAAAAAAATTTATTGCTTCTACCGTTTCCGAGAAACAGTGTCCGATGTGGCATAAGTCTTAAGCCACATCGGGCATAGCTATATCTCGGAAACTAATAGAGATGTCCAGTTGTTCTTGGTGTCTGATTTTATTGCTAATTAATTGCTCATTTCTTACCCAAAAGATTTTTTTTGCTCTAACTCCTCCCGAGAAACAGTGTCCGAGGTGCCTCAAGTCTTAAGCTACATCGGGCATAGTTATATCTCGGAAACTAATAGAGAGATCAAGTTGCTCTTGGTACCCAAATTTATTGCTAATTAATTGCTCACTTTTCACCTAAAAGATTTTTTTTTGCTCTAAGCCCTCCTGAGAAACAGTGTCCGATGTGGCTTAAGTCTTAGCTACATCGGACATAGTTATATCTCAGGAACTAATAGAGAGATCAAGTTGCTCTTGGTACCCAAATTTATTGCTAATTAATTGCCACTTTTCACCGAAAAGATTTTTTTTGCTCTAACCCCTCCCGAGAAACAGTGTCCGATGTAGCATAAGTCTTAAGCCACATCGGGCATAGCTATATCTCGGAAACTAATAGAGATGTCCAGTTGTTCTTGGTGCCTGATTTTATTGCTAATTAATTGCTCATTTCTTACCCAAAAGATTTTTTTGCTCTAACTCCTCCCGAGAAACAGTGTCCGAGGTGGCTCAAGTCTTAAGCTACATCGGGCATAGTTATATCTCGGAAACTAATAGAGAGATCAAGTTGCTCTTGGTACCCAAATTTATTGCTAATTAATTGCTCACTTTTCACCTAAAAGAATTTTTTTTGCTCTAAGCCCTCCTGAGAAACAGTGCCCGATGTGGCTTAAGTCTTACGCTACATCGGACATAGTTATATCTCAGAAACTAATAGAGAGCTCAAGTTGCTCTTGGTACCCAAATTTATTGCTAATTAATTGCCACTTTTCACCGAAAAGATTTTTTTTGCTCTAACCCCTCCCGAGAAACAGTGTCCGATGTAGCATAAGTCTTAAGCCACATCGGGCATAGCTATATCTCGGAAACTAATAGAGATGTCCAGTTGTTCTTGGTGCCTGATTTTATTGCTAATTAATTGCTCATTTCTTACCCAAAAGATTTTTTTGCTCTAACTCCTCCCGAGAAACAGTGTCCGAGGTGGCTCAAGTCTTAAGCTACATCGGGCATAGTTATATCTCGGAAACTAATAGAGAGATCAAGTTGCTCTTGGTACCCAAATTTATTGCTAATTAATTGCTCACTTTTCACCGAAAAGAATTTTTTTTGCTCTAAGCCCTCCTGAGAAACAGTGTCCGATGTGGCTTAAGTCTTAAGCTACATCGGACATAGTTATATCTCAGGAACTAATAGAGAGCTCAAGTTGCTCTTGGTACCCAAATTTATTGCTAATTAATTGCTCACTTTTCACCGAAAAGATTTTTTTTGCTCTAACCCCTCTCGAGAAACAGTGTCCGATGTGGCTTAAGTCTTAAGCTAGAGCAAAAAAATCTTTTGGGTAAGAAATGAGCAATTAATTAGCAATAAAATCAGGCACCAAGAACAACTGGACATCTCTATTAGTTTCCGAAATATAGCTATGTCCAATGTGGCTTAAGACTTAAGCCACATCGGACACTGTTTCTCGGAAACGGTAGGAGCAATAAAAATTTTTTAGCTGCAAAAAATTAGCAAGAAAATATGCACATATTCCGAATTTGGTGATGTGAATTGTCCGATGTCGCTTAATAGACATCTGATTTACAGCTTGCCGACCCATGGTCTTTTGTGCATATGTTATACCATGTGTCCCAGATAAAAGCAACTACATGGGGATTTCTGAAACAGCAAAAGGTACAGGGTGGCTTAAATGAGATAAATGGTGCAGTATCGAAATTAAAAAGTATCTACAGGCGTAGCTGATTCTGCTTTTTCCGGATTTGACGCGTCATTTTTATGAATTAGTTTCTTTATATATCTGAAACCAGAATATTAATAAATTTTTCCGACATGTCGCCCACATTTATAAGGGGCGTTTTTAAGGATGAGAACACAAAACAAATATTACTTATCTTGCGGCGACTCCATTCGTTTCGTCTGTTTCTCACAAACACGCTTTGAAACTAATACTTTAGATGTAGCCAACAAAGAAATAATAATTGGCCCCCTGAAATTCGAGGTAAAAGAAGGCTAGGAGGCACTTAATGGGATTATTTTGGATTTTTTTATGGTATTTTTGAATATGTTCCTCGAATCTCGAAGGATTGGGAAGTTTCTCCATAAGCACGAGATAAAAATAGTCTACAAACCACTACCCAAAATCTCACAAATAGTTCCCTTTTCAAAAGATAAACAAAATCCTCTATCATCCAAGGGTGTCTATTCCATTCCATGTTCGTGTGGGGCAGTATACATCGGTGAAACAGGTCGATCTGTAAACTCCCGTCTATGTGAGCACAAACGGTGTTTGAAAACGGGCCTGCTGTAGCTGAACATCATCACGAAACGGGCCACCAAATCCTCTCCGACAGCTGCTCAGTCCTGGCCAAATCTCCGTATTATTTCACCAGAAAATTCCGTGAAGCCGTTGAAATCGCCATAAATCCCAAGAATTTCAACCGAGACAAAGTTTTTGAACTTTCCCCTATCTGGCAACCCTGCAACCACATTTCAACAGAAATCGCATAAATAAATTACTTACATTACCTACTAATAAAAATGCGAGGAACCTTTTCAAAAATATCATAAATCATTCAAAAATAATTCCATTAAGGGCCTCCTATCCTTCTGATACCTGGAATTTCAGGGGGCTAATTATTATTTCTTTGTTGGCTAGATTGAAACTATTAGTTAATTTACAATTTGTGCGTCAGTGTGACAAGTTTCAAAGTGTGTTTGTGAGAAAAAGACGAAACGAATGGAGTTGCCGCAAGGTAAGTAACATTTGTTTTGTTTTCTCGTCCTTGAAAAAGCCCCTTATAAGTGTGAGCGAAACGTGGGAAAACTTTGTTTATATGCTGGTTTCAGAGATATAAATAAATTAATTCGAAACAATTAAGCGCAAATCCGGAAAAAGCAGAATCAGCTATGACTCTGGCCGCGAAAACCTACGTTCTTCGAAAAATTGCAATATATACGCCATCTTCTGAACAAATTTGATCAAATTTGGCCAATACAGTGACGTTAATGAACTTTTTCTAGGCCTTCTAGATTTTCTGCAACCATACAGCCAGCTTTGTGATTTCTTATGGCCGCCTTATTTATACGTCATTGAATAACATAACATGTAAATTATTAAAACGTAAATTATTAGAAAAAACACTTTTGACTTAGTTGGCTGTGAAACAATTTGCCGTATTTGTTGTCATATTTATGTATTTCTATGTCAAAACTAAAAATTATTTATTGCGTTCTATCTGCTAAGAGTTTAATATTTTTCAAAATAAATGTGATATTTTTTAAGTAACCTAGTTATGAAATCATTTTTCAATTAAATTAAATATGGAAAGGTTTTCGAATTGAGAAAAGGTTATATGTTTGATTGTTCCATTTTGACCGGCACCAGGTTTGACGATCTTCAGAATGCTTAGAAATAAATTACTTGCCTCTGGTTCCTTTAAAAACCTAATCGAAATAGAGTGTGTAATGAAAATATTGAAAATCTTGTGCCTAAATCCACTGCTTAGTGAATTGTTTTGGTGACTTAGAAAGGAGAAGATTGTCTTGCAACTGGTTCATAGAAAAATGCCAAGAAAATCTTCACTATCCTCTTAAGACCTAGATACTGTGATAAGTGGTCTTCAGAAACCCAGTATCTTCAGTAGACGACTGTCCATCTCGCAATCGCGCCGCAAGATTGCGTTGATGCAACGAGTGTCATATTTGGGCTATAGTTTTATTTACAGACTAATGCAGATTTGGATTTCATCCAGATTCTCGTCAAATGAGAGTGTAAATACCCTCTGGAAATGTGGAACGTTTAAAACATAGATAAATGTACACAAAAAAGGTTGTACAATGATGGTATGGGACGGAAGAATTATAGGCCACAGAATAGAGCTCTAAATCGCTTCTTGACAGCTCAGCTGTATCTGGATTCTATCTTCAATCTATCGTGCTTCTAGTTGCTGGTGCTGATGGTCAAATTCTACCCAATGCATGATAGTGGCCGATCACATATAGCAGGTATTGTAACCAGTGAATTGAAGTTTTACCATGGCTGGCACAATCCCCGGACCTGAATCGGTTTGAGAATGGTTGGTATATGCGTTTTGGTTATAGGAGCTTTTGACAGTAGAGCGGGCTCAGTTATCTCAAGGGGACATTGATATACTAATGTTATCTATGAACAATAGATGTAGAACAGTGATAAATCAACAGTTTACAGATACTCGGTAGTTTTTGAAACAATCTAGAAATAGTGGTTTGCACAAAAATTTAGTTTTAATTTTTTTTTATATAATAATTCAGGGGTCTTTGAAGAAAACATTTAATTTTATATAATATTAAATGCTTACTACTACTGTAGATTTTTTGTTTTGTTTTTTTTTTTTGCAAAATCAAGTATAGAAAAAAAGACGCCTATTTATAAAAATAACCCTAGACTTTTCCGATGTGTAAATTGATAACAACAGGTTTCTGGCCCGCCCCCAAGATAACAAGCTGCTAATTTACCCCCTCTAAGACAAAAAACTTGAGTATGTCCATGAACAGTAAGGTGTTGTGAACATTACTTCAGGCTTTTTGGAGTTACTGTTAAGGGAGCAATTGGTTGTTACATGATTCTTTTGAATGGAAATGTTGGAGCATACATCCTTATTTTGGTAGATTAGAAAACAATGAAACAAATTTATACTAATGTTCAAAGTAACACAAAGCAATAAAACCAACACTAATGCTATTTTACAATTCTCAGAAATATTTATTCCCTCCTAATCCCTCCCCCTATCACAAGGGAGGGGGAAAAGAAGTGATAGAGAGAAAGGGGAAGGGATAGAGAGCTGTGAAGCCAAGGGAAAAGGAAAATGAAGGGGGAGTGGTAGAGAGGAAAATAGGTCAACTCCTTGCAAAAAAGTGGAGAAAATCTAAATTTATTTTACAGTTGCCTTAGAATTTAACCTCAGGAGTCTCTATAAACATTTCTGTCTTAAATTAATAATGAAATAAAATTTTACACGTGCAGTGCCGTACCTAGGGTGGGAAAAGTACGTGTCCTGGGCGTTAGTCAAATAGGGTGCAAAATTATTAAATTGAAAGTCAAAATAATCCAACAAATATAATTCGAAAATTTTCCGCGAATGATTTACGACTGTTTTTTAGGTCTAAGTACTTCTTGGGAAATAACACCACATTAAAGAAAAATTGCTGTATATTCCAAACGTTTCGGGGTCTAGGTCAGACCCCGTGGTCAATGCTTAAGAAACTATGGATAAAAAAAGGCACAATTCTAAGATAATTAAATTAAAATATTTGACAATGTGTATTATTTGATTTCTGACGTAACTTTATTTGTAATATACAGGGTAGCACAGAAATTTCTGAAGATCATATAATCATAAAGTTCCTCTCAAATTGGAAGAATTTGAAAGGGAGATCTTCAGAATTTTATGTGGCGCTCCTTGGTCCGACTTTGTTATAAGATAGTGCATTCGCCAAAAATGCGACCAAAGAACTTTGTTGATTCAGTGATCCCATTAAAATCATAAGGGAAAACCTAGGAAAAACCTTATGAACTATCCCGATATTGGGTTGTTCACAAGGACATGACCATTAGCAATTTCTTCCTTAATCATCGGCAACCAGGAACGACTGAGTTCTATGGAGGTAGTAGCGATACAATCGGTTTCAGTTAACAATTCTTCCAATTTGAAAACAACTTTATGCTTATATGATCTTTAGAAATTTCTGTGCTACACTATATATTACAAATAAAATTCTCTTAGTAACGTCAGAAATCAAATAATACACATTGTCAAATATTTTAATTTACATCTTAGAATTGTGCCTTTTTTATCCATAGTTTCTTAACCATTGACAACGGGGTCTGACTTAGACCCCGAAACGTTTGGAATATACAGCAATTTTTCTTTAATGTAGTGTTATTTCCCAAGAAGTTACGACTGTTTTCTAAATTCATATTAAGGGGCAAAATTACGATGCTCTTTTTAGACGCCATTTCTGATGGGGACGCCCCTGTATTTCGTGTATTCCACGTGAATTACATTCATAGAATATTAGATATTTTAAGTTTAAAACAAATTATTATACTACTATTATAATACAGTCAACGTTGACGAAAACAGTTTTTTAATATTAGGAGCATTATTATTGTTTAAAGAATATTAATATTTTTATGTACCTACCAAAATTTCTAAAAATCGGAGCCGATTTTGATTACTTAAATTTATATTATCCAAATAGTTCACGAAACTATATTACAAGCCTGAATTCCAAATTTCTTATTAATTAATACAATTCGCCAATTCTAGGGCAAGGAGCTTCAACAACAGGATGATTTTATAGCAGGCAGCACGCTTCTTTTATCGCTTCTGTTATTTCGTTGTTCTCTGTTATTTCGCACCTCGTTATCTGTTTTGCATGCTGACACAACTGTTTCAAAATGTTTTTTGTTGTTACCTAGGTTGTCAAACGAAACCCTTCTTACAAAAAGAATAAAACACAACATGAAGCATACCCAAACTGCACATCCAACACAAGCACACTGCACTCTTATTGATTGCCTGAAACGTTCTTGGACAAACATCGATCACGTCAGGTACATTACATTTTATTATTGTTCTAAACGCACACCTTTGGTGTTCCGCAGCTGTCACTGTGTCTGGCAAAAATAGTTGCTTCCTGCTGATGTTGTTTTAAACATGCAATTGTTTTTTCAACCGTTACGCAATGTCTCGAAACGACCGTATGATTAGTAACTTAAAAATAACTTTTCTATATAACATTAAAACTTCTATGCTAAAAAATTCAATTTTTATGAAAATAAAAATATTACAGGTGAGTCCTTTATCTTGAAAAAACGTAAAAACTTTTCCTGCTTGCTTTGTTTGAAAAGAAACTATGACAAAAATTTCAGGGTGTCAAAGGACCCAAATAACTGTATTCTCGAATTTGACCTTGTCCATGAAGTTCAAGGTTACCACAAGGTTGAGCTGACTTTTGTAAATGGAACCCATATTTATGACACGGAATATCTAATGTCCAAAGGTATTGCTGTTACCACTTAGAGCATGTACCTTCTGGAGATAGCCTGCAGTGCACAAATGCCGTGGTAAGACAAAAGAGAGAGAAGGCAATAGAGAGGGCAAGAGGCTATTTCACTCGGCTGGGAGCTGCTTCCAATAAAATACGTTCAGCATGTTTTTCGTTGGCTGCTTCCGCCCACTAAGTGAAATAGCCTCTTACTGTCTCTATTGCCCTCTATTTCTAGCGTTGCCAGAATTTTATGCATGACAGGCTATATCTAGATGGTACATGAAAGCTGTGACCATGACTGTCAAGTTCAAGTCTATTTTTTTAAATATTTTCGAACTCAATGGGAACCGATCTTTTTGACACTGAAAATGGAAATACCGGAAAACATTTGTCTTAAAATTAATTTTAACAGCTTTATACATAGTCAACGAAGTTGATATTAAATTTTATCCTCCTTACATTTCCGGTGTCAAAAAGATAGTTTTGCATTCCGAAAAATGAACTTGAACCCGAAATAACCCTAAACATCTAGATCGAGCCCAGGGCTATATTCTGAAGTTAAAATTTTCGGTTCTATTAATTTCCAGTGCGAAAATAATGGGTGCCCTTTCATAAAAATGCCATGTTTAAGGTTATATTCCGAACTTAAAGTTTTTTGTTCTTTTCATTTACAAGTCGAGGTCCAGTTCAAAGTTACTGTTACTTGTTTCCTTCGAACTTTTGAGTCTTTTGTCTGAACATTTTTACAAAGTAATTAGAAAAGTTATTACTGTATCTCAAGATAAATGACTGTTATTACAGCGTTAGATAAATATTGTCTTATGATTTTCTTAATTATAGTGCTTTAGGAAACACAATTTTAATAACATACTCTAATACCCCAGCATTTTGGGGTTGCACCTGCCCTGGTTTAGCTTTTCTATTGGTGTATTTCTATTGTTCTGGTGGAAACTTTCACAACCTTTGTCGCTAATGATTTAGGAAAGAAGTTCAAATGAATATACAATTTGAACTTATGATAATTCAAAACTCTGCCATGAGATCTTTAATTATTATTTAGTTTAGCTCTATTTCTTCTCTTTAATTTCGACTTCTAAAAATGTTGTCAGTTGTTTGAACCAATTTAAATCAAGGACCAAATCACTGTAGACTAAGAGATAGAGCCGGTTTTTGCTCGTCATCGAGAGAATGCATCGTATTAAGTTTAGTTCCTGAACTTCATCAGGTTTCTAGGCAGGCGCCAGTGGAAGTGATAACCGAGGATAGTTACAAGGAGTGAAAGTGGTAATTTTTTTTTTTTTGGTCATGCTCATCATCGAGTAAACGTTCCAAAATTGGCTGCACACAAGTTTGTGATGCATTTAAGCAAATTCCCGAGAGGCGTTTGCCTAGAGCGTTACCATCAAGCTGGCGGACAGGGGTAAACTTGTCAAAAATAGGGGTGAACTTTGTCATTAAATAAAAAGAACGCCATTTGCACAAGTGAAGCCACATTTTTCATTACTGATTTGGAAAGAGCGGAAAATTTCAGTTCCGAATATGACTTTGATCATGACCTTGAACTTGACCTTCAAGGTCATTCCAACATTAAAGTTCGTTTGAAAAATCAACCTATTATAGCCAAATTAGGTGTACGGGGGGTTTTCGACGTCGCTGATTTCGAATCTGAAATCAGTTTTTGTTTGAAAATCTGGTCCGCTCTCTTGGATTGCGAATATCTGATTTCAGATTCGTAATCAGATTTTGAAAATTACGATTACGAATATGAAATTTGTCTTTAATTTGGAATGCCCTCTTTGAATCAGTCATCTTTTGCATCACGATTAAAAACATCGATTATCGCTAATTGGTTGTGCATCAATTGGTTGACTTTTTTCCAAAAAAATGAGCCGCCATCTTGGATTGTGCATTTTGAAAAACTGATTTCAGATTCGAAATCAGCGATGTCGAAAACCCCCGTACACCTAATTTAGCTATAATTGGTTGATTTTCCAAAAAAACTTTGATCTTGGAATCACCCGGAAGATCAAGTTCAAGGTCATAGTCGAAGTCATATTCGGACAAGAAATTTTCCGCTCTTTCCAAATCTTTAATAAAAAATGTGACTTCGCATTTAAAAAAAATGTGTATGACGTCATGAAAAATATATTTATGCCATATAGCTGTACGTCCTTTTGGATTATGATTTCTTTTGTGTAAGCAAAAAAATGGTGCAAATGGCGTTCTTTTTATTTAATGACAAAGTTCACCTCTATTTTTGACAAGTTTACCCCTGTACGCCAAATTGATGGTATCGCTCTAGGCAGACGCCTCTCGGGAATTTTCACAATCTTGTATGCAGCCAATTTTGTAACGTTTACTCGATGATGAGCATGACCAACAAAAATTACCATTTTCACACCATGTAACTATCCTCGGTTATCACTTTACTGACGCCTCCCTAGAAACGTGAAGTAGTTCAGGAATTGAACTTAATACGATACATTCTGTCCATTTTGAGGATGGCGAGCAAAATCCCGCTCTATCTCTCCTACTACTGGTCTGTGACTTCCACCCAGAAATTCTAAAAGGCATTGGTCGACATCTTCTTGTCTATCCTGTGAGAAATTCCACATGTGTCACACAAAATAAGTTTCTCATTCATTTCTTACTATTTTTAAAGGTCTTACACCAATGTAACATTTCCAGAAGACATGTGGACAAATCAATTTTATTTCTTTATTTATTTACGGGTCGAAACCCATTTTCAATACAAATGATTAACTTAGACTAAAACATAAGACACATTTAGTAATCAAATGAACAAAAATATATACCAATACAAAAATAAACACAATAATTACACAAGTATTAATATAAACGTAATAATCTAAATAAACTATTAAACATCTAGTATTAGTATTTTTTTTTTAAATCAGAGTACATTTTTTACAATAAATTACATAGGAATAAAGTTAATACATTGTTTGAGCTCAGACAATTTCAAATGGAATAAATCAATCTGACCCTGGTCACTGTTTACTATTCGTAGCAACCTGGTAATTGTGTCAATCTGATTTTGTAAATGTATTAACCAGTTACGGCAACCATTGAATATACATACATAAATAAAGATCTTGTTGGAAGAAGAAAATTTAAAAAGAGAAATACAGAACTACAGAAATTCAGATTTCACGAATGCCAACAAGTAACAGTCAGTCATGTCAAGCATATTTTTCGGCTGTAGTCGGAAATTTGAATTCGGACGTAAAATGTACTTTAAATTAATTCAATTATGAGATTTTTCCACAAAAGACATAATGAACAATACAATGCGTGCTGAAATTTTTCAGTTTTCAGAAAAACACGTATACAATGTAAAGAAAAAAATAGATATTAGGTGTAGAACATCTTTAGGAAAAAAGTTGGCGATATATAAATTAGATCAGTTAAGAAAATTAGGATGTTCCATTTAAAAATGTTAATATACTTAATAAATAAATTTGCGTTTTGATACATTTAAAAAATTCTTGAAATATATACAGGGTGTTTCTAAAATAGAGCTCCAAACTTCTGGTGTGTCTAGTACTCATTAAAATAAGCCAAAAACTCTCTATTAACATGTGCCCTACCACGCACCAATATAACATCCTATATGATACATGCCCTTAAAGGGCTCAAACAAAAATGTCTGTTTTTCTGTTAGCGGTCGAAAATAAATAATAAAAAAATATATATGGGTCTCACATTAAATAATACGTGCTACTCCGTTTTTTCACATGCAAATCATAAGCGTCCTATTTATTGTAAATAAATTGAAATAAAAAAACGGAATAGCACATGTTATTTATTGTAAAAAGTTAAGAAAGATCCATACATTTTTTTTAAATTTATTTTAGATCGTTTTGTCAATAACAAAAAAAAGAGTTTTGTCTGAGCCCTTTTAAGGGCATTTAACTTCCTAAAGCAGCGTTTTAGGGCACATGTTAATAGAGACGTTTTGGCTTAGTTTAATGAGTTCTATACACAGTAGAAGTTTGGAACCCTATTTTAGAAACACCCTGCACACAATTGTTATAAAAATTTGACAAGATTTGTCAGGTATTCTATAATTACTCTCATAAAACTTTTGTTTTGATAGAGTAAATCCATAGAGAAATATGATGGTTTAAAAATATAAAGAAAACATAATTATATACTACGCCTCACTGAAATTCAACAAAATGAGAATCAGAGTAAAGTTCTTCTCCTGACAAAATAAATAAAACACAAGTCCCAATTAAAAGTAAAACACACAATTTACATGTCTATATTTTATAATTAAATAAGAAGTACACAAGAATCCAGAAGCTGTAACTTCACTTTAATCTTTTGTTTCCTTAACCCATGTGATAGTTTGTGTTCTAATTAACTTTAGTAATAAAAATATACAAATGACAAGAGTATAATTGTTATCACAATTCTCCCTTTAGTTTAGACACTCATGTATACATGTGTCAAGAAAAGATGGCGCAACAAATAATAATAAAATTGTATTGCTCTTTTGTTTAGGTGATATTGCGTTTAGGGTTTTACACGAGACCAGAGTAGGAGAGAGTATCAAAAATCTCGTCTCGGTAAATTCCTAAAAAATTAAATCTCGTTCAATTCTTGGTCTCGTCTCGATTAATTTTATGTAATTATAATAAATATTATATAATAATGAAAAATAAATATTTTTAAAGCTATATTTATTAGGCTATTTTACAAAAATATTTTGACAAGTTCATAAATGCTTTTATTTTACAAACTCTTAATTTTATTTTAAAAATACTCAATGACCAAAAATATAAACATAATAATATGTACGTGTTTTTGTCAATTTTTGGTCACGCCCTTTAACATAAATTTTATCGCTACAGAATAATTGAAACATTTTTTTTGCAAGTTTGTTACCAAATATTTGACCAGTTCTATTATATATACTTCCACAGAGGTATATAATAATTGTTCACATGTTTACTACAAGAAATACAAGAAAAAACAAAAACTTTCTCCAGATCTACAAATCGAGATCCCTTTTCAAAACATCTGTATTTAGAGCCAATAAAAGTTGTCTGTTAAGTATTGAATTTATAATTGGATCAGTCGTATATAAGAAAAGTTTACTGTATGCCTGCTGTAAATAGAGGATCTTCCAGGTAGCAAATTTCGAGCCAAGGAAACCCTTTTAATAGTATATACGTTTATTACTCTCTAGTTTAATATATACATATATACTCAACCCAAATTTGAAATTTAAAAATCTGGGAGGATAAATATTTATGATAAGAGATACGTTACTATAAGAAGTGTTAAAAAGTTGCGCTTAAATTGAAGGATTGTTTTCTTCACGTAGTGGACTAATAGTGAGTGATGACATGGCCTTCTGGGTGCTTATTTTTTTAAGGACTGTTCCTTCACTAGATTTTTTTTATTTTCTAATAAGACAGCGTATGCAGCTAGAAATTTTGGTTACATAAAACAACAGTCAAAACAAATCACTCATTTGGCCCCTTATTCCGCTACCGATATAAATATTTATTTTGATGTATTTACTACTAACCATTTTTATAAACAACTATAGTTTACACTATTCAAAATCAGCTGAAAATTTAAAAGTTTTCTTTGGCACAAAACTATCAAGTCTAGATTATCTTAGAACTTATTATTCTCTCAATTACATCGTTTAGACGTACGAAATATGACTAAAAGTGTGCTACTAACAAAACTGGGAAACTATTTCGATGGAATCTTGAATTCTTTTTGTGCTAATATGTGTGTTTTCGATCCTGCACTACGTGTTGTCCCTTGGCATATGAATAAAACGATATAAAGGAATAATAAAGCATGGACATTACAGGAATGTAAACATCGAAGATGCCAAGGAGAGTGTATTCCACTTCGCACCAAAAGTGTCTAGTAGTATTCGTAGAACTCCTTTCGTTTTTTTAATCAGGTGAGTTCGTTAACAGTAATTTCCACCGTCATTTTTTCAGACACACTATATTCATCATTAACACATCGAACCACTCTACATTCTAATACACCATTTTAAAATAATCGGACTAACCAATAAGATAGTTTAATAAGTACTGTGTTATTATGTATTGTAACAGCTAACCATTAATTTTCTAACAAGTTTTTCCTAGTTGCCTTCCATCTATTCGCATAGTGAAGTTTTGTTGCTATGGCGGATTCAAATTCAGATCAAGAAGATATAATTGTTTCTTATGAGAACCGGAAAATACGCGTAGGAAGAAATTTAGGAAATTGTTTTAATTTTATTTTCATATGATAGTATTATTCGTGGCAATTTTTTTTTAAATTAAATGTCGGTAAAATGCTGGCCAAGACTTCGGCAATACCGTTAAAAATTTTCGATACCGGTATTTCGGTATTTTCGCTGTTAGAACCGGTAATACCGGTAAAATACCGGTATTAGTATTATTTAAAAAAATGTAAACAAAATTAAAATTAACTTACTATAGGATATGATATAATTTAGGGGTAGTACAAATATATGTCAAACACACTTAAACAACAAAACATTTATTTCTAAGAATAATTTAACAAAATTAAATCCAACGTAATTGCAAAATGTTGCAAATCGAGCAACATATTAGTTGCTCAATTTACAAGACAAGTATTTATTTAATCTTATCTAGGATACACATATTTCATGGTTCTTACACTCTAGGACTACCAAATTTACTTAGATACATTAATTATTGCACAAGCACAAAACTAACAACTTTCACTCTCAATTTGTGTCTACGTACAGAAAAAACACTCCGCACTTAACTAACAGCCTTTAGCTACAGTGGATCTCATTTGATTCTGTGTTGAAATCAGTTGGCAAATAATAAAGCCAAGACAGTAAAAAGCATCAATCTAACTACTACAACAAAGTAAACTAGGACGTCGAATTTGATCCTGACAGTTCTTTAGAATCTTTCCAATAGATCTAAGGAACATTATAGACAATATTGAAAAGTAGTACGAAAATGTGTTCAAATCAGTTAGCAACAAATAAAGCCGAGGCAGTAAAAAGCATCAATCTAACTACTACAACAAAGTACACTAGGGCGTCGAATTTGATCTTGACAGTTGTTTAGAATCCTTCTATTAGATCTAAGGAACATTAAAGACAATATTGAAAAGTGGTGCGAAAATGTGTTCAAAGTAAATGGGAGATTCCCGAATCAAGCTTCCGTGTAAAGTGTATCAACTAGCGCTAATGTTCCAATACCGAAAATACTGGTTTTTTTAAGGTGAATATCGGTATTAATACCGGCGAAAATTTGAACGGTATACCGGATTCCGGTATACCGTAACAAGAACGAGGCCCAACGCACCAGCAATACCAAATAACTGTATATACAGCATACCATGTGAATGTGGCAATCTTTACATTGGAGAGACAAAGCGACCGCTGGACACCAGGGTTAGGGAGCACCGCACAGCTACTCAAACGGCGGAGGTAACGAAGTTTAGGCTAGCTAATCACGCATGTACCGAACATCATAATATCAACTGGGACCAGGCCAGAGCAATTCAGAAGGAAAATCACTGGTACGAAAGAAAATTCATAGAGACAGCATATATAATCTCGAACGAAAATATAATTAGCGAGCCTTGCGTCCAAATTTAAAATATTTTGAGGGCTCTTCTTCGGCCTCTGCCGCACGCATCATCGGCAACCAATCTCTAGGTACGACGACGCTGATTGGACCAGATAAGACCCAATGACCATGAGAGGTGACGCATGACCGGTTAAGGGTCCATGGATAATCTGAATTTCCTATCATTCACCTAATGACGATAGCAGATACACACTTCAACCACTTCAAGACGATGGAAGTCCAAGGAAACTTCGAGGAACAAGTTCATCCTTATTCAGTTTCCGATGAATTTAAGGTTTCTGATTTGAAAATACCTAAAATTGTTGAAATGAGGAATATGTTCAATGAAATTACAACATAGTCAATATTCAATGAAATGCAGTAGCTAATATTTTTCATCAAATATTACGAGAGAATAACATACCAAATTGACCAGATATTATATTAAGGCATTAAGTACAACTCAAAACTGACGCAATTGCAAATTTGGGAAACGATCACGTGCAACCGGTTAGAAACTGATTGCAAGCCTCATTCCAGTCGCTTCGTGTTCGGGACTCCACGCTTAAACACTGCGAAGAGTGCAATGCAGGTGCAACTGGTTTGCAACCGTAGTCACAAAACAGTTGCCCCGTCTGCGCTGGCCCTTACAATAAACTAAATTAAATCTGCCTGAAATTTTTGCTGAATTTATTACCTAACAGTACTGGAGGTAGAGCTGCTTTGAAGCTGTTACAGAGTAAAATAGGCATAGAGAAAATATAAAAAATACTATAAGTTACGAATATCGGTTGTGGCTTGTAATGTTCTCACCTTGGCCGTTAGGTCTATGTGGTTTCTCCTGCCTATGTCATTATATATGTGTTTTTGTTGTTTGTCCCTTCACTTCTTCCTTTAGATTTTTCTTGCTGGTGATATATGCTCCTAAGTATTTTTTTTCAAGCGAGATGAATATGTACGAGGGCTGCCTTTTATATTTCAGGATTAGAGAACAAAAACAAATATCGAAAATCGCTTTATTGTTTTTCAAAATATTCCCCATGAAGATACAATTTTGCATGCGTTTGAACCAATTGTCGAAGCACTTTTTGCACTTTGATTGGGGTTTCTCAAAAACATGCATTCTGAACGCAGCAACCGCTTCTTAAGGTGTCGAAAAACGTTGACCTCTCAGTTTGTTTTTTACGTACGGGAATAAAAAGAAGTCATTTGGTGACAAGTCAGGACTATACGGCGGATGACTCATCAAATCGATATTTTGAGAGATCAAAAATGCAGTTGTTTGAGCCGATCTGTGAGAACTCGCATTGTCGTGGTGAAGAGTGATCCGTCTTCGGCGGTTGGTTTTTCTTATTTCTTGGAAGACAACTGGCAAACAAATGGTTGTGTACCACTCAGAATTGACTGTTCTGCGTTGTTCTAGTGGTACGGTTGCGACATGTCCAGTTTTTCCGAAAAAACGGGCGGTCATTTGCTTGGAAGTGCTTCGTGCACGAACAACTTTTGTTGGATTCGGCTCATTTTGAAACACCCATACAGTCGACTGCTGTTTACTTTCGGGCTTATACGCGTAAATCCACGATTCATCACCTGTCACTATGTCATAAACGTGTTTTGAAGCATCCCGATCGTATTTTTTGAGCTTTTCCTTCGACCAATCGACACGAGCCTTTTTTTGAACCATTGACAAATTGTGTGAGATCCAACGCGAACAATTTTTTTTGACATTCAAACGTTTATGCAATATTGAATGTATGCTGGTCCCACTAATGTGTAAGGTTGACTCAATCTCACGATAGGTCACATGGCGATCTTGCAATATCAGTTCGCGCACAGCATCGATGGTTTCCGGAACAACAACTGTTTTTGGACGATCTTCACGAAATTCGTCGTGAACTACGACCTCGATTGAATTCACCATATGATCGATAAATAGTGTTCCTTGATGGAGTTTCATCGCCAAAAATTAAATTAAGTTCATCCATGCACTCTTGCTGACTTAATCCACATTGAAAGTTGTAAAAAATAATCGCACGAAAATGTTCACGATTTAATTTCATTTTTTGGCCGAGATGAATCCTTTAAGTTACTGTAAATAACACATAACGCTCGTATGTCAAAACGTTCTGAGTACATATAACCTCAAAAATGTCAAACTTTACGATAGAGCTGTCAGATTGGAACATTAGGGTTGTCCAATTCCGAAATATAAAAGGCAGCCCTCGTAGGGATCACCAGTCATTAAAATAAATTTGGTGTAGCATTGTTGGTAGGTACTTTTGTTATTATTTCATCTAGTAAAGTTGAACAAATTGCAGTTAGGCTTTTTTTAATTTTCCGGACACTGTAACAATTTACCTACAATGTGAGATATAATGAAAGGTATACAATGAAGAGACTGTTTTATTTGAAAAGATATAAGCAATTAATTACTGGATAGTACCACATTATTGTTTTCATCCAATTGAATATATAAATCATATTATGCATACCCTTACTGAAAGATTCCGCACAAACAAACATTATTTTCGTTGTAATTGTTGATAGGGTTAAGTATCGCCTTTTCACAAAATGCTAAAATTAAAATGGCCGAACTGATAAAACCACAAGTGTCTAAAATATTTAGGTGTTCTGTGTAAAATAGGAAGTTGCCCCAAAGAGGTTAATACTGTAGAGCACGTGAAGTAGCGGAATTCATGTAATATCAATAGAAAGAGAGAGAGAATACGCGTGTCGTTCCTGATTGGTGAGTGTCAGTGGTGACGCCTACTATTGGTAGGGTAGAGACATAGCAAGCGCTCCCTGATATTGTCTTTCTCTTTCTACTGTTATTACACTGCCACTTACAATAACGCCCATACCTAATTAGCACTATGAGTTGCACCTACTTTCGTTATAAACAGTAGCAAAATTATAGTAGATAGAAAATCTATAAATTTTAAGAAAAAACTTAAAATAAATTAAAGTTTTAAGACTCCAAATGGTGTGGTTTTCATCAACTTTTAAAAGGTCACTCAATTTGTGTATATATATATATATATATATACGTTTGTTTATTTTTCATTAACTTGTTAAGGATTGAAAAAACACGTTAGTAATTTGTAAAATAAGTACAGCAACCTGAGCCAAACACTTTAATCAGTTGTTGAAGACAATGATGACCGATTATGTAAGGTTTGTAATGTTCCACAACATTTCACAATATTTAGCTGTTAATGCACCTATTGTTCTTTATTATAGAGTTTTTTAAAGCACGTGCGAAAATGAATGTTCCATTTAGACGTGAATGAAAATTTAGCTATTTTAGAAATCAACTCGACCATAATGGTATTCAGCATGACGTTCATATAATGAAATCATTTTGTTGGAAATCATTGAATATAACTAGAGAATATACCAAAAATGTTTTCAAAGGACGGCGTCATTGTTTTGTTTTCAAAAGCTTTCATTCTATTTTACCTGAGTTAATTGAATTGATATATAATTTAATAAAATATTTTAATTGAAAATATGATGTCGTTCTTTATCCGCATTGCCAATCTAGAAATTTTTATAGCTGCTTTCATGTTACACATAGTACCATAATATTTTGAATCATATATATCGTCAGGTGTGTGACGTTCTATCATATGTTGCAATTTGGAAAAATTGGTTTACGAAGATGGCACTAATGAACACTTTTTAACTACAGCTTTTGCTAATCTGCACCACTATTACGTCATTTCGTATTCTGAATGCAAAGTTTTTTTCTCAACAGCGTTATAGAAAGGACCCCGCACATTCCTTATGGAAAGTGGCCCCCGGTGGGTTTGCCTGAAATTTTCCTATTTTGTAGATTTTAACGAAATGAACAAATGTCTTCATGGCCGCAAAGTCCGATGACCGATAGTTTTCAAGTTATGATTAATTTTATATTTAATTCCGGGTATACCACGATGAGCTGAATCGATATGTATATCATAAACTACTACGAGTATTTATCTGAAAATTAGTATACAGTTGTTTTTTAGGTAGAACCGGAAGTCATAGATAACTTTTTGAAAATTTTGACAGATGCAGCTTTCTAGAAAAATATATTTTTTTGGAAACAAAGAGGGCCAGGTCAAAAATTACCAGAATTTGCCTGAATAAAACCTGAAGTTTCCTAAATCTTTGGAAACTTTTCAAAAGAAAATACGGAGTGTTCAGAAATTGGTCCCGAATTAGGCTATCTCGAAAATAGCGTTAACTCATTTTTTCAAATGGATTTTATGTTTGAATCCCCATGCCTAAATTAAAAGATTTTTGTGGTTATGAGAGATATCTGAATTATCACTAGGCTTTTTTGAACAAATCGACAAGAAACAAATGCTGAACTGTCTACAAACAATATTTGCTAATAATTTGGTGTTAAAGCACAATTATATGGAAAGCATTTATCATGTCCCGTTTAGGATTTAGTAACTAAGTTCCGTTCGCGATACTCGGATAGACCAATACCCACTCATGACACGCTGACGGGACTCATTCACAATTGCAAAACAGATGGACAGTTTGTGAAAAAGGAAGAAAAAGAGAAATCTGTCGTAGACAATAAAGAGAATTAAGTTACAGTCTTCGCATGCTTAAGAGCATATCTAGAAAATTCCTCACTAGATGCAGAAAGATATATGGGAATATCTATGATTAGTTTTCAGAGGATCCTAAAAAACATAAGAACCGTCCGTTTGCATTCTCATTAGTTAAGAATTTAAGAGCAGGTGGCGCTCAAAGACGGAATAATCTTTCAAATACATATTAGTCAAAATTCAGCAAGACGAACATTTTTTACACAAAATAATTTGGACGGATGAGGCAAAATTGATGGAATAGTCAACCAAATTACTGGAGTGATACTAATCCACACATTATTTTTAGGTGAGAGATATCTCGAAATTTTAGAAAATGGTTTACATCCATGACCTGTGAACAACTTTTTAGACAATCATTTTGAAGATCGTTGGATAGAGAATAATGGACCTCATCGACGGCCCCCTCGTTCTCAGCTTTCTTTATTTGGGGTCGAATAATAAATATTGTCAATGCTGCACCGGTAACAACAAAGGTAGATTGCCGTCATGTTGTTATGAGTATGCTTTGGTCTAAGCGGAAATCGCAATGGAAAGGTTTCACATACTTTTTTAATAACCATATCAAATTTTTTTTTTTTGACGGTTCCTTCAAAAAAGCCTACTAATAATTCATATATCTCTAATAGCTACACATAAATTTTAATTTTTCCAAGTGTATATAAAAACTGTTTCATTTAGTCTTGTAAGCAAAAACTCCTACTTTTTGGCCTAGATTCCAATGGTTTTGAGGAAAAATGGAGTTGCCATTTGAAAAAAGTGAGTTAATTTTCGGATTCAGTATTAATTTTTGAGCTCTCCATTTTTTTTCAGTTTTCAAAGATTTAGGAAGCTTTTAAGTTTCATTCAGGCAAATTCTGGTAATTTTTGATCTGGCCCTATTTGTTTCCACAAAAATAATATTCTGTGAAGAGCTAGATGTGTAAAAATTTTCAAAATAATTTTTTACTGGACCCCTTCAGACATATGATGTTTCCAATAAAGTTATCCTAAAATTCATCATAGATTCTAAACATGCTACAAAAAACAGGGTGTTTTATTTAAAAAAACATAGTCCACTTCCGGTAGAACCGGAAGTCGTAGACAATTGAAAATACTGTAACTAAATCCGGCTCCTCGAAGCCCTCTGTATACACATTAATACTCCCAGTAGTTCCTCATATACATATCTACTCAGCTCTTCGTGATATACTCTGACCATAAATATAAAATTAACTATAACTTGAAAACGATCAGTCATCGGAGTTTAGTAAACTCAATATTCACATTATTGTTCTTATATTCTTAATAAGTATAATAGAAATTTGGTGATTCTTTAGGTTTTCTAGAAGGCTCGTTAGGGTCACCCTGAACTCTTAAGGAGTTTAAACTCATTGTTTTCCTTTAAACCGATTTTAATCTCTTCAGTTTTTTAATCTCTACTGGGAATATTTGTCAAGAATTTTGGTGATCATTTCACTGAAGCCACGTGGTTGCTGTTAGGTCTTGTCCAGACTATATTGTCTAATGAGGTCCATGCTTACTTAAATTAACTACCAAGTCTTACTACAGACTGTATTATATTAAATATAACTACGTACGTAAGGTCCAAAGGAAACCTATCGCACGGTAAGAATGAAAGAGAACCGAATGATTGTATCTGTCTCTGTCTAAGTTTACTTCTGATTGGTTCCTTGTTTGCGTCAGTTGAGCGAAGCATAAATATTACTTATAGCACTATAGAGACAGATAAGTCCACTAGAATTTCTTTCTCTCTCATCTAGCGTTCCGATTCCACTTATACTAGCGCCCATATCTCACGCATCCTATATAAACAGTTATCACTGTGCACCTAACAGCAGTTTCACTTCTCTACTTCTTAATATATTACTGTCTAAGCATCTGGTGATAATCCAAGCTAAACGTTGTTAGTGGGTGATGTCAACACTATATGTTTGACAATGGATAGCAGCGGCAGTATTGAAAATGAGGTGGCTAGCTGCTAGCGTTTGTGCAGAATGTCCATCTACTTAGGTAGCGGCCTGAAAACTAGTGGATAGTTAATATAAATGAACTTTTTCAGGATGATGAGCGTCTAACAGTCAAACTATGCAGCAATTCTACATTATCTGCAAGATTTCCGCAAACTGTTGTTCCAGTTTGACATTTCTTATAGAGCACAGTCAACTATCGTCTACTGTAGACTAGTCATGTGTAACACTGTGCCGTGCCGCACTTTCGTGCCAACACTTTCCCATGTGTCATGTGTGCTGACACTGCACCAATAACACAACACAGCACACAGCACTTTGCGACACTTCGACACTTTGTGTTATGTCCGTTATAAGTTCTGGCTAAGGTGTGTGTGTTTGCTTATCAGAAACGATGTGTCGAATGTCCGCCGCTCAGATCGAGCTAGACAAGGAACGGGAGACGATAGGTAAGAGGTGGGTAAGAGATAAAATACATCGGAAGTGTGCCGCCTGTTTTTAGGTAGTATCGTGTGCATTTTCTTTATTCGTTAAATGAATGAATAGAGTGTAAGCAGTAACGCAGTTTAACGATATGTACATTTGTAATTTGTATTACGAATTTGCTTTTGCCCAAAAAGTATACCCCCTGCCTCTTGTTCTGCACTGTTTAAATTAGATTTTTTCAGATGAATCACCATAGCTCGGTATTTAATTTTTTGGATATGATAGAACAAGTTATAAGGAAGGGTTGCCCAGAAAAAAAAAATGTTTAAATTTATTCAGTTAACCTAAACGCCAACATTAGACAACAACAAAACTATGTAAAAAAGTTAATCAAAAATAAAACTTCAATAGTAAATATCACACCGTCAACTTAAAAAGAATCTTTCTTCTTAAATAAAGTGAAAAGTTCAGTCATTCAATGAACATAAAAGGCACAATTAGACAACAACAAAATTATTTAAACAAAAAATATTCATAAATAAATCTTTAATAATACATATCACACCATCAACACAAAATAGATTCTTCTTAAATAAATTGAAAAATTAATTATTACGTAAATTATAATATAAAAATATTATTTGAGAAATTTTAGACGTTTTTAATCTCTCTCTAGTTTTAAATACGTATACGTCCGATAACCTATAATATCAGAATGCTGTAATTGCAGTTGCCTATATATGGGATATCTCAAACTAGAATATTCATAAATTCAAAATGTATTATTGTAGTTGTATTTATTTGTTTATTATGTTATTATGAAATAATCTGTTCATAATATTAACAATTAAACAATGTAAACAAACATTTATTTCTTGATTATGTATACTGTGCATGATATTATGAATAAAATTGAGTTAAAGGTAAAAAGAGCTATCAACTCGTTTACTGTGCCATATGTAAAAATGTTAGATGTGCTGCTTCGGCTATATGACACAATCGTGTCGGGAGTGTCGGCACAGTATACTGTGCGTGTGTTATATCGTTATATGAATGAAGTATGCTGTTCTTAATAATGCTAACCAGAAAGCAAGAGCAGGGAACAAGTGTTGAGATCGAGTATGACATGTTATTATGACACAAGAAATAACAATTTATATTGTAATGTAGAATATCTCATTGTGCAGAAAATAAGTTTAAAGATAATTAATTATTCTAAACGCTAACATAATACAACAACGAAGGTATTTAAATAAACAATCTTAAAAAATGAAACAAAAATAAACCGTATTTTGATAAAATTGAAAAATTAGTCATTAAACAAATTATAATTTAAAAATATTTTGTATGCTTTAACAAATTTTAAACCCTCCCTTGTTTTTCCCATTAACTAGGTATTTACCGGATTTTATTAGTAATAAAACTATAACTGCATTTAACAACCTATTCACTAAAATTTAAACGAATTGGAAGTATGACATATAAAAATGCTAAATTCCATCCACTCTTCTGTTGTAAAATTAAATATTCACTGGATGTAAGTAAGGCTTAGATAAACGGTAATTAAAGTATTCGTAAATGAGGTTTCCTGTAGACCTGCATTTAATGTATTTAAAACTAGACTTTTGGTAAATTAGAATATAATTTATTATAGATGTTTTTCTTTGTTTCATTTGTATATAAGGCTCAAAATAGGGCGAATGTACGAACGCTTATTTTTTGTTAACGACGTTAACGTATAATGTGCCTAGAAAAGCAAATAAGAATAATAAAGCTGGTTTATAGTGATCAACTGTCAACTCTTTGTTGTGCTATATGACACAATTGTGTCGTAACACTGTGTTGACTCACTGTGCTGTGCGTGTGTTAAGGTGTCAACACTCTAAAATCTGAAGTGTTACCCATCACTACTGTAGACTGCCATCCCATTTATATATATGATGAGATTAAATCTGCTGATTTCCGCCCATATTGGTTTATGACAGAGCATGCCTATGTGTGACTGACTATCTGCACTTCTTTGTTTCCGATACTCCCGATCAGATAATAATCATCCTGCCATGGAGCCAGGCTCTGTAGAGGCGCGGCCTTTGTCGTAGTTTTTCTTTACAATTGTTGAAGGACACTCACCACTACTCCCCTCATTGCGCATTTGCAGGTTAGATAATATCGGCAGTCCTCGCACTTTGGTCTTCTGCAGCTGAACTAAATCTTTGTGAATGCGTTCACCTTTGGAAGGCACATTGCTGACATCTTTGACACTTCGAGGTCTAAAAATGTTCGTTTCCTTGTACGACATCTAAAATTGATTGTGTCGTAGTCGAAATTTCTATATTCTTCCTTATCCTGAACTATATCTCTACTACGCAGACTCCCATCTCTCCAGTAGTTAACTATAATCTTGAGTAGTTGTGTGGTCCAATCTACACATCTCTATATCAAAGGTTGTGCCAAAAGTCTTACTGAAACTACCGTTGCTGGTAGTTCTTGTAAATACAAAATACTCATTCAAATATCGCAGTACTGTGTTGCTAGTCTATACAAATACATTACCTTTGAGCACACGTTAAACCATGCTATCTAATGCGATTTATGCACAGTTTGCAGTAAACTTCTAGGTCTGCTTAGTAGAACCTTATGTCACAAGCTGACTTTATCTAATCGCAGTTCTACTTTTGCCGCACCCTCTACTATCATTGATTCACACACGATGTCATTGTCAATGGTCAGAATTTTGATAGCAGCAACAGTATTGAATACGATGTGAGTGCCTCCGTTATGAACAGTATCCTGAATGATTAATATCCTGCTTAGGGTGTTTCAAAAATGCAACCAATTTTTTTTTCTTCTGGTGTTGAAAAGTTGAAAGTACATAAAAAACAAAACTTTTGGCATTAATTAGAGCCCTTAATATTGATATTAAGGTTTGCCTCTATTCATTTGTTTTTTTTTTTTCATTTAAATAACAAAGGAAATTATTTTTTTTATTTTTGAATTTTGGTTACTTTAAACTGGTTCATTTGCTCGGTACTAAAAAAGGTCAAAGCTCGTCAGAGCAACCGCTTCAAAAATATTTGCGATTGAAAATAACACTAATAAAAAATTTCACATTTTTTCTATTATAGCTTTAAAAAAATATCTTTTGTTATTTTTATTCTATGTTTTATCTAAAATCAGTTTAATTCTGTTAATCTAAAACTGTTATTTTTTTTGCCAATTAATTCAATACGTAACATACAAAAAGCACGAATACGTAAATATAAAGATAAAAAATATTCTATAACATCTTTATTGAAGATGTTACTCTCTGGCCTGAAAATCAAAATTTCTTAGAAAACCTGGAGTATTTTAAGAAGCTTCAAGTTGTAAATGATGTAGCAGAACGTGGTGTGGCATTGATAGAACAGTATAATCGTTGCTTAACCAAAGATGAAGAACAACTCCAATATTTGTTGCAAGTAGTCACAGAACACAGAAAACGATATCCGAATTGTAATAAATCTAATTTTGTGGCACCGTAATATTTTAAAGTCAACAAAAGATTATTATAAGTAGTATATATTGTTGTTTATTATAAAGAATTAATTGTTTACAAATTTTTTTGTTACTTGGTGAAAAATAAAATTTGTTATAGAAAAACCCAAAATTTATTTATAGAATTTTTTTATCTTTATATTTACGTATTCGTGTTTTTTGTATGTTACGTATTGAATTAATTGGCAAAAAATAACAGTTTTAAATTAACAGAATTAAAGTGATTTTAGATAAAACATAGAATAAAAATAACAAAAGATATATTTTTTAAAGTTAGAAAAAATATGAAATTTTTTATTAGTGTTATTTTCAAGTGCAAATATTTTTGAAACGGTTGCTCTGACGAGCTTTGACCTTCAGGTCTTTTTTGTAGAGCGTGAACTTTCCTGTAAGATGTGAAGTTTTGGTACCGAGTAATTGAGCCAGTTTTAAGTAATCAAAATTCAAAAATAAGAAAAATAATTTCCTGTGTTATTTAAATGAAAAAAAATAGAGGCAAGCCTTAATATTAATATTAAGGGCTCTAATTAGTGCCAAAATTTTTGTTTTTTTATGTACTTTCAAATTTCAACACCAAAAAAAAATTGTTTGCATTTTTGAAACACCCTAATCCTGCAATCCTGCTGTCATCTAGGAATAACTATTTAGTTAATTGTTGGTAGAGTGTTAGCAAAAGATTGGCTGTCGCAGTATAGCGACTACTACGGAAACATTCTGCTCTAGTGAACCCAGTACTAGTTGTTTGTATCATCTGTTCAAATATCTTTAGAAAGAACATTTTGTCCCATTGTGTGGTGCTTCCTGGGAGCTTCGTTACACTTCTTAAGCCGCTAAGTCACAGGCTATTATGAATTTTGGTATTTCTAGTGCCATTGATAAAACTCTAATGTAGAGATTGTTTGTAATCCTTCCTTTCGAGGACTTTAGTTAATTCATCAAACTCTCCGTGTTGTTCTGTTAGGTTAACAAGTGGCTTTTTATCATTATCCCTTCCACTAGCCGTAACAACTATATCATCATCAAAAACTACTATACCTTACCATTTCCATTCATCATAGTTTTAGACTTTTGTGCTATGTATTTGTGTTCAAAATGAGTTTTACAAATATTAAACAAGTTTAACGTTAACAGCATTTTCTTTAAAAACCGCGGATGTTGTTATTTAACAAAGTTTTTTAATGTCTAAGTACTTCTTGGGAAATAACACCACAGTTTAAAGAAAATTACTGTATCATTCAGAAAACAACTAGAAATCAGCCATGGGACTGCAGTAACCAAAGCGTGTAGAGACTTAGAGGACTTGTATAAGAAGCTTACACGAACCAGGAATAGCTTGACATTCTTGTGCAGATGTCGGGAGATGAGGATTATTCCCAAAGGATTAAGTTTTCGTCAACCGTACGTAGGCAGAAGGATTCACAACATATTGGAACGAGCAAGCTTCGCTGCTATTAGAGACCGCATACAATTTCATCGTTATAATAAGTTTAATTTAGAAAAAGATATTGGGTATGTACAAAACTTTCTTGCTTATCGAATACCAGAGAATGAATTTAACAAAATTAAAAATAGTACTCTTATAAGTTACAACAGAGAATTCAAGTCTCAAAAACAAACACATTTACGTAAATTTAATCAACTTCTTTCAGATAAAAATATGCCGAAATATTATGTGAAAAACCAACATTTTGATCTGTCAAAAACTGTCATTAATTTTTCAGACAAACAGTTAAACGCTTCTGAAACCTCAGTTATACAAAAGGGCCTTAATTTTGCAATGTCCCCAAAAACTATTCCAACATTTGATATCATCAGTGCTATAGAACAAACTGCAAACAAATTAAACAATAGTGAAGCTCAAGAGTATTGAATAAGAGCAAAAATTGAACGAGAAAAACGTATGCATATAAAAAATAACCTTTCGAAAAATGAATTACATTCGATTAAAGTTTTAAAAAATGACAGCACTATTAAGATTTTACCTCCAGATAAAGGCAATGCTACGGTTATTTTAAATAAAATTGACTACAATTGCAAAATTCAAAACATAATAAACCAAGGACAATATACAAAATTAAACAAAAATCCAACAACTTCTATAGAAAACAAAAAATACCGCTTACTTTACAATCACAAATATGAAGTTACAGAACAGGAACGTAAACATCTTACTCCTCACTATTCTAAACCGCCCCATTTTTACGGGTTACCTAAAATTGATAAACCCAACATTCCATTAAGACCAATTGTCAGCTCCATAAATTCTCCATGCAGTGAGCTCTCAAATATCCTTTTAAAAATTATTTCACCACTTACTGGTAAGTCTAATTCTCATCTTAAAAACAGAAATTATCACATATACGAACGAGTACAATACAAAAATACTTTCACCCTAGCAAGTTTTGACATTGTGAATCTATACAATAATGTTCCTTTCACCAAAACACTTCCCATAGTAAAAGAACTATTAGAACAAGATTCTTTACTAAATCAACGTACTCAATTATCCATTAATACAATAATGGAACTACTAACATTTTGTACAAAGACAACATATTTTCAACTTAATGATGACTTCTACCAAAAAGATTTTGACATGGCAATAGGTTCCTGTCTGTCTCCCGCTTTAAGCAACATTTTTATGGAAAAATTTGAAGAACAAACAAACCTTTGGTTTGGTGGCATTATGTTGATGACATATTCGTTATTTGGGAACATAATTTTGAGAATTTACATGCATTACTTAACGACATAAACAACACAGAACAAACTATTCAGTTATACACTAGAGCTTGAACATAATAACAAATTACCATTCTTAGACATTTTAATAACCCAAACACAATCGACATTTGAAACAGAAAATCAACTCATACTAACATCTATCTCAACTTTAACTCTAGTCATCCAAATTCAGTAAAAAGAGGAATCATTAAATCTCTATATAAAAACGTTTATAAAAAATGTACTTTCTGCCAATCATTACCCAAATAAATTTATTAATAAGGAGTTAAACAAAATCAATACCAAACAATCCCTAACAACCAACATCAAACTTCACCAAGCAACACTGACTCCCAAGATAATAACATTAATACAATAACTATACCATACATACAGGGTCTATCAGAAAGAATAAAAAGAGTGGGAAACAGATATAATATCAAAACATCATTTAAAACAAGAAATACACTAAAATCAATTATATCAAAAACCAAACCAAATAACACAACTAAAAATACAAAAAAAATTGCATTTATAAAATCCCTTGTGAATGTAATAAATTCTATATTGGAGAAACCACTAGACCTCTGAATGTTCGAATAAACGAACATAAAAATTACATAAATAACGACAATTTGAAAAATCCAAAATTTGTGAACATGCTTGAGACTTTGGTCATAAAATACACTTTCAAAATTCAGTTATATTACACAAAGAAGAATACAACACCAAAAGAAAACTAAAACAGTTTGCTTTAATTTTGTTAAATGAAAACGATTGTATTGCTACTACCTCCGTAGAATTCAGTCGTTCCTGGTTGCCGATGATTAAGGAAGAAATTGCTAATGGTCATGTCCTTGTGAACAACCCAATATCGGGATAGTTCATACGGTTTTTTCCTAGGTTTTCCCTTATGATTTTAATGGGATCACTGAATCAACAAAGTTCTTTGGTCGCATTTTTGGCAAATGCACTATCTTATAACAAAGTCGCACCTAGGAGCGCCACATAAAATTCTGTAGATCTCCCTTTCAAATTCTTCCAATTTGAAAGGAACTTTATGATTATATGATCTTTAGAAGTTTCTGTGCTACCTTGTATATTGCAAATAAAATTCTCTTAGTTATGTTAGAAATCAAATAATACACATTGTCAAATATTTTAATTTTATGACCAAGGTCCCAAGCATGTTCGCAAATTTTGGATATTTCAAATTGTCGTTTTTTTATATAAATAAACGAACACAAAAATTACATAAAAAAACGACAATTTGAAAAATTCAAAAATTGCGAACATGCTTGGGACCTAGGTCATAAAATACAGTTTCAAAATTTAGTTATATTACACAAAGAAGTACACAACACCAAAAGAAAACTAAAAGAGTCTGCTTTAATTTTGTTAAATGGAAACGATTGTATCGCTACTACCTTCGTAGAATTCCGTCGTTCCTGGTTGCCGATGATTAAGGAAGAAATTGCTAATGGTCATGTCCTTGTGAACAAACCAATATCGGGATAGTTCATAAGGTTTTTCCTAGGTTTTCCCTTATGATTTTAATGGGATCACTAAATCAACAAAGTTCTTTGGTCGCATTTTTGGCGAATGCACTATCTTATAACAAAGTCGCACCTAGGTGCGCCACATAAAATTCTGAAGATCTCCCTTTCAAATTCTTCCAATTTGAAAGGAACTTTATGCTTATATGATCTTTAGAAATTTCTGTGCTACACTATATATTACAAATAAAATTCTCTTAGTAACGTCAGAAACAAATAATACACATTGTCAAATATTTTAATTTACATCTTAGAATTGTGCCTTTTTTATCCATAGTTTCTTAACCATTGACAACGAAGTCTGACCTAGACGCCGAAACGTTTGGAATATACAGCAATTTTCTTTAAACTGTGGTGTTATTTCCCAAGAAGTACTTAGACATTGAAAAATACGCCACAAATATCATTCAGAAAACAAATGTTTTTAAATCGATTTTAATTTTGTTTCAATTTTACAGGATTTTAAAGAATTCGTCGATGCAGAAAATCTAATGCCGTTGACCACAAGCGACTTCCGGAATCCAATTTTCCTGGAAATGAGACTCCTTAAGGAATCTGAACAAAGGGAACACTACTTGGGATTCCCAGAGATAGACGTCGCCAAGAAGAACAACATGAACAACGGTGACCTCAACAGCATGGATAGTTCTGACACTTTCGCCAGCTGCACAACGCATCCGTTCAATTCGCAAGGAGATCTAGCATCGGATGTCATGGAGAACACGTGCGTTATCGATAGCAACCTCTACGTGAATCCCCTAGATAAGAGCGGAGAGAGCAGTCCGGTTACGCAAACGGCTCAGACGGCAATTCCCAGGCATTCGTGCGTCAAGAAATCGGCTTCAGGTGATACGGGTTTGAGGAGTCTTGCGACGTCTCCGATGGATGAGGGTTTCAAGGAATTTTGCTTGTTGGAAAGAGGCAGTAGGGTCAGCCTCAACGACTCACCACTTACTAAGCACAGAAAAACTAGATTCCAGGTTAGAAATTATGAAATTTTTATTTGCAAACTTTTGTATTAATTTTTATTAATAGTGTTCTCTAGAGGTGTCAGCTTTTTCTACTCATGAGAAGCTGCAACTACGCATAGAGCGTGCTGGTTAGCGTTTCGTGAATTTATGGGGCAATTAATAAACCTTGATATTTTAAATCGGTCCTTTTTAGGGCTACAACTTATAAAAACAATTCTAGAAAAATCTGATTATAAAAATTTAAGAGATTTCCGTAGCCTAGCTTGTTTAGGTATGAGTCAGCTACTTTTAAAAAACAAAAAAATCCAAAAAAATCCTCTAGTGGCGACATGTGAAACTAACAAGACTTCAAATATTATAACATTTGTAGCCCAAGAATAGCTTTTTTCAACTAAACCAAGTTTGTTAAAATGGGTTCAACTGTCTCGAAGATATAGGTTGTTTTTTACGAAAACATTTGAACACCCCCCACACTTTATTTTTAATTACATCAAAAATTGCCAAACAGGAAAGGTTCACATTAATGATCAGGATTTTCTCTTGGGTGTTTTACTAAAAAAATATTTGCCTCAAGGCTCTACGATGGATAGTTTCCAAGTACCTCGCATTCTTAGTTAGCCACTCTGTACATTCAACACTTGTAGAAAACACGCATTTCTTATGTCCAGCTGAGCCTGAGCATTTTTCTATACATCCACACTTTGAAAGATTCAAGGCGACTTGAATTTTAATTTCTTAATGTCCAGGTCTCTCAGATGTACAAGAAAAAGGTTCAGATCTTTGATTTTAGACTCTTAGGAATTTTTGGATTGCTTAGAGCCTCATGTTTATGAACGTGATCTCTATAAATCTTATTTCTTTGCTATGATCTAATCTGGTGTTTAATTCTCCTCCCAAGATATATATGGTTTCTTGCTAAAAATCACCGTCCTTGATTTTGTGTCTAGTGAAAATCCCATGTAGAAACCAAGTTCATCAGTGTTTGTAGCTGCTCATTTGATTCTGCTATTACAGCTGTCTCGTCTGCTTGTATGCCATTATGCATTATTAACCGACTTCCAAAAAGGAGGAGGTTATCAATTCGTCGCGTATTTTTTTTTGTATGTATGTTACCTGTTTCTTCTCCTGTGGTGAACCGTTTTGGATGAATATGGTCATGTTTAATAGAGTACATATCAGGATTGGTGAAACTTCAAATTTTGGATAAGAATTCTATTGGTAAAGTGATGAAATTTGTGAATGAACACATGCGTGCATGGAAATCGACCAATATCCCTAACATATTGGTCGATTTTTCGAAAACTCCTTATGGATGTGTATAGTTTTTTAACGTTTAATCTATAAAGGAAGATCCCTAGGTGATATCATATACATTTCCTCATTTCTATTTTAATTCCAACGTAATAGTGCGGGAATTTTAGGCACTGGAAGTTTTATTTGCGAATTTTCTATGTACATCTCAAGCATATAGGTAGTAAAGTATAGTATTTTCGGCTCCTTAAATCAATGAGTACCAAGCTCGTTTTGTTTGTATACCAGGCAAATACCTATCTAATGTTTTTTCCATTTTACGAAGACGGTGCTTTTGGTTCTCAAATTCAGTGACAACACATGTCAAACTCTAAACTGTTATTTGGTGCGTTTATACACAAGGTGTTTAGTTATAGCAAACAAAATCACAAAGAAAAAGCATTTATATGATGATTGAAATATAGGACGGAGTAGAATGACAGTGGTCCATAGGCAGCCGTATATACAGGATAATTGGAATTTAGGGTGGAGTGGACGTTTGGTGGTATGAAAATGTTGGAAAAATGTGTGATTAACAAATTATTTATTTTATAGCCCATAAGAAGTTGCATAAAGTGTGGAGAGGAATTAATGTTACACAGGGTGATAATATAAAATGTTAAAAATGAAATAATTTATGGGGTATTATTGAAATATAGGACGGATTTGACTCCGTAAATATGGGATGGACTCTACTCCGTCCTATAGTTTACAGAAGGAAGCTAAGAAATTTATGCTTGTCCGTAGGCAGTCGGATGGTTGGTACATAGGGCGGAGTGGAATTATCTATAGTTATACAGAGTTGCCAAAAAAGTTGAAAAAAGGTTACATGGCGTGGTCCATAAGGCATAAATATATTTTGGGCTTATTAAGTTAACGCGTACTAGTACATTTTGTTCGTAAACATTTACCTGTCAATTTAAATGAAAATGTATCATTGTGTAATGTTGAGGCTTTCGATGTTACCTGGTCCTGTCTATTAAGGTTACACATAAAATAAAAAATAGAGAATGAAAACTAGCTGAGTTCAAAAAAACTAAAAAGTTGAAAATAAAACATTTAAAAAATATATATATAACCGACTTCCATCTATAATTAAAACGCTAAAAATAATTATAACAAAATACAACTCTAGCAAATAAATAACACATTCAATGTTGTTAGGTACCTACCCAGGAAGTAAAAAATGTAAACATTAAAAGGTGTTCATTCTGTACAAATTACCTACCAATCAAGTATATTTTTGAAGTCGGTTTCTAGCAACAATCAAGTTTGATGAAGTAGTAGATAAGTACGCAATGAAGGATTCTAGATTTGCTTGACACATTACATTTTTACTTTCTGGATAGGTACCTAACAACATTGAATGTGTTATTTATTTGCTAGAGTTGTATTTTGTTATAATTATGTTTAGCTTTTTATTTATAGGTGGAAGTCGGTTATATATTTTTTTAAATGTTTTATGATGTCTTTAATTTTAATGTCCTGTGTTCTTTCGTTTAAAAATGATCTGACAATCTGCTCTGCATATACGTTAAATAACAAGGGATTAAGGACGCAACCTTTGAGGTTATCTCTTTATATATCTATTGTTTCAGTATGTTCTGCTTCTGTTCTTACACATAATTATGTATAAGAAGACTGATTGCTCATATTGTTGAGATATCTTTCTCTCAGAAGATCTGTCAAGAAGATTGTGTATAAGAGATAATCAGTAATCTATTCAATTTTTATTACATTTTTATTTCATTATAACTTTAAAATACTTATCTGAGAAAAAAGAAGAAGTGAGCAGAGAATAAATACCCAAACGAGCACCCAAAATAAGTGGAAAATCTCGAAAGCGAGTATATGAAGCGGCGCTACGTATACATTAGGCGTAGATCATTTTGCTAGACCTGATATTTATTATCTTTTTATTCACCTTTAGATATTGTTAAACTCTTATACTTATTTTTTTTCGTCTTTGTCAGTTGTATTAAAGTCTTGCAATATATAAAACTATATAAATAATTATCTATGAATTAGTAATAGAGCATTATTTTATTAATAGGGTCGTCCTCGCACTAGATTCGGCAATTCCTTCGACAATGATTCTCAAGAGAGCTTGGAGAAGAAGAAGAAAACATCGTTTATTCCAACAAGGCATTTAGCATCGGCTACTCGCCTCATCAATCAGCATTTATTTGGACTGCATAATTTGGGATCGAAATCAGGTAGAATTTGTATAAACTGTTTACATTGTCTAGAAAAAGATATAAGAAAACTATAAAAACAAAAGTTCGATGCTGGATCCAAATTCATGGAAAATGATACAGTTTCACGAAACAAAGATTCCGGAACAGTAACCTTTAGACTGGAAAAATAGTTTTTCTATATAATGTAGATTAAGTTAATATAAGTTAAAATTTTCCAATTTTGACACATCACTAAAATTTGTTTACATCGTCATCCTCATTTAGATTCGAACACAAAAATTATATTCTACAGTGAGGACGCGTGGGTTGGAACAAAATTTAACATTTAAAATTCATGTGTTGTTTTTTTGGAAAAAACGATGGGAAACCCCGTTTTTTTTGGACTACGATGTTTGTGGTGAAACTTATTTATACAGAGTGGGTCAGAAATAATTTGTGACCATCAACTTCATTTTTTCAAATGGAAACATTTGTTTTTTATTTTATTTTTGAATTCTGCATTGGATTCTAAGTATTTTTCATGTACAATGTCCTATACCGAAAATTAACAGTTATTAAAAAAATTACATTTCATTCTAAAATTAAGAAAACAACGGTAAAAATCAGGTTTTTCTTAGTTTGAAACTATTTATTTACGTCAGGTTTTTATGATTGTTGCCGGTATTTTAGTCACATGATTGGAAACCCTTTTTTTAATGATGGAGTTTTTAACACTGGTTTATTTCCATAGAAACTGTACTATAATTTTACTTAAAATAAGTAGTAGTAAAGTGCAAAACTTTCAAAGTATGGCGCGTTTAACTGAAAATGGTAGGATATGGCGACAGAACTCGAACACAAGCTTAAGTTTGCCTATTACACGATCGGTAGTTAGTAAAACAGAAAAAAAGTTCCAGAAGATACAAAATTAACTGTTTTGCTCGATTTACAAGACAATGCTCACAAATCCACTAGACATATAGCCGCAATTCAGTCAATAAGTAAAAATTGTCTTTAAAAAATAATATGATTTGGACCGGAGAGTAGAATTTTGCGAAATAATGATGGATATATGCAATGCCAACCCGCACTTTTCAAGTAAGATAAGTTTTTTCCGACGAGGCAACATTTTGTTTAAATGGTTCAGTAAACAGGCAAAATTTTCGAGATTAGGCATCAGAAAACCAACAATGGGTTATGGAGAAAGTGATACACAGTTTTCCAAAAAAGTTAACGTATGGGCCTGAATTGTGGGTACTTCAATTGTGGGTCCTTTCTTTATTGAGGGAACACTTAACTCGGAAAAGTATTTAGACCTATTACAAAATGACATACTACCCTGTTTAACCCCCAGAAATTTACCCGACAGATGAAAACCCCAATATAATGGCAAATTCGTTAAGATTTTAACAGGATGGAGCGCCCCCGCACTATTCGCGAACAGTGCAAGATTATCTTGACAATATTTTCCCAAATAGATGGATTGGAAGGTAATATCGAATGGTCAGCTATTCTCCTGATCTAAGGGGTTACGTGAAATCGAAAGTCTACTTCAATAAGCCGGAAAATATTAAGGAATCAAAGAATAGAATGAGGGCCGAAATACAACGAATCGTGCCACAAACGCTAAATGAAGTGTTACGAGAGTTTGAAAACCGTCTTAGGTATTGCCAGGAAACAATTTGAACATTTAATTTGATATGTTGATGTTTTTTTTTCTTCAATTTTAATAATTGTTCAGAATTCAAAAATAAAATAACAAATGTTTTCATTTGAAAAAATGAAGCTGATGGTCGCAGTTTATTTCTGGCCCATCCTGCATAAATGATTTCATCATCACAAAAACCGCAGTCCAAAAAAACGACGTGTCAGAGCTTTTTTCCAAAAAACCAACAAATGAATTTGCTCCAACCCACGCGTCATCACTGTATAACTATATTAAATAATATAAATTCCAGGTAAAAACTGCGGCAGCAAGTCGTCATTGTCGGTAGACTCCATCGACAGTCGAACCAGTCCCCAATTAGAGCTCCAGCGCCGTTCTAAGTCCATTCTGAAGAAGTCAGACAGCAGCAGCGCACGCCACCAAACAGACCCGGAAAGTGAGAGGCTGATTTCAGATAACATGTCCGGTTTCGAAGTAGGATTTGGAAATGAATGCAGCTCCCCGGTGAAGCGGCTGTCCTCTCTTCCTACCAACAGTCGAACGCTCAGTCAGAAATCGAGTACGAGGAATCTTCCCACTTATCAACAGGAATTAGAACGAACTAGACTATTGAAATCCCAGCTCATTTTGTTGGACGATATATTAAATAGGGAAAAACAAAAAAGTAAAGAACCGGAAATTGACTCTAATAAGTTGAAAATGTGCAGTGATAATATTAGTGAAGTGACCCTTTATATATGTCCGCCACCCCCGCCGATGGATAATTCACCAACGGAAGAAACCAGATTGCTCTTCTGCTCACCCAGGGCTTCTTCGACTCCTAATCAGCATAGTAATTCAATATCGAAAGGACACAATCCGTCCTCGTAGCAGTTATAGGTAAGGTTTCAATTATAAATACACAAACCAAGGTAAACCACTTTGTTATTGAAAACTTTAATAATGATTATGCCTTATTATGTGTTTGGAGACTATTAAGTCTAAAAATAGTTTCGGTCAGAGTCAAGGTCATTCCAAGGTCAAATTGCCATAATCTAATCAAAAAATCTGAAAAAATTCATATAAGTGTTTTTGGGGTTGCTGAATCCGAATCCGGGTTCGGTTTGACCTCATCAGGTCAGGTTCAAGGTCAAGCGAAGGTCAGATCTCCAAAATCTAATAAAAAAATCTGAAAATATTCATACATACGTTTTTTGGGTCGCTAAATCCGAATCTGGACTCAGCTAAAGTGTTACTCCAAAGTCATACTGAGATATTTCTAATGTCAAAGACATCGAGTTTTTTTTGTTCTAGTCTCCATAAGATATTGAAATACCCGCACGTTAAGGTCCTGATTCGATCACAGGTGAGTCCACCGTCCTGGGGGTGATAACTCTCATACCTGCCCAGGTCTAAGTATGAGAGCTTCCTGACTTTGACGAGGACAATGTCAACTCGTCGTCAGACACACTACGGCGTGATCCTCACACCTTAACGCAAGGCAGCGTGTCATCGCTGGCTTCGTGGCCGTGAAGGGCTAGAAATCGAATCATTCAACACATCTTCTTTCGAAGCAGTTGTTATCAATCCTAGTAACCTTCCCGGACGCAGTATTTTGTGTGAATTGAAATCGGTATTTCAGAATAATGTACCTATTTTGAGATATGTGGTAACTATTAAGTTTCATGTATGTTAATTGAACAACCTTACTAGAACAAAGAAATGTTACTTTCAAATTAATCGTAAATTTCAAGCAGTAAATGGAAAATTTTCCATTTGCTTATAGTATTCTAATTCATCTAATTCATATGCTTTGATAACTTTATTGAACGCTTTTTTACAATAAAGTCTAATAACATTCAGCCTATGAAGCATCAAAATTTTCAAAGATAGGAATAAATTCTATCGTTATGAGTTATCATGCTGTTATATGCTTTACTAGTCTCACGGGATGGCTATTAAATTTGAACTAATGATTTCGACACTGAAAATAAAAATAAACCAAGATTCGGTTTCAGCGATTTAAAAGACATCTTAATTTACTACAATTTGTTTCGTTAATTTCTTTCAAGTTAATTCGATCTTGCGTTGTAGTTGAACCAATAGACTAGAACAAAAAAAAAACTCAATGTCATTGACATTAGAAATATCTTAGTATGACTTTGGAGTAACACTTTAGCTGATTCCAGATTTGGATTTAGCGCCCTAAATAACATATGAATTTTTTCAGATTTTTTGATTACATTTTGGAGATTTGACCTTGACTTGACCTTGAACCTGACCGGATGAGGTCAAACCCACCCCGGATTCGGATTCAGCGATCCCAAAAGCACTTATACGATTTTTTCAGATTTTTTGATTAGATTATGTCAATTTGACTTTGGAATGACCTTGACCCTGACCTGATGAGGTCACACTGACCCCGGATTCGGATTCAGACACCCCAAAAACATAAGCCTACATAGATCCGGTCCGATGCACAAGACTTTATTTTTTTGTGGGGCTGTGAATTATGGCAATTTGACCTTGGAATGACCTTGACTCTGACCTGATGAGGTCAAACTGACCCCAGATTCGGATTCAGCCACCCCAAAAACATAAGTCTATATAGATCCTGTCCGATGCACAAGACTTTATTTTTTTTGTGGGACTGTGAATTATGGCAATTTGACCTTGACTCTGACCTGATGAGGTCAAACTGACCCCGGATTCGGATTCAGCCACCCCAAAAACATAAGCCTATATAGATCCGGTCCAAGGTTCAAGGCTTTATTGTTTTTTGTGGGGCTATATTATCAAACTGATGAAAGAATTACAGATTTTGGAAGTTCTACAATATATACACAAACATACTATGGGTATTAATTAAGTACAATGATGGATAATATTATAATAAAATGAAATTTTTGAAAAAAAATGCAAAAGCACTTTTATTAGGATACATCCAAGAGGATATTTTTTGGAAATCTAGCTGGGCATCTAAAATTAAATTCCAGGTTTCCACTTATTCTAAAAAGGTGACTGTAGGTTTAGAATTGTGTACGTAAATAATATTTCTATCTCTGTTAATTTTAAGAAGGAATGGCCGGTTTGTAAACAGTGATTTGCGAATATTCAATTTTATGTTAAATTGTATCGGGTAGTAAAATTTCTGCATGTTATACCAACACTATTGCTATTGCTCTCTGAATATGAAAGTTCAGAGAAACTACAGAATTTAGATATTCGTTAGCTGTTCAGTCATTAATAAAAAGATTACTAAGTTTGAATTGTGACTTAACACTAACTGACTTTGATGTTGTGTATGGACAATATATCGACAATTCTGTCGCTCACATTTCCAAAATAAGTGAGGAAAAAGTATTTTGAAAGTTCATCAAAATCCGACACACTGGAATAAATTAATCGTTGAATTAATTGTTTTTGGGTTTTTTTTCCAAACTTTCATGTTGTTATAATATTATCCATCATTATACTTCATTAATGCCTAGAGTACGTTTCTGTGAATACTGTAAAATTTCAATAATCTTTAATTAATTCATCAGTTTGTTCCTGTTTGATAATGGCATAGACTTTTTTGCCGAAACTAGTCACATCAAAGTGAAAATATAAATAATATAAAACTTAATTTGTTTTCATTAATTATAATTACGGTTGAGTATCACAAAGCAACGGCCAACCATCGATTTTTTACGTTATAAGAAAGTTTTATCCTCGACAATTATTTTATAATTTTAGACTGTGTACATACAAAACCAATGAAATGCGAACATGAGAGAGAGAGTAAGGAGAATTTACAATGTCCCATATAGAAAACGTATTCTAATGAAATTTAAAATGATAGACATTACAGGGGTTTTCGCGGAAGCAGTTCTGAATCGGTTCAACGGTAATATTACCGTAATTTTCTGAAAACGCCGTTCGCGGAACAAAATTACTGAAAATGAACCGATTTAGAACTAAGTGAACGAATCCCAAATGAAACATCGTCCTATAGACGATAACAGCCGGTAACAATAGCACGTAGAATTGTATTGTGAACCAAATCTATTGTTATAAAATTTGGTGATCTGAATTATAGTAGTCTTGAGTTCGGTGTTCGCGGTAAGCAGTTATTGGTTCTGAATCGATTCAAATAGTTCTTGCTCTGAAGCAAGGATTTTTAGTTCGATCATACCTTAGAGCATATATACGTAAAAGCTCTAAGAATTGTGCGTTTCGACCTGATTTCTAACCCACTCGGCTCTCCGAAGTCTATCGAAGTATGTTTAGTTCAGCTTTCGTTTGAATTTGAATTTAGCAGTTGGAAATAAGTGGAAATGGACAAAATTACTTCAGTAAATTATTTTTAATTTAATGTAGAAGAAATAAAATTGTTCCAATTTTATTACTAATTCCTGTTAGATCTTAAAATAGTATTTTTTCATAAATATATTTTTAATTAATGAAGATATTGGACTACAGTTTGTTTAGTGATGAGGACTGATGGATTTTTAGAAGTATATAATATAGGTACTAGACGTGTCACAATAAATACAAAAATAATCAATTTTCAAATTAATTGACAGAATTGATAGCCAAAATTAAATCATTGAAATATATTATAATCCTCTATGATTTGCTGCAAGTTAAGTAACTTCAAATATGTTGTTGACTGGTTTAACATAAATAAAAAATATACTAGATAGGTAGGTAATTAATTTGTACAGAATGAGCACATTTTAATGTTTAATTTTTTTACTTTGTGTGTAGGGACCTCTAACCACATTGAATGTGTTGTTTACTGTATTTACTGTCTAGAGTTATATTTCGTTATGATTATTTTTAACTTTTTATTTATACTTGGAAGTCCGTTACATTTTTTTAAAAATGTTTTATTCTAAAATACTGTTCTTTGGGTGAAAATATCCTTTTCTATAAATTTATTTTTTAATAATACAATTTAAAATTTTCTAAATAGAGAGGATTATAATTTTTAATAAAGACACATAGATATATCTAGCTACTAGCTTTGTATATCATTACATTGTCAGAACTGTTTCAATTGGAAAAAACTGTTTACAAATTAATTTAAAAATGCATATAAAATTATATACCAATGCACATAAAGTTTAGAATAAAGAGGTTGGGGTAATTTTCAGTTGAAATCAATGAAATTTTAGTCCAGATAAGTATTTTCCTTAACATCAAAATGCATATTTTTAAGTGAATGTGGAATTTCAAAAAGGGGCAATTGTTTACTTTATGAAAATAAAAAGGTCCATTTAGTTTAGTTTTCAAAGTCGAATTTTACAGCCGATATAGTAGCTTACCAAATATTCAAAGAATTTGGCATAGATTATTTTATATGTAATTGTGATATAAAAAACGTATAAATGCATATTTAGACTTTATGAAATTAAACAGGTGCATTTCGTTATATTTTCAAAATGTAAAGTTTGAAAACCCATGCAGCTTGCTAAATATTGAATGTCGGATACCTGAAAATGTGAAATAGAATATTTTTTGAAAGAATTGAAACAATTGCAATTTTAAAGAAATGCAGCAGCTTGCTGAATATTGTATAACAAATACCGAAAAAAATTAACCTATAACTTTAACACAGAACATTTTCGAAATAAATGCCAAAATCAAAATTTTGAAGAAATGCATATTTAGATTTTATGAAAATAAAGATGTGCATTTTACTACATTTGCAAAAAGTTTAATTTTACAGCCCTTGTAGTTTGCTAAATATTGTATAACAAATATCGAAAAAAAATTGAACCTATAAATTTAATTTTGAAATAAATGCAAAAATCAAAATTTTAAAGAAATAAATATTTAGATTTTATCAAAATAAAGATGTGCATTTCATTACATTTGCAAAAAGTTTAATTTTACACCACAAGTAGCTTGTTAAATACTGTATAACAAATAGTAAAATATACTCAGATTTTTTGTCGGATGTCGGCTACTTTCAGGGTATAATATTTATAGGGTTTTAGCTATAATTATAGTGTATATGCCCTTTTGTGAAGTAATTAGAGTTAAATTTCTAGACAAATATATAAAAATTAAATAATCCGAATATTTTACAATAATGCTGACTGAAAAGGAATTTCTATACAGTGATATTCATTCAATATTTGAAAATTTAAATTCAGGACATATTTTCAATTCCGAAAAATTTATAGATTGTTCATGTGCACCGTTTAACCCATAGAAATTAACCACAAAATGATTTTTACAGATGACATGAAACAAAACACTATGTGAACTTCGGTGATCCGATTTAGGGACAGAACAAAAATAGAACTAAAAATAATGAACCGATTCTGAATCAGTTCAGAACGGCTTCCGCGAAAACCCCTATTATTACCAAATTTTAGTTATACAAAACACCGGTGAAACAAAAATATTCAAAAAGATTAATTAGTTGTTATAAGAAGTATATGTCTTGTTTGTGTTGTTAAATCACACAATTTAACTTTATGATAAGTATGAAAGTATCTAGCTCGCTATAAACACCGGTAAAATCGTGGGACATCGTGTTATTTGAGTTATGTGCAATGTGTACCGATTTTACTTGTTTTTTTTTGAGTCTAAAAATACTTAGAGCATGAAAGATTTTGCCCGGTTTAGGAGTAATACGGATATTGTAAATTCGCCTTACTCTCCCTTTCTCTGGCTCTCTTTCAAATTTCTTTGATTTTGTGTGTGTATATATGAACAAAAAATTTCAAATTTATTAGCAATTCATTTAAAATGAAAAACCGAAAAAATAAACTGGCAGTGACAACAACCAGCACAAGTATTCTCGTTATTGATTCTTAAAATTTTTACCTCAAAGCTGTTTTGTATATTGATTGCTTTAACGTCATTCGCAAACTATATTATCCAACAGCAGCTGTCAAAATAGACAAGTAACAATTAATCAATAACCAATAGAACGGATAACCAAATATACTTACTTACGTACAAACATCAACGATCAGTGGGATCACAGAAATTAAAAAACGGTTCGAAGAGGTCAGATCTATGTGTTCACGGAGAGGAAAATATCGTGGAAAGACAGTGCCTCACTAACGTAAATTGCAGAAAACTTGAGAGTCTGGGTCACGTAATGAGCAACGAGAACAGATATAAACTCTTAAGACAGTTTTTAAAAACCTATAATGTAAAACAAACTTTATTTCTGACAAAACCGATATGAGGCTAGGATTGTATTTTAGAGAAGTATGTTATGAAATTTTCATAGTTACGAAGTAACTGTATCCAATATTTTCACCTGTGCTTTAAATCAAATAAATGTCTACCTGTATCAATCGATAGGGTCAGTAAAAACACCAGAAATAGACATTGTACAAAAACTATATAAACCAGAAAAATTATTAGTATGGTACTTTACCAAAATGTGTCCATAAAAAACCCAAAGTCATTGGATCTATCCAGATTATAGTCAAATTACAAGAGTTTATCGCGATCAAAAACATAAACCATAATTAATGCAGCCAATATTCCATTACGTACCCAATCAACTCGTGATAAAATGTGGCTAAATTAATCCATCCACAAATAGCCAAACAGTAAAAATATTCCAAATTGTTAAACTGTTAAATAGCTCAAAGGATAAACAGTCTCTTTTCAATAAAAAATATCCACGTAGAGTAATCACGGCCCAACACATTAATATACGGCCCCAGCCAAAAATAAAGGCCCTTCCAACAAAATAAGGTCTATCCTTAAAATATAAGGGTCATCCTTAAACATTATTTTTTTGTAAAAATACAAGACCTAATCTTGAATATACTATCTACCGTTGAATATAAAATCCGTAGTAAAACCCTAAAATATTACATTGCCTTATGAAAATTCTACTTCAAAACGGCTTCACACATACCTTCTAACAAAGAGTTATAGCTGAAACCTTAAAAATTTCTGTCCATCGGTTCGCATTGGAACTTCCAAAGGATGCCAACACAACTATACTTAACGACTAATATTTCACCTAGTCGACTTTTAGACGAGAATGCACTCACATGGACGATAAATTCGTAATCAATCGGTCTGCGTCTGTTCTCATCGTTAGTGGAATTCGGAAGGAATATTATTCTCTACGTTCGACACCAGATCGAAATTTTCATCCCTTCTATCATCATCATCACCACCAGAGAGCCACAGAAGGAATCCTTTCATGAAGGACAGTACCTGCTAAAATTTTTACATGCTTCAATGCGGAGAATAAACGCGCTCCAAAAATTGTTGGGCGTTAAACACTTTTGTGCTGTTTAGTGAGCATTTTTGAATTTTTTGATTTAAGTGAACATTTTGAAATCCTGGACACCCTTTACGAACTTGTTAGTCACTATTTCAGTTTTATGTAATCACGCAGGGTACTTCACGAATGGCGGGATCTATGATTGTCTGGGCCATAACGATCTTGTCTCACCGACTGATATAAATGACTTTTGAGTCAAAACTGCGGTAGTTTGCATGCTTGAAACTTCATTCAGTCCAACTAGCAGTTAAATTTTGATCACTAGACCTTAGTTTTGGAATATGGCTCGTAAATAGGTATTAATTTATTGACACATATTGCCCAATAAAACAAAACTTTATAATTGTTTTGAGTTTTTATTTCAGAAATCTGGATTGCGCTTCTGTGATGGACGTCGAAGATTGAGACAAAATGCTAGTGAAGTTTTTTTATAGAGAATTACTGCGAGACGGAGAACACGTACACGTTTGTTCGAGAAGGATAAATTGGTGCTTTGTTGTTTCAAAAAATTTTAAGCGTCAGTAAATAATGTTATTATTATAGTTAGTTTTGCAAACAAATATTCTAAATCCACATTTTAACGATACTAATTTATAATATTTAGTTAACGCTAAGCTTCGATTTTGATGATAGTTAACGACGATCGAAATGATCGTTACCTTGTAAAAAGAAATACCCGTTGTTTTATTAGCATATTATTATAATGATGTATATTTTATTTTTAATGTTCTGTTGTAAAAGTTACGAATTTAGACCAAGAAATAGAGGGAAGAAATTAATCAAAAAATTACTGAGTGTGATTTTTTTCAGATTATATAGGGAAAGCTAAAATAATAGATTCGTCATCACTTGAGTCAATTAGACAGAACAGTGACTTTTTGTTTTTAAAATATTGTGGCAAAATTGAGGGAAATAGCTGTTCTTGTGTTTAATGAAAATTAGGTTTCGTAAAGTGAAATCGTTCTACAAACAAAAAATTGTTCATGCAACATGAAAAAAATTATGAAAAATACTGGACAAATGGCGGTGTAAACTTATAACAATTTTCTTCATCTCCTCTAAAAAAAAATACGTTTAAATCGGGTAAATTATTGTAGTTTTATATTTTTAAAAATCGTATGTTAACAATTATACTGTTACTAGTTTCAAAGATAAGGTAATTGGCTGATTTTCGTTTTTATTCGATTTAATACTCTACAAAAAAGGTTTCTTAACATTTTTCACACCTTTCAAAGTTATTCGAATTAAATTCAATATTTTGAATAACTTTAAAAGAAGTGAATTTAATAAAAAATGTTTAGAAACCTTTTTTGTAGAGTATTACATTCCCCTTCAAGAATAATTATTTTGATCAATTTTGATATGGCTGGTACTTACAAAAATCCAAGAATAAAAAAAAAACAACAATTCACGGTTTAAGGGACCTTGACTGTGACCTTGAAGGTCATATCAAGGTCAAGTCGATTTTATCAAATGGAAACCCCATTTTTTATGTCGGAAATGAAAAGAGCGGAAAATTTCACGTCCAAATGTGGCCATGACTGACCTTGATGGTCAGTGAAGGTCAAATTGAGGTAAAGCATGATTCGACTCCAAGTCACGAGGACTATGGGGGAATACGGTGAAAAATTTTCAATAAATGACCTCAGATTTGTTATCAGCATCCTCAAAAAATATTTTTTCACCGTATTCCCCCATAGTCCTCGTGGCTCAGAACCTAATCATGCTATACCTCAATTTGACTTTCACTGGCCATCAAGGTCATGTCAAACAATTGGCCAAGGCCAACTTTGGATGTGAAAATTTTCGCTGTTTTCATTGCCGACATAAAAAATGGGGTTCCCATTTAAAAAAATCGACTTGACCTTGATATCACCTTCATAGTCATAGTCAAGGTCAAAGCGGACATGGCCATTTGGTAGCCGGGGACAAATACTAAAAGTTATCCATTTAACTTTTTCCTCTAAACTACTTTCCCATTGAGTAAATCAGCAGTACCTTTTGAACACCATGTATACATTTTGAGTAGAAAATGCGATTACTGTTAAAAAACCAATAGTCGTAACAATACACACCTTAATATTAATATTAAAACATTCACGATAATTTTTTTTGTCAACATAAATATTTTCACAGTATCGTTAAAAAAATAAATGGTCGTTTTTTTACCCAGTCTAACATACAGGATGAGCCAAAAGTTTAGAAACCTTCGAATAAATTTTCAGGAATATATTTTTTTGAAAAATGACTAATACAAAAGTTTTAGCATTTTACCCTGGCTATTTAACAGTGACCATCCATTTGACCTTGACGGTCATATCGAGGTCAAATGTATTTTCTCAAATAAGAACCCCCATTTTGTAGTCCGGTTTCGGAAAGACGGAAAAATTTATGTCCAGAATGACCTTGACCTTCAATGTCATTTCAAGTTCAACAAGTTTTTTTTCAAATAGGAACCCCTTATATTCCAAATAGCGGATAATTTTACTTACGAAAATTACCTTGACGATGACCGACAAGGTCATCCGAATTTGGTGAAAATTTATTGATTTTTCAAATTTGCGTCCGTCATCTTGGATTGGCAATTTTGAATTTTGTAAATCTTGCGTCAGATTCGTAATCAGCGATCTCAAAAACTCCCTATACCGATTTTGGTGAAAAATGAAAAATAGGAATTCTCGTTTGATAAAAATGCATTTGACCTTAGTAGCGGTCAAGGTCATGGTCAAGGTGATTCTGGATATAAAATTCTCCGCTCTTTCCAAAAAAACGGATTAGACCTCGATATGAACGTCAAGATCATGGTCACCGTTAGGTAGCCAGGTTAAAATGCTAAAACTTTTGCATTTATCATTTTTCAAAAAAATATATTCTTGGAGTTTCCATACTTTTGGCTCATCTTGTACATATATATTAGATCACTATTTTTACTTAAAAATCATAACATGATCTTTGAGAAAGATCACAAAAGCATAATCCAAGACGATTAAAGTTAACAACATTTTTTCTTGTGTATGAATAATTCTCTTCTAGATAGTCATATGCATCTAACTCGTTATTGTTTCGTAGATTCTCCATTGTCATTAAAATTTTCAAAGTCAGGATGTATAACATTTTATATCAAAGCTTTTCTCTAGCCTGAGTATCAAAATCTAAAATTTTTTATGCGATTCACAATGTTTATGTCTATTTCAATTTCAACAACTTTCATATTGATGCAGGCGTCACCCGCAGACTTAGCACAAGGCAATTTGTATTCCACTCCATTTTTCCTGCTTGTTCAAGTTTTTGTTTAGCAACTTTTTCGCATTTTGTATTTTAAAATATGACAAAACATTTATTGGCCAATAAACAATGCGGTAAAAAATAACAGCTGTGTCTCTATTGAATATTGAGAGAAAAACTTCCTTTAACAAATAAATTACACACAATGTTTTCGGGGTTGTCCATCTAACTATAGAACCAATTTAAAAAGCGTATATGTTATTAAAAGGGATACACGAATAAAATTTGCAAAACGTACAATTTTGTGATTGTCTTCTAAACGTTGTTTGTGGCATATTCTTGATTATTTTTATGTTTTTTTGGGCAATAACACCACAATCGAAATAAAACGACGTATATTGATGGAAAACCAAACGTTTCAAAGTCTATTCTGACTTCGTTGTCAATAAATATAAAGCCATTGACAACGAAGTCAGAATAGACTTTGAAACGTTTGGTTTTTCATCAATATACGTCGTTTTATTTCGATTGTGGTGTTATTGCCCAAAAAAGTACAATTTTGTGGTTATGTAAATACACAAGATTAGAAAGTTTGGTGAAGTTTCAACAATAATTTCAAGAGTTATGGATAATTATAAAAAACCTGTTTTTTTAAACTACAATGTTTTGACAATATCTTATTAATCAATAAAAAATGTTCGCACTAAATGTTAAAAAACACTACCTAAGTCTCTAAACTTTTTTCCAAGAGGTGATATTTTATTTTAGCTTCCTCTGTAAAATTTGATAAAAAATCACATTAAATAATTTTTAAATTAGAAAACTCTTTATTTTTTGGTCTAAATGTATAATAATATAAAGAGAGGTTGTTTCAGATATTAAAAAAGTCAATGATACAGCAATACAAATTATAAATTTTGTTATGTGTAGATGACAAAAAAAAAATCGTTTTGTTAGATAAATCAAAGTTGGTTGTAGATATATAAGGTTAAAAACAAAGGGGAATCATTAATTGTTATTTTTTATAAGACAATGAGAGCGGTTATAGTTGCATTCGTTTTTCGCATATAAGTCTTTCTCAGACGATTTGATACTGTATTTTTCATTTAAAAACACTGTTAGAAAGATTCGATCACACATATCTATGTTAATGAATAGCTAAACGTTATTTGAAATTTTTTATCATTGTAAGTGTAAAGGGTGTAAACGAGCATTTCAGTGATTGTATTATTAGCGCATTGGCATTCCTTGTTAAACAATTCTTTCGAAAGTTAATTTTTTCCAGATTTCTTATATATCTAAATTTCAGCTAAAATGTTATTGCTGGCTGACCAAAACCTGTTCAATCAAGTATCAGAATAAAATGTCTTTGAAACGTTAGTAGGTATATACACAAAAAGTTGCGAAAAACCATGGTCTGCCTCTAGAGAACTTTTGTTTAATTTCTCTATGGTACATTTTGAAACAGCAACATTAACAATGGCGCAACACTTTAAAATTAGTGAAAATTGTTATGCACAGTTTTGTATGTTCCGTGCAATATCATTTCTTTTATTTCACCAACCTTTACAGTTCATATACCAAAACCGGGATCCGTTTCGTATTTCGGTTTACCTATAATATGTCCCCTTTCCAAGGTATGCAGCTGAAAGTATTTCCAAATATGAAGTAGGGGCCGACCCATTGCCTGAAGCTTCAACTTAAAGGACTGTGTAATTTTTTCTTTGATGAGTTCTTTCTCGAGATTTAGGGGACCCGTCTTCCCAGTTTCTTTTATTGGGCTCATGTGATCTTACGACCATTGAGTTGCTTTACATCTTCGTCTGCTACAAAGACCGTTGACCTTCTTCTGGAGACTAAGGTGGAGAATGGAATGTAGTTGGTTTTGACGTGACATAAACCAAACGTTGTGTTTTAAAGAAATGATATTGCACGGAACATGCAAAACTGTGCATAACAATTTTCACTGAGACAGAGAAGGGCACATGAATTTAAATTTGAAACTGTAAAATTACTCATAATATGTAGTCTTTATAGTAATCAAATATACAAACACAATAAAGTGTTTATTTATTTGAATATTTTACAAAGAATAGAAATATGAAATTAGTAAAACCTGAACACATACGAGGTGTGTTCAAAAAATACACGGAATTTCCGTTTTTTGAAAAAAATATTTATTTATCCATCTACATCGAAGTTGTCCCCTTCAAAGTAGTCCCTATTAGATATTATACACTTATGCTAGCGCTTTTTCCAATCCTCAAAATACTTCTGGAACTCGATCTTTGGGATTGCTTTGAGCTCTTTCAACGATGCACTTTAAATGTCATCTATGCTTGTGAAACGACGACCCTTTTAAGTTTTTTTTTTATTTTTGGAAACAGGAAAAAGGAGCCATCTGGCGAATATGGAGGTTGGGGAATCATTACAGTGTTGTTTTTTGCCAAAAATTCACGAATAAGCAACGATGCGTGAGCAGGTACATTATCGTGATGCAAATGGCATGAACTGTTTTGCCACAAATCCGGACGTTTTCTTCGCACTGCAGTAGTACTTTTTATTGATCGTTTGACCTTGTGGCAAGAATTCAAAGAAATCAAAGAACATAGTAAGTATAACCTTGACTTTCGACTGCACTTGCCAAGCCTTTTTCGATACTAGAGAGCCAGAATGCCTCCATTGGGATGGTTGAGCCTTTGTTTCGACGTCATATCCATAACCCCAGGTTTCGTTACCTGTTATTACTCTTTTGAGAAAATCTGCGTCAACGTTGACGTCATTTAGTGACTTCTAAACAACTTCCATGCGCCGCTGTTTTCATTCAAAATTCAACAATTTTGGGAAAAAATTTGCAGCCTTGCGTTTCATATCCAAAACGTTCGCAAAAATGTCATAGCATGAGCCAAAAGATATGTCAACTTCATCAGCGACTTCTCTGATTGTGATTCTGCATCGTTCGTAATCATTTCTTTCACGTTTTATCGGTTATTGATGTGCTAGGGCGTCCGAGGCGTTCGTCATCTTCAACGTCTTCATGGCCATCTTGGAAACGCTTAGACCACTCGTAAACACTTGTTTTTTTCATAGCAGACTCACCATAGGGCTTTGTTAACATTTCGCACACTTTGTTACACGGTATTTTATTTTTTACGGAAAACAAATTCTTTGATCCTTTTTTTAACAATCGAAAATCGCCGAGCTTATAAAAACATGTCTAATCTTAGCGGCTGCTACAGACAAAAAAAAACAATGAATACAGCTGAAAATTGTATCATACTTCAGGGGCATGTATACCAACATAATAAAAAAAACAAATCGAAACATTCCAAGTATTTTTTGAACACACCTCGTAAAAAATATAGCACTTATTTTTTATGACATAATTACCAATATTGTTTTAGTCATAGTCTTCATTATCGTTACAATAATCGCAATTATTCATTTCATTACATTTTACTTCATCAAGATCTATGTTGAATCACCTTCAAACCAAATCAATTGAATTTTATTATAAAGTTGATGCAACTTTTGCCATATCGATGTTATATAAATTGTACCTACTACTCATTAAGTTTTTACTCATGCTTAGAATCTGAGTTGTACTGTTCTTCGAAAAAGCGCAATGCTACTTGCTACTTTTCATACGGACTATGCGAGTCTTGCAATATTATCGTCTTTGTGTTGATTTGGTTTTCAAACAAATTCCCTTGTTAGAACTCGAATTCGAAATCAGCAACCTTGAAAAACTTGACTTGATTTTATTTACATGATCGGACCACGGACCCAAAAATCCCTTAATAGACTGTGATTTGAATTGACTGAACAATCTTATTCAATTTTACCTTGACGTCATTCAAAAAATTGGATTTCTATTCAGTCACCTCAAAAACCTATGTTCCTGCTGTTTTACATTTTAAAGGTTTTTTCACAGTTTGACCCTGAGACGACTTTGAACCTGACATGATAGAGGCTAACCTTGGATCTATAACGAGCGTTATCAAAACTCTTTTGGCCTAATCAAGTATGGTGATAAAGTTACTACGAAATGCTATACCTTTCAGTTAGCACCTAATTTTTTTAAATTTTAAACGGACGTTAACGTTAAGAAACAAAAGCTGGCGATACACCTGTTTTGAATTATTATTACAAGAATGTCAGTGTCAGATGTTTTAAGGGCGGCATTACTATTTTCTCTCAGTAGGATACATCCAGCATAGTAATATACAGGGTGTAGCAGGACTTTTGATTAGATGTTTATAGGGATGCAGTTGTAGATGAAATATAAAATTTAACCACAGTAGGTTTTTAATACTGTTAATTTAAAATACACTATTCTCAACAATGACGCACTTCGGGTTATACAGGAAATAGATAACAACTCGCTTATTTTGAATAGAACATGGTTCTGTTGATTTTATTTTTGAAATCTTCATCAAATTGCGAATACATTACATGTATCATGTAGGTACTATACCTAAAATTGATAGTTTTCGGTATATTAATTGTTTTCTCTTAATTTTCGAAAAAAAGCTGACCCAATTCAATCGCGATTTTCCTGTTAACAAAAGTGCTACTGCTTTAAAATGTGGTTCATCAAATTAATATTTGACTTCTGCTTTTAAACTATTTCATGTTTTCTACAGTTACCAGTTGGTTCAAACAAAATAAAACAATTTTAACTCACTATTTCAAATACAACACCCTGTGTTTTATAGCAGTTGCTGTTTTACACTTTTAGTTCCATTTAAGTTTGAGATATTTTTATAACTGCTCAATATAAACTTCTATTCAATACTCAACGTGCTATACCCTGTATACGTTATCCAAATTGTATCTAAGCACGAAAACCTATGAAGAACACGCGGAAAGATAACAGTAGCGTACGACCTTGGAAGGAAAAAATTGTGTATTTATAATAGGCAGAGGCGTGAAGCAAAAGTTTTTCATTAGAAAAGTGTTTAATCTTCAGTTTAAACATAGATTGGAGCTCTTATTGGATAAGTAAAGTAATAGAGAAAAAAAGTTGGGTATCAAGAAATTAAAATTAGATTTAACTTAGGTTAACTATATATATTTATTGCCCTACACCCATTCTACACGTTATAAGAGTAATTCCAAGATATTACGCCATTTGTATTGTTGCTATTCAAAAAAATTACTATAGAGAAGTTATACAAAACTTACGACACAAGTTCATAATTCTTCTCAGGTTCCTTGTGAATATTACCAATTCAAAAATATTTGATTCCGTTACCTACTTGATTGGTCAGGTTTTTTGCAGCCAGCTCTTCGTCTATATTACATTCACCGGGTCCAGACTTCCACCACCACTTCCCGATGTTTAAGCGTTTACAGTTTGCATACATATGTAAGTCGGGTGACAATGCAGTATTATGATGTCATCGAGCAGTACTTATGATGGTACCTGGGCTTTTTTGTTTCGGCAAGACCTCAGTCTTATAGAGTAGCCATACACTCTAGATAGCACCGAAATGTGACAGGAAATCAATAAAAGATAAACCAGGATTTATTTGACATCTTACAATGCTCGAAAGGTGAAATGATTTCAAAAAATTCTTGTTAATGTCACGGTTTCATTTCTTTACAAAAATAGTCAAGACAAAATAAATTGATTCTAACAGGAAGTGCCTTTTTTAAACTCAATCACAGATTTGCAAAGAGGAAGGGGTTATAACTGCAGTTAGTTTTTTGTGTGTTTCATGCCTGGTTTCATCATATCGCTTTGCATCGAGGGTGGTTCCATTTTAATTTGAGAAAATAATTCCGCCCTTAAGAGAATGAAGATTTTCTAATGTGGTTTTATGATAAGTTTGATTTCGGCGCATTTACCAAGTACAATACCTGCTATTCTTTTTTTACCGTTTCAATGCAGAATAGAACACTGTCGCTATTCAGTAATGTTTAGTTAATTTTTCAGCAGTGAACGTCCAATAAATTTCTTTCAAAATTTCGTATGTATTTTGCCTTTGGTCACTGAAGGTTGATTTGAGCACAATTAACACTAAAAAAGCCTCAGCCCCTTATAGCCCACCCCCTCGATCCGCCAGTGCCTTTTGTAATATATGTTTCTTGTTGTCTTCTAAATGTTATTTGTGCATGTTCTTGATTATTTTTAAGTTTTCTTGGGAATAACACCACAATTGAATTTAAAAAACTGTATATTGAAAGAAAATAAATACCAAACGTTTTAAAGGCGATTCTGACTTCGTTGTTAAAATATGTAAAGAAAATTTTCATTACATATTTTAGAGCCATTGACAACGAAGTCAGAATCGACGTTGAAACGTTTGGTATTTTCTTTCAATGTACAGCTTTTTTAATTCAATTGTGGTGTTATTCCCAAGAAAACTTAAAAATAATGTTTCTTGGTGTTGAATAATTTAATTTTTTACTTTGGTATATTTATTGCACTGGGCGTGTTGTTACGCCACTGTAAGACAGAACACTTATACCCTAAACTTTAATTAAGGATAGATTTATTAAAGTACTTACAAACTTACAATTGCCAATGGGAATGTCAATGTGCTATCTCAGTTCCGAGTTAGAGAAGTTTTTGAAAATTGTTCACGTAGTAAACTTAGATAAGAATATCAATAGTATTTACGTTTCCATCATACATTTCTGCTAAAGTATTATATATAAAACAACAACTACTGAATAGGTTCACACATCACACCAATACGCGTTGATAGCTTTAAAGTAAATTTCAATAAGCCGATTACACTCTGTACAACAAGATACCTGCATAGATTGTATTATGCAATAAAATATAAAATACTAAGTTGTTTTTGGCCGTTTTATTCAACCCTACCAAGATACTACACATTTCCAATTCTGCACCAATTAATATTGTTTTGGTAAAATATAGATGCTATTCGCTCTGTGCGCGACTTCAGCGCCATGGTATGGTTGAACTACAGGGGGCTATTGTAATATATTTTACTAAGTATTGAATGGCTGTCAGTAATAATAATATCGAATGATAAATAAAAAAATGCTTTTTTAATTAAAGGGAATATTTATAATAAATATTTGTTAACGTAAAGTGTTCTTGTGCATTACAAAATAAAATGTAAGTATAGTTAATACTGAAAAAGTAGCATAGAAGTTAGCACACATAAAGATAGGTTAACTGAAATCAAATAAAAAGAAAATAGAGAAAAATTTTTATAAGTAAATTTAGATTGAACGAAATTACCAAAATATTTTATTGTTTCAAAATTCTACAAATTAAAAGTGCTGATTGTTTTTGAGTACAAAAAAATAGATTATGTTTGCTAACTAAAATTAACATATTACAATTCAATAATAAATCTGAGAAAAATTGTTAAACGATTAAATTTATCATTTTTATTTTTAGATTTGGATTTAAAATGGAAACCATAATAAAAACGGGATTTCAATCAATAACCCACGAAATTCAGTTCCAGCCACAGACATTGGTAAAAGGAAAAAAGCTGGTTCTTGCTGAACATGTCCGAGAGGTAGAAGAGTTTCGCAAAAATAACGAAAGCTATTTGATTAAATCGCGAGTAATCAGGCAAGCATCTGTCCATGCTACAGCTTACACCACGAGTTTAAAATTAAATGTAGAACGATGTGTTGTTGATGTGCAATGTAATTGCGTTTATAATCAGAGTAAAAAATGTAAACACATCGCTGCGCTGATTTACTTCATAAATAATGAAAATAGTGCTTCAAAAACAAGTATTGAACAGCAATGGGGGAAACCCAGTGCTCGGCAATTCGCCAAAGACAAGTACTCGAAGGGAGCATACTTTGAAAACATGATACCTCACAAATATAATCAACTACATGATTCAAAAGACGTAGAAATCTCCGAATTGGTGTCTGACTGTCCGTTAAAACAAATTTTAATTGCTCAATCTAGTAAAAATAATTTCCACACTGTTCGAAATGTCCTCAACTCTTTAATAACGCAAGTTGAACTTAATATCGAGAAGGAAGATTGTTCAGAATGCGTAAATAATTTTTTAATTTTTTACAAAGAACATCCTACTTATTCACGTATTTATGAACTAGATAACAATATTAAAGAATTTTATATGAATAATATTGTGTTATCTGAAGAACATATTGTCGCATTAGCCTGTGAAACGTTGGATATTTTTTTAAGTTTCACTCCTTTCAAGATTTTTATTATTACGGATAGTAAGGTTATGATTCTACTTACTTTTGTCTCCTAACAGCAGCTATCCATTTTTTCCTTTGATTTATTTTCCAGCTTGCTGTAGGAAATTTATAAAAATGACAAGCACTTTTTCTACCTGTATTCTTACAACTTACAACACAACAACTTTTGTGACTCATTTTATGTTATTTTATTTAAATAAATTTTAAATAACAATTCACTTGTATATTTAGCTAACTCGAAACATAAAAACAGCCCGCCGTAGTATCGGATATAGTCACGGGTAGCGCTGACGGTAAATCAGTTTCTCCCCACCATGGCTTCGCACTGAGCGAATAGTAAGGACTAAACGATTAAAATTAAAGTTTGGTGAATGTTTTTTGCACTTTTATAATTTACCAAAAAACAAACCGTTTGAATTATTGATTTACGGGAGGCGGGTTTTTCATTTCGAGAAATCGCTAAACGCACGAACAGAATCTAAGTACTGTTACGACTAGAAATTTGGATGGCTAGGAGTACAAGGCCATCTTGTTAGTAAGTGTCCGAACGGTTTATCGCCGTATAGGGTCTTTTGGTGTGCAACATTATCCAATCCATCTTGTGCTACCTCTGACAACTGAGCATCGACGGTAGCGACACAGTGCTGCAGAGAAAAACACGGGAATGTGCAATGGCATCAGGTCGTCTTCTCTGTTGAATCGGACATTATGGCTAAAGAAGGGTTAGACGAAGTCAAGGAGAAAGACATCAAGCTCAATTTAATACTGAGCGACACGTACACCAAACAGTAGGCGATATGGTACGTGGTGCTATTGCACATGGAAGTCTTTGATCGAGGCAACACGACAGCGCAACGTTATCTTCAGGAAGTAGTGGAGCCGTATGTACTGCCTTACCTGATAGGCTCCAAGATGCTATGTTGCTTGAGTTAGTTTATACTTCTTTGAAAATACTCATGTGAATATGTTACTATGGCCGCCCAGATCATCTGTAAAATCCTGCAAATCCAAGAATAGTGGAAGAAGAAAAACAAACAAAACATTTAATATAACATTTATTGTTCTGTATAAAAAATACTAACAAATAAATAAAAAACAACAGATGAGCATACATCAGAATAATGTTTTAAGTACAAACTAATAGATATAAGCAATTCAAATATAGGGCAAAACAACCAACTTTTTTTGTAGTTTGTTACAAAGTATAGAATTACTAGGATATTAAGTTTTGATGTAGTTGCCTTTTGACAACACAACTTCTATTTGTTGCATATTATACTCGATAGTAACATATAGCTTTTGTATATAATGTAACTGATTTCCAATGGCAAAAGGTATAGGTTAGCCATTCTTAGTTTTTAGTATTTGACACAGTCAGTCATAAGATTAATTAATCTGTTAATCTGAGAATATAAAAATAAGACGTGGTCAAAGTACAAAAAAAAAAGAAAAATTGGCTTTCGCTATAACAAAAAAGTGCACATACTTGAATAAACTGATGACGTAAATTTTTGATATTTCTGAGTTTCGACGAATCGTTGTTTATTGCTTTATAAATTTTTTTCATATGTGAAATTGTAAATCTTGTTTAGATGCTGTTTTTATGTTCATATTATTATTATTGATCTACCTCGTTAAGTAAGTAATAAAGTATTTTAATACAGTTTTGTCAAGTATTAAATAAAAAATTGTTTGCTTTTGTGATAAACGATAGCCAACCGTTTTTTTTATATTGTTCTGATGATGATAATAAGTTAAAACGTACAGCATTAATTATTATGTGTGTATTGATTATTGAATCCTAAGAAAAGCTCATATCTAAAATTATTGTGTTTTCATTGAATTTTTCGATGTTGTTTTGTTCAATGATTAAATAATGATGTGTAGTCGTGGAAAATTTCTGGTAGGACTGGAAACTCGTGCGAAAACAGCAAAATGGAGAAAAAAATAAGTTAATTACTATTAAATAACTATAAAATATACAAAAAGTTTGCAGCAAAAAACTACACATTTCATAAATGATGCATCATCAACTCTAATTCAAAATTATGAGAAATACAAATTAATTAACCTTTAACTATGGACGCGCGGTCTCACAGACCGCTTGGGATTTCAAAAATCGCGTTTACCCCACTTCCCCGCGTTCCCCGTACCTGCCGCGCTTAGTAGCTTCGGTTTTAGTGTCAAAACGTCTGCGAAGGCGAGAGGTTGTGTCACCGGCTGTAAATTGGGTGAGTTATTTTGTTTTTAATTTCGATCGCGGTATGTGAGACCGCATGTCCATGGTTCCCTTACAAAAAATAATAAATGCGATTTTGTTTGTTTTAGGTAGTTTATAATCAAAATGTCACAAAACATTAAGCCAAGTACTTCTGCTTGTAAACGATCTTCAAGGTCACCGTCGCTATCACAAAAGCATGCAAAAATATTACGTGTCAACGATCCTTCTTTTGAAAACGAAGTCAGTACCTTACTTTTAGCGTCAGATCAGTCAGATAATGAAGACAACATTAGTGATTGTTTAGTGTATGAAACAGACATCATAGAACAACATAATAGTGACCAAGAAAGTGCCGGAACAGATAGCAGACAAGACTTTAGGAATGATAGTTCGGATGATGATAGCTCAGACAGTAACGTGCCACTTTCAAATATTCAAAGAAGACTTGAAACTTCAAACTCACTACCTAATTATTACTACGGCAAAAATCGTTACAAATGGTCTATTAATCCACCATCTAAGAGGGTAAAAACTCCTCAACATAACATTGTTACCTGTCGATCTACTTCTCGTTTGACCAAGGACGAAAACAAGGATCCTATCAGTATTTGGGACAAACTTTTTGATATAGATATGCGGCAGACTATTTTGATATGGACCAATATGAAAATTTCTGAATTCAAAGCAAAGTTCAAGCGTCAATATAGATCTGAATTAAAACCTTTAGATATGGTAGAGTTGAATGCTTTTCTTGGATTATTGTATTATTCTGCTGTTTTGAAATCCAATCATGAAAGCTCGAGCTACATTTTCGCTACAGATGGTACAGGCTGTGAAATATTTAGGTGCACTATGTCTGAGACTAGATTTTTGATTATACTACGATGCCTACGTTTTGATAACCCAGTTGATCGTCTAGAGCGACAAAAGACTGATAAGCTAGCAGCGATCTCTTCGATTTTTGAGAAGTTTGTCACAAACTCTCAAAAATTATATACAGTTGGCGAATGTGTCACTGTAGACGAAATGTTGGTGAAATTTCGAGGGAGGAGTCATATGATCTCTTATATGCCAAAGAAGCCGGGAAAATATGGACTGGTTGTTCGTGCTTTATGTGACGCTAAAACTTTTTATTTCTACAATGGCTATATATATTCTGGCAAAGGGTCTGATGGGATAGGATTGCCAGCCGAAGAGAAGAAATTTCTGGTTCCAACTCAGTGTGTTTTGCGTTTGACGAAACCGATTCAAGGATCAAACCGCGACGTGACAGCAGACAATTGGTTCTCATCAATTGAACTTGTTGATGAACTAGCTAAGAGAAAACTGACATATGTTGGAACCGTGAAAAAAAATAAAAGGGAATTACCAAAAGAATTCCAGCCACACAAGTCTCGTGAAGTTGGTTCTGCTTTGTTTGGGTTTACAAAGACAAAACTCTGTGTTCGTATGTCCAAAAATTGAACAAAGCTGTGGTTTTGGTATCATCAATGCATCACAGTAACACCATCGACGATCGCATCAATAAACCTGAAATTATTCAGTATTATAACTCTACCAAAGGAGGAGTGGATGAGACAGACAAGAAATGCTCTATTTATTCAAGCAGTCGACGAACTAGAAGGTGGCCTATGGTTGTGTTTTTTAGAGTTCTGGACTTGTGTGGTGTAAATGCTCATATTCTACACAATCAGCACTTGTCTAAACAAATAGAAAGAGGAGATTTTCTCAAGAAGTTAGCAAGATCCTTGGTCGTGCCTCATATGCAAAGACGCGTCATCAACTCAAATTTGCCCAAGGAATTGAATTTGACACTAAAGCGAGTTTTAGGAGCAGACTTATCTTCAGAAGAGCCTCCTTCTTTGGAAATCGAATCCTTAAAGCGAAAGACCTGTAGAATCTGTCCACCTAAACTAAAGAGGAAGACTAACTACACTTGTGTTAGTTGTAAACAAGCGATATGCCTTCAGTGTTCCAAGCCTTTGTGCAATGAATGTCAATAATTTTACTGATTTTTGACCCATGTCAGAATTTTTATGTTTTAGGTTAAGAAGTTGATTTTTTGTTTTTTATGTTCAGTATAGTTTATAGTTACAGATAATTACCCTTGGTTTATGAAAAAGTTATTATTTTTCAAGTTATAGTTTTTTTTTTATCTCAGGTAAATTTAGGCTAAAAAGTGTCTTAAAATATTATTTATATAAATATATAAGAAAAAAAGTTTATATAAGCTAAACTATTGTTATATTCTTTGATTTTGATGTCTCTAATGTAAATAAAAAATAAATAAGTAAAACTAAAACAATTGTTTACTTTTAAAAAAATCAAAACTTATAGCGGTCTGTGAGACCTCGCGTCCATGGACATGTTACAATATTGTGACGTCCACAGTTAAAGGTTAATAAAAATCCCTCCGCTCCAAAATTGTATGGCCTTATTAAAAATCTTAAACAGGGAGCACCGATTCGACCAGTTGTTTCTTACATAAATAGCCCAACTAGATCTTTAGCGTCCAAACTTAATAAAGAGTTTAGGAAACTAACAAATTTTTCTCCACAATATACTATAAAAAATTCGCTGGAACTTTCAACATCAATTAATAAACGGAACATAGTAAAAACGGGATTTTTAGTATCTTTCGATGTCAGCAACATAGGGAACATGTTGCTGACATATTACCACAAATGAGTGCTGCCCATTAATTTCAAACTTCTTAAATAACTGCTCAATAAATCCTAACTTACGCAAAGAAATAGAATCAGCTTTCGAATTATGCCTCTCTCAAAATTCTTGCCAATTCAATAACAAATTTTATGTTCAAAATGACGGTTTAGCAATGGGCTCGCCACTCAGTCCCTTGCTCGCAGACATTTTGATGTCAAATTTAGAAAATGATATAATGAGTTCCTCTTTAGGGAAAAAGCATATATTTTTCTGGTACAGATACGTAGACGACATCCTAGCTTATTTTACAGGAACACTTAGGCAATTAGATACTTTTCTCAGTTTTATTAATAAGTTACATCCCAACATATCATTTACAATAGAAATAGAACAGGATTGCAAAATCAACTTTTTAGATCTTACTCGGAATAATTCATCAATAAGTTTTAACATATAGAAAACAAACATTTACTGACACCATAATTCACGGGTCTTCGTCCGCTAAACCATAAATTATCCGCATACAAAAATATGATGCATAGAGCCTTTTCTATCCCATTATCAAAAAGTGATTTAAAACAAGAATTAGACACTATTATTATAATAGCCAAAAATAACGACATCAATCCTAATTTAATTATGAAACTAATCTCCCGAAAAGAGCTTCAACTAGCATATTGAAGCATTTATCCCTTTGTCAAAAATACAGATCCTACAAAGAACATTTGATTAACTTATTTTGGAAACGTGAGTAACAAAATCGCTAGAATTCTATCATCCCAGGATATCATAGTTAGCTTCAAATCACAATTCAAGTTATCAAATTTATTATTTAAAGCCAAGGACAAAGTTAGTATTTACAACAGGTCAGGAGTTTATAAGCTGATATGTTCGGACTGTAATAGCTGCTATGTGGGAATGACAACCAGAAATTTTGCGAACAGGTACTTAGAACACTATAGATCATTTAGACTACATAAAACTGATTCAACCTTTTCTAACCATGTAATTCAAAAAGGGCACACTTTTCCTACAATAGAAAACACAAAAATTTTGCATTTCAGTAATAATTATTTTAAAACATGTTTCTTAGAACAAATTCAAATTTACCTCTCTCACAATAAATTCTCAGATTTGCTACTTAATGATCAGCTTAACGTTATAAAAACACCCCTGTTCGAATTATTACGTTAGGATGGGTATTCCAGGTGATAATCTTAGAATATCATGTAGTTGTATAATACCTTTATATCCCTAATTTATTTAGTTTTTAATAAATAAATATAAAGCCAACATTTACAGACACTACTATACCAAATTCATCTTTTAGTCCACACTCACGCAAACTAGCAGCATACAAATCGATGATACATAGAGCTCTTACATTACCCCTTTCCAAAACTGACTTAAAGAACGAACTGAATATCATAAAGACCATAGCCATTAATAACGGCTATAACCATAAGTTAATTAACAAACTTATTTCCCGGAAAGAAAGTCAAATTGCGCAAAATTTAATCTATCCAAAAATCAAAGATACCAATTTAAATAAGTTAGCCTTACTTATTTGGAACCACAAGTGAGAGAATAGTGAAACTTTTGTCAAAGCATAATATTAAAGTTAGTTTTATCAAAATTGTCAAATCATATTTTTAACGCCAAAGATAAAATAAGTGATAAGTTCTTAAAATCTGGAGTATACAAACTAAAATGTTCAGAGTGCAATAGCTTTTACCTTGGTATGACCTGTAGAAATTTCAAAATTCGATATCTTGAACACTTACGTTCCCTTAGATTAAATAAAACTGATTCAACATTTGCAAATCATTTTCTTACTACAGGGCATACATTTCCTAAATTACAAGAAACAGAGATCATTCACTATAACAATTTTAAGCCATTTATTGAAACACTTAAGAACATAGAAATTTACAAGCCATAATAATTCCGTTTCTTGCAATTTACTACTTAACGAGCAGGTAGATTTTAAAAATAGCATCCTATTTGAAATTTTTAATAAATAATAATCAAAAATGAAATATTTAAATTTTCTTAATTAGTTTACCACTTTGTTTCTATGCAATATTCTTATACACAAAAATGCAATATTTATGTAATCCTTCCGAGAATTTAACACATACCTAGTGTTGTAGACAAGACCCTTTCGGTCTGTTTCAAAATGTTTTGTCGTGAATTTGTTTCCGTTTGAAAATGACATAGTATTGTCGAAACTAGTCACGGTTTTTATGATTATTTATTAAAAAATAAATAAATTAGTGATATACAACAAAGTAATTCGTTTTTCTACAATCATAATGATAGTATGGCTTCCACCATCAACTTTTATATCCGTTTAGTTTTATATTCTTTATATTCTGACCACGACCGGCTAACCATCATGTCGGTGTATTTGGTCATTAGTTTTGTATTTAAGGTGTGTTAGATGGGTTTTTTTCATTGTTTATATATGTTTGAAAATTTCTCGCTTTTCGAGTCGACGGCTCATATCCTGTCAGAGGGTACCAGCACAATTTACTTCTTGACAGATTTGGGATAAGGTCTTTAGTTATGCATTGGAATTTACATAGCCTTTCATTTTTATACAAATTGGTTCACAACAGAATTGACTCTCCTGTTCTTCTGTCAAGGCTCCCGATACATTCGCCAAGGATTGGTTCAAGAAATAACACCTATTTTTATCTGTTTGCCAATACAAATGTACTCATAAAGTCACCATTATTTATCATGTGTAGAACTTATAACAGTATATGTAGAATCTGTGATATTAACTATGACAATTTTGAATCAATCGCTGAAGGGTATATTCAACAAATGTCAGATCAACCATGGTTCAGTTACTAGTTAAAGTCTCTTGTCAATTATTATTATTTATTTTTTAAAACTGTATGTAAAATTTATGATGTAATATTTGTCAATTGGTATTTTATTTATTTTTAAAACTGTAAAATTTATGTTGTAAAGTTTGTAATATTCTGCGTTCTTTTTATTCTTTTGGCATGGCATCACACTCCCTCTACGGCACGCTAGGAGGGCCTTTAGGGGAAAATTCACTAAACCCCAGATATCCTAGATATCCAAAGGGTTTAGCTCTGTGGGAGCCCTTGCCAGGTTTTCAGGCCCGTGGTTGGAGTCGTGACGGCAGTTTCCCATGAATTTCATTTTTTGAAGTATTTAAGATACCATAGTTTATTAGTATGTTTCATTATTTTATAATATTTGTTCTGTAATTGGATTTATTTCTGTTGGGCAATAAACGAAACTAAAATGATGCGCTAGGCATCGAAACTAGTCACATGTTTAGTGAATAAATGTGTTAGTGATAGAAAACAAAGTAATTAGTTTCATTTCATCATTATAAAATATATTTTTAGTTTTTTCATCATAAAGGCATGACATAATATTAATCAGTATACGTATATCCCCAGAAAATGTCCCAGCAAGGTAAATGGTTATAATTTCGTCACCACACAAATTCAATATTATGCGCGAACATCGCGTCATTCACCTTTATTTAAGAAACAAGTCAATAATTAAATTCACTTTGTTGGTATGGTTTTGTAGATATGTTTAATGTGAAATGAGTACCTATCCGCCCACATGGCAATATGGACGTAGCCGAACCCATCTATTTAAGAGGAAATACCACGTGGGACGAAACAGTACGTGGCAACATATATGGTCGTTCCACAAAGAGATTTGTTGTAAAAGTTGATCAACAAGATGAAGAAACGCTATTACCCAAAGTGCACATCGATTACAAACCGTTGGTCTGCAAAGATTCAATAATGACGATTTTTGGATTGGGCAGGTTCGATCCTGATTGTGTGAAGGAACAAAAAAACGCTGTTTTCTAGCTAAGTTCCCCAAGGATGCGCAGAAGAGTGTTGGTCATCGCTTTTAACACTATACTATGGTCATTATGGACTTCAAATCAAACATTAAGTGGCATCCATCATGGAATATGTCGGTTTTGATCCAATAAAAATATTAACCAAAATGGAGTCCAAAGTTAATGCCGATAAGCCCCCTGGTGACTTCAGTATAGAAAATACCAATGAGCCATAATTTTAGAAACCTCAAAAATTGGGACTCTTATGTAGGATATGCCCATATTCATCTTACTATTTGTAATGAGGGGAACAACAATCAAGAAAATCCTCGATAAGACCTTTGATTAATGGAAATATAAAATAGAATCATTAAGTCATTTTACAGACCACCAAGAAAAGGATGGATTCAGAAGATCTTACATTATCTCGCATTGCCGGTAGTGGGTCTCACATAGAGATCAAATTATTATCTATCAACAGGGGTAGGAAAAACTTGATTTCGGGGCTTGTCCAAAGCATTTAGATTCGAGTCCCCCAATGAGGCAGCCTCACAACTATTTGCAGGAGTTGTAATTGTAACTGGCACAGATATATTAATTACTCAGTGAATTTCATCAGTACTCCAAAAGAAGAACCACCATTCTGGGCAACAGCTGGAATGTTTACGATTTTGCAGCTGTAGAAATAAAGGCATATGCCGACATTTTAATGATAGAATATATCTATGGCGTGCCAGTACGTCGTCGGGCAGTACATGTACCAAAAAATATTTTAGATTTCATTTAGCTGTTTTTCGGTTTACCCTGGAATTGATAAGAAACCCATGATCTTTACCTGAGAATAAAAACGGATCTAGCTGTATATCTAACCTGTAATTAGCCATCGTTTTGCCACTTTATTTACCTTCGATAACTTACTATATTCTCGTTTTTGTCCCTTTCAGCACGTTGACATCTGACTAAGGGTTGAAGATGCTCATCATATTTATATGAACTGCGAGTAATTGTAACTGGCACAGACGTATTAATCACTCAGTGAATTTCATCAGTACTCCAAAAGAAAAACCACTATTCTGGGCAAGAGCTGGAATGTCTACGATTTTGCAGCTGTAGATATAAAGACCACTTGAATGATCAAATACATCTATGGCGGGCCATTACATCGGGCAGTACATGTACCAAAAAATATTTTAGATTCCCAGAAGAAAACTTTTTTGGCTGTTTTTCCGGTTTACTGGAATTAGCCATCGTTTTGCCACTTTATTTACCTTTGATAACTTACTGTATTCTCGTTTTTGTCCCTTTCAGCACGTTGACATCTGACTAAGGGTTGAAGATGGTCATCATATTTATATGAATTACGAGGAATTGTAACTGGCACAGACGTATTAATCACAGTGAATTTCCTCAGTACTCCAAAAGAAAAACTAATGTTTACGATTTTGCAGCTGTAGATATAAAGACCACTTGAATGATCAAATACATCTATGGCGGGCCATTACATCGGGCAGTACATGTACCAAAAAATATTTTAGATTCCCAGAAGAAAACTTTTTTTGGCTGTTTTTCCGGTTTACTGGAATTAGCCATCGTTTTGCCACTTTATTTACCTTTGATAACTTACTGTATTCTCGTTTTTGTCCCTTTCAGCACGTTGACATCTGACTAAGGGTTGAAGATAGTCATCATATTTATATGAATTACGAGTAATTGTAACTGGCACAGACGTATTAATCACAGTGAATTTCCTCAGTACTCCAAAAGAAAAACTAATGTTTACGATTTTGCAGCTGTAGATATAAAGACCACTTGAATGATCAAATACATCTATGGCGGGCCATTACATCGGGCAGTACATGTACCAAAAAATATTTTAGATTCCCAGAAGAAACCTTTTTTGGCTGTTTTTCCGGTTTACCTTACTCGCAATATAAATGAATCAAACCTGTAATTAGCCATCGTTTTGCCACTTTATTTACCTTTGATAATTTACTGTATTCTCGTTTTTGCCCTTTTCAGCATGTAAGGGTTGAAGATGCTCATCATATTTATATGAACGATTTATACACACCGGTAAACCGAGACGCAATGGTAAATCTAATTCATATCAATTATTTTGTTATTCTAACAAATAAATATTTTCAGATATCTATAAAGAAGTTGGATAATTTTTCCTCCCGCTCCTATGTAATCTAAGAGCTATTAGAAAAAATGTATTTAATAATATATTTCCAAATTCACGAAATATGTATCGTAAAAGCAATTGTACCCACTCATAAGCCACCTCCAGGTGGGCACTAAGTATTAAACATAAGAAAAACTGTTAACTTAATAATAACATTCAGGTAAAAGTTGCACTAATTTCAATGATATGTTTAAAAAAAAATCGTATTTGTTCTGGATATTAAGATACTGACGAAAGAAATATGACGTTATTTGAATAATCAAATATATAAAATATCTTGTTATTTTTAGAAATTTATTTGAATGTACCGTTTATCTATATATTTTATTTCTTTTACATGTCCATGAGACATTCATGAAGTGAAATATGGTTGAACTGCGATAGGTCACTATGCGGAATTTTTGTAGTCTTCCGTTTAATTTTTTTAATTAGGACTTTTATCGGGGGAGTGTCACTCTCGTCTCAATGTAAGGTGTTAACTCCCTAACCTTTTCGGGAGTGATGGATTTGGGGGACGGGATGTTGTATTATTTTGAGAAGCTGCAACACATTTCGCATGCGGCTGTGATTCTTACCAGACGATACTGTGTTTCGTACGGGTTTTGCTTGGAAAAGTGTCATCGCCGATTACTCTAATCGTCGCGATTTCCCGCCCCCTACGCCTATTAAGGCCCACCAACCCCAACAACGCAAAGAGTGAATCAACAAAACACTAAAAACTCCCCCAAAAGCACCGCACGAAGATAATGCCCTTAATGCGAGAACAGACATAGAAAATCTGAGTTCCATATGCTCGCATTTGACCTGGATAGACAAAAGAAGACATAAACCGGGCCTGCTAGCAGACACCTGACAGGCCTTACACTCCACATAACCATTGGCAGGAGAACTTGAAAGCTAGAAAAGTAGTCCAAATGTATTATTATTTAAATAAATTTAAGTGTTTAGACGTGTCTGTGTTCTATTTGAGTGTGGTGTAGTGTACGGTTCATACATGGTGTATATCTGAATATGTATGTAGATAAACATTGTTAAGTAATTTTACTATTGCAGGGCGAACTATACCGATTTCGAATTAATTACTGCAGTCATCAATCTGTATATAAAGTTTAAATGTTATTATATTATAGATTACTCTAGTTAATATCTCTGACGGTATACATGAAAACTACTAAGAACGATTTATGTTATTCTAGGGTATGATCTGTGTTTATGTTGTATGTCAACTTGTGTTGTCAACATGACTGACAAATTTTTAAAGTATTTTCTAGTATATAGTATTTTATATTTTAATCAGGATAAGAATTTCTAGAGTAGTTTGAAGTTTAAATGACATATAGTAATAGAATCTGTAAACTCCACGGTGTTAAAAGGCATATAATCACATTACCTGTGGAAGGGGTAAATTATTAATTGATATTAAACCCCGAAACGTTGTAATCTAATGATTAAATTGTTTTAATTTACACCTGACCTCTACATCCCAAAACTAAATACGTATCTCATAGTAATAATATATATATATATATGCTTATGACTATTGACCCAGATTATTACTATGAGATACGTATTTAGTATATATATATATATATATATATATATATATATATATATATATATATGCTTATGACTATTGACCCAGATTATTACTATGAGATACGTATCTCATAGTAATAATCTGGGTCAATAGTATATATATATATATATATATATATATATATGAACTAAGCTAGGTTCCGGGTGAGAACCGCGTCTGAATTTATTGAATACTCGACGTTTCGACTCCTGCTTCGGAGCCATTATCAAGAGACAAAAGTGAAAAAGAGTTTCAGAGTCTAGATCGAACTCGGGGCCTCAATCTGCCTACTCCCCAAGAGTCACTAGGTAACTGAACTGAATTTGAGTCTGCTCTGCTTCTTTTATTTATAGGTAGCGCTGGGTTAGAAGAAGATGTCACGTGATGAGGCTGTGTTGTGATTGGTTGGGTATTGGTGGGCGTGTCTGCTTTGTTTAATCTGGCAATTACGGAGGTCCAAGCTGTGGGAAGGCGAGTACTGTCATCGCGTCTATTTAGACAGAGAGGTCTTTTCTCTATTTCGATGGCTTCGCGAATAGTGGATGCCCTAAGAGAATTGAGAGATATGATAGTCCTACTGTCCTCGAAGTTGATAGAGTGTCCTGTTTGGATATGGTGATGCGCGAGAGCTGAAGTCGGATCTTTTTTACGAACTGACAGAGAGTGTTCATATACTCGATGGTTAACGCGCCTGTTGGTACGACCGATGTAGCTTTGTGGGCAATCGCGACATGAGATTTCGTAAACTCCTCGATCCTCGTTAGGTACTTTGTCTTTGGGGTTACCGGTTAAGTTGCCTATAGTTTGAGTGGTGTTGAAGATAGTCTTTATTTGATGTCTTTGTAAAATCCGTGCAATTTTGTCAGTGACTCCTCGAATGTATGGAAGTACGGCTTTTTGATGTTGTTGCTCTGTTTCTGACAGGGTTGGTGTGATTGGGGGTTGTTGAGATTGATGAATTATACGCGCAATGTGGTCCGGATGATAACCGTTTTGTCGAAGGATTTGTTGAAGATTATTAAGTTCGTTTTGTCTATTGTCAATATCTGTTAAACGAATAGATCTGAGAGTCAAAGATTTCATTACAGAACTCAATTGGGCAGGGTGGTGGTGTGATTGGGCATTTAAGTATCGATTGGTATGGGTTGGTTTTCTATAGACGGTATGTGAGAATCTGTCATTGTTGGTTTTTGTTATGAGGACATCAAGACACGGGAGAGAAGAATCGGACTCGATTTCCATTGTAAATTGTATATTAGAATGTATACTATTGAGGTGTTGTAGGAAGAAGTCTAATGAATCTCTGCCATGAGGCCAAATGACAAAAGTATCATCTACATATCTAAGCCAACAGGAAGGTTTTAAATTAGACGAGTTTAGGGCCTGGGTTTCGATTTGTTCCATGAAAATGTTAGCAAGCACTGGAGAAAGAGGTGAACCCATGGGGGCCCCACGGACTTGTTTGAACAGAGTGTTTTGAAATGAAAAATAAGTGTTAGAGGAACAGTGTTGTACAAGTTTGATAATGTCAGAAGAGATATTGTATTTTGTTTTTAGAATATCTAACGTTTCATATAATAACATAACATATCTAACGTTTCACTTTTGTCTCTTGATAATGGCTCCGAAGCAGGAGTCGAAACGTCGAGTATTCAATAAATTCAGACGCGGTTCTCACCCGGAACCTAGCTTAGTTCATAATAATGACCGCGGAAGCCTCTCAGAACATATATATATATATATATATATATATATATATATATAGGTATATATGTAAGTATAAGTATTATGTATTTTGATAGATTTGTGTGAACAATAAGATTAACTTTTGTAGCTTTACTCCGAAGATCGGGTAGATATATAGCCCTGAAACTAGGCAGTTTTGTCTCCAACAAAAAAAAAAAAAACATTTTTTTTTTTTGAGAATAAAACCATTTTTATGAGTTTTGGGACCACTACTTCCAGATCCTTTATTAAAATATTATTTATAAATGATAAATCATTAAATTATTAGTTTCAAATGACTAAAAAATAATGTAAATATTATTTACGAATGATTTACATTTTATTAAACATTATTTTATTATGTATAGACCGAAATATTTCAAGCTGATGTCTATAAAATAATGGAGAAAATGGTGAAAAAAGAAGTTCAATTGCAATACAGGGGGTGGAGGAGAAAAATAAAAGACGTAGGAAAAAGTTTCAGGGAACCGGAAATTTACCAAATGATGGATAAGTTTAATACTTTATTTAAATATCAAATATAAATTAAAAATTATAATTATCATTTCAGAATTTATAAGGGCAAACGTCGAAAGAAAAAAATAGGGGTGATAACTGCAGTAAGTATCTTTTTATCCACAGAAGGTGGAGGCGCTTAGAGCAACAGAGAAATATTATTGAGTTAAAGTATATGATACAAATTATTTAAAAAAAATTAATCATATCCTATTAATTTGACTAGTTAATATTTTTATTTAATTAATAATATATTGTTTTATTAATTACAGTCAGTGTAAGATTAAATACGGAAATGAACGCTCATTTTTTATTATTTATTTATATTAAACAAAAAATAAAAGCAGGATAAAAATGAAGTTACGAATAAAGAAAAAGTTATTAATTAATAAGTTATATGTTAAATTTGAAGACGCGAGATTTAGAGACCGACATCTAGGATTTTCGGGGAAACTAGTATATAGAGGTTCCGAATCTGGAGCCGTTTCATGTAATTGCTGTTACCCGTAATTCCTAGGTTAGAATGTCACGATGAAATTTTCAGGTTAACTTCACCTGTCCGAGATACTGAATACTCTCTTCGAGGTGTCATTCTTTGTACGCAAGACAATATATATATATATATATATATATATATATATATATATATATATATATATGTGTGTGTGTGTGTGTGTGTTTGAAAATAAGTTGGCACGGACGGAACTATGTGTAGCTCTCTTGATGGTCCGGGTGTTCGTCCGTTGAAAGTTTTGTCCCTGTAAAGGAACGGTCGCCTGACGTTTCGCCAAAATCTCACTTGACATTTTCATAAGGCTTTTCCTCTTCTTCCAACACGAAGGGTGGCTGCAGGTTCGGACCTTTCCCGACTACTTGGTATCCGAGATCGTCGACTAGGTCGTTCTTCGCTTGGTCTGCTCTCCGTGGCGTCTTCTTTTTCTTATATGATAAGGGTTGGAAAGAATCAATGAGTTATGATATAAAAGGCTTAGCAAAACTATATACTGAATAAAAAGCCAGCACAACATTTAAATTTCAATTTCGATATACAAGCCATTCCAACGAGCCAGTAAAAAGAGCAATAAATTGTTAAATAAAGCTCTATGGACTTCGGCAAAGGGAAAATATGTGCAATATGTAGTGAAGTTAAGATAATTTTAATAATAATTACGCTGTAAATACTCACAATTAGGTATAAAAGGTAATTGAAAAATGTTGATTAGTCATCTTGTAACTAGTATGATATATCTTGTAATATAAATCCATAGAAATCATTGTAAATTGCCAGGAAAACATAAAAATTAATGCTATACACCTAAAACAATATTAATTAGTAAAAATACATGTAATTACAACAGTATAAAATAAATTAGGAAGCATAGCATCATGTAAACAACTTTCAGAAAAAATAAAATGTCGATAAATTACAAAGAAATGAATAAAAATAAAAAACAATTCTTCCATGAACATTAGAGATGATAAGGAAAATAATTTTATAACTTAAATTTCAATCAATCAAGAATTTGCGGTAAAGTTGTTTAAATCATAATAAAAGTTGAATGACCTGGAAAAAGATATGACAAATTATAAACAAACAAACCATTTAAACGAAAATTTACAAGAATAAAAAAGTTTGAAGACGCGTACAAAGGAATGACACCTCGAAGAGAGTAAAAAAAAGTTCTTAAAATAAAATAAGCTATCAGAAAAATATCATTTAATAGGGGAAAAAGGAAAATTTTTGTTTCTTATGGGGAAATACATGGGCTAAGAAAATTGAGTGAACGGGGCAGATACAAAATATAACGCTCGAAAACAAATGAAAACGTTCCATTTTGAGTGACAGGGCAACACGAACGCGCCTAGTAGGCAGTTGTTTTTAAAATATTATATAAGCTTACGTTTTGTAGGCAGCGGTCTCTTTCGTTCCTGATTTTTGTGGTAACACAAGTCACAGAGCATGTTATGTTTTTCTTTGCAATAACCTTAATCTTGTTAGTAGAGGTTAAGCAGTGAAAGTGCGGTTAGACAAATTGTCAAAACAATTCCAATGACATATAGATTGGCAGTGTCTAAAGATTCATAAGTACGGTAAAGTAAATGTGTAGTGCATATCTGACTGGCATAAAATGACAATTAGGTTGGAATTTCAAATAAAAATTTGAAAACATCAACAAAGATGGTATTTGTTGATTTATAGTAAACAAGAAGGAAATGGTAAATAATAATTTAATTTGTATGAATAATAAATTAAACAAGATGGTGAACATGGAATAATGGTAAACAAATATGGAGTGGAAACCAATAATAAAGATTTGTTTATAAAATAAAAGTTCTAATGGACAATGAACAGATTTGGAACAAATGGACAGTAATCACGACAAGGAATAAAAGGTTAGTGAAACAATAGTTGTTTGAAAATGTAAATAAAGTGACAATTGATTTATTTATTTTTATGCTAGTTAAGGATATTAGAATAACAAATTTTAATTTTAAAATGATAGAATAAAAAGAGAAATTTCTCATAAATATTTAGTAGTTAGGAATGATTTCGTTTGTTGATTTATTGTTTTAATGTTTTTAATTAATTTATCTTGTTGTTTAATAAAGGATGTTATTGAAAATTGAAATTGAAAGTTGTGTTAATTTTTTTAAATGAGCCAAGAATAACATTTGAATACTTAGAGTATCATCTAAATTATTTTCAAGAAAAAAGTTTCAATTTAGTAAAATTTAAAAGTTAAAGAGATTTTGAATAAATAAAATGAATAATAGTGTTGAATAAGTGGAATAAAATAAAAGCAGAGAAGTCATAAGAAAGATAAAAATGTAAGTATCAATTTTAAATATTAGAACCTGTTGAACCACCTTGAGGTAGGAGTATGAATGCTATATGTAAAATTAAAAACCCTGAGAATTTAAATTAATCAAATAAAGTTTGAATAATAAAGTTATAAAAATATTACTATGCAAAATATATAATCAAACCAAAATAAATTTGGCTAGCCCAAAGTGTGGCTCAAAAATAAAATAAGAAAAATATATATAAATAATAATCAATTCAAAAATAATTTGACAACCAACGTAGAGCAAAATAAAAATATGTGCAATAATAAAAATTTAAAATAATAATAAATAATTCAATATATATATATATATATATATATATATATATATATATATATATATATAATACATATATAATACATATTGACTTGGGACTTGGGCTTGATCTGGTCCCGTGGTACTTTCCATTCTAGTATGTTTCATTACCGCTTCAGTTGTCAATGGATATTTGATGATGTTAAAAGGGTCCATTCTGGATCTCGTTGGTACACTTATCCTGAGATGTTTTGGACTTCTGGGTGGCCTTAGTGTGTTTGGTCGGTGAAAGTGGACCGACGTACGTATTTTCCTGGTGTGTGGGCCACGGGGGTCTTCAATTAACTTTTTTGAAACTTTTAGAACTTTGGCAAAATGTGCTGAAATTTTCTTTCCCACACCTCGCTGGTATTTCACTGGCACATTTTACTTGGGTTTTGTCAATAGTGCTTTTGGAGGAGTCTTTACTTTATCAGTAGACTTAGCAGCTGCATTCATGGCTTTGGCAGGAGTAACTTTTCCAGTTGCTTTAACTTCAGTAATTTTTCCAGTGGCTGGTTTCTAAGTGCTGGTTTGACAGCTGGCTTACCTGCAGCAGCAGCGCCCTAAGGTGTTTACTTGCAACTGCTTTAGCTGTTGTGCACTAGCTGTTGCAGTTTTACTGCCAGCGGCAGCCTTCGCAGTAGCGTCTTGGGTTTTGGTGCCTTCGAATTTCCTGGTTTCATTCTTGCTAGAACCAAAAGTTTTAGGACCACCACGTGCAGCTTTGGCACCTGTTTTGGGTCCAGCTGCAGTTCCACCAGCAGGAGCGGACGCCGACTTCTTTTTATGTACTTTCTTCGCGGGTTTATCCGAGGATTTAGGCTTCGGCGGTGCTGTTTTACACGAGATAATGTAATTCTAGTCAATGCATATACTAATTTAATAGAAACGTTACGGATAGACTGTTTGGTTTATTCAAGAACATATTTTAATGGTCTGGGCATGACTCTATACGGCTGCATGCTAGGTACCGTAAATATATGTCTACCAGCAAAATCTAAAACATTTCACATTGAAGCTACAAGTAGGTGTCCGGAATGGTGGTTATTTTGTCTTTTAGAAAACTCATTAAATTCAGTAAGTGGCATTAGTACGTTCGTGGCCAATGAACATCAAATTAGGATTCTTATACGTTCTCCAAAAATCTTTGCTAGCGTATGATTCATAATCGATATGCTCTTGAAGTACTGGCTAATAGCAGATCGATATTTGAATATGCATCGATAGTCTGGAATGCTTTTTATCAGAAATAGATTTCCGAACTAGAAAATGTCCAAAAATGCATCCGTTTTAACAGACATTTTTATCCATACTATGAAAATATAAAACTTGATAATATGGTGTCGCTGGAAATTAGTTTTTTAACAATGACAATATATTAAGTGTCCTTATACCCTTAGAAATAGAAAGTCATTTGCGATAGAATTCCAGCTATTTTTTCTTTTAAGTTTTCCTGTCTGCAGGAAACATATATTCCACACTGTTTTGATTTGCGACATCAACTAATTCTTTATTTCATATTTGTACTTCATGTGTTTCATTCAATATCTAATTATCATTACTGCTATTTTTTATGTATTTTAGTTTCTATTCATAAATGTGCTTGTTTGAGCCCATTAATGCAAATTTGTGCCACTCAGTAATTGGGCAGCTATGCCTGCCTGTAGGGTGACGAAATTCCTTAAATTAATATATATTTCCCATCGCTTTGATCAACTGTTTTTGTGGAACAATTAATGCCGCGTAATGCCCACATATGTGGCAACGTAGTATTTCGTCCCACATGTTTTTTTACTCTTGAATAGATGGGTTTCATCCACTTCCACAAAGTCGTGTGGTCCTCTTATGCGCGCATATTCATGCCACACAATACAGATGAACCAACTCTACAAAAACCATACCAATAGAAATTTTATAGGAATTAAGTTATTGTTATATTTTTAGCCAGGCGAAAAGAACTTTCGCCCACGATATCATTTATTCGAACATGACCATCAATGTGAATATACAATAAATTTTCTTCAAACGGGATTCCATAACACTTGCCAATAAAATCTGAACATACATCGCGAAATATCAGTCTAGCGATATTATTAGTTTATAGTTCAATTAACAAAATAATTGACAATGTACTAATTAGCTAATTAACTATAATATTACCCCGATTCAGGATAATCCGATCTTGGTCACATAGCTATTTACTAACGGAAAAAGAATAAGGAAATAACTATAGCAAACTCCCAGACTAGGCCTATCGACTAATCCCGCGGCAGCATATCTAGAGGGACCAAACAAGATAAAGTAGTGACACCCAGCGTTATATGGTAGATCTTCAAACAGCACAACGAACCAAGTGTCACCCCCCAAGTCCAATTACTCCCCTAGAGCTTAGGGACACAGTAGGTCAATGAATGAAACCAACAGTCTCCTGAAATGAGTTCTAATAATAAAAAAAATTTCAGTCACAATATACTGGGCATGAAAAAGATATAGAGGTAAACGGTACAGTCAAATAAATTCCTAAAGAAAAAAAAAGTACGATATAGCAAAGTAGAGAAGCCAGTAGAGTATTTATACACTGTAAGTTTACAACTTCCCCATAGTAAATAAAATGTTTCGTTCCTACATAACGAACATATTCAATGTTTGGTAAAACTTGTTATTGACTACTTCGGTAGTTACAGAAGTCACAAGAAAATATATACGATGATACCTTATACGGATGTCAATGTGCTGAAAGGGACAATAACGGGAATATAATAAGTTATAGAAGATCATTAAATAAAGTATTTACACGATAGCTAATTACAGGTTAGATATATAGCTATACCAGTGGTTCCTAACATTTTCAATAGTGTGATCTATATGGAAAACAAAGTTTACCCTGATTTCGAATGCTATTAAACAAACAATACAAGCACAACATTTTTTAGATATAGTTTTACTTAAAGCTTTGTTTTTTTTTTGATTATTACTTAAGTTGTAAAACGCACTTTTTTAAAGCTCTAGTTGGCTGTAGCAGAGGATATTTAACACATATTTCACGCCAAAATGTGTTGATACCATAATTCTGAAATACTACTTTAGCTGCCACAATTTCGTCTCTAATAATGTCTTCATCTGTAGGAAACGATCTTAATATTCAAGGGCTCGACTTAAGATTATCTAAACGACGAGTATCCAATTTGGATTTTTATCATCTAGGTCTAGTAGTGTTTGCGCAGAATACAACAACAAGAACCAGACTACCGTGACCAATTCTATTCCTTCCTAGAAACTACAGTAACTAGATACATTCACTTCACTAATTATTTTATAATTAACCGTCTAAGTTCGGATCATCTGCCCACACTTGAGATTCATACCGAAGTAGCCGGAACTACGCCGACGAATATTCCGGATTACAAAAATCCAACTGGGATACTTCTCACTTGGATATTACATGCCAACAAAATGAAACAGATTTTTTTGTTCAGAAACCAGACCATATGTTTCTGACCATGTTTGAGCCATTGAATCCCAAATCTGGCTGCAGTATTGCTCTAATGCCTCAGGATTTTGAGATATACTAGCTAAAAAATGCAAGAACACAGTTTTTGGCCATTTTTAAGATTGTACAGAACTTTTTTCACAAAAAAATACATAGAACATCTTAAAGTGTAAGACTTTCTCTTCCGAATGGCGTGGAGTTTGCTCAAATATATTTCTTGGTAAGATAAGAAATGGGAGAAAGGTTTCATCAATACATAAAACGAAGAGAGACATTGATAGGAAAGATGCGATGAAATGATGATGGGGGACTACTGTTGATTTTCGAAAAGACATGATGCATTTGCCAAACAACGTTATCAATCGCATAATCGATTATTTGAAGTAAAGCGACAACATTTTCAAACAAAAAATAACAAGAATTGTTTTTGAATAGAAATAAAAATAAAAATGCTAAAAAATGAGAGAAATAAACAAAAATAAAAAGTCAAAAAATAAATAAAAAAAATAATAGATAAAAAAAATGAAGTCATCACCGCCATGTGACCCAACAGCATAACTGATTATTTCAAGTAGAGCGACAACGTTTTCATAAAAAAAAGAGATGTAAATTTTTTGAATAGAAATAAAATTAAAAAGATGAAAAAAATAATAAAAGATGAAAAAAAATAATAAAAGAGAAAAAAAAAAAACGAAAAAATAACCCATTATTTGAAGTAGTTGTCTTTCATAAAAAAAATGGAGAAGGAAAATGTTTCAATAGAAATAAACAAGAATAAAAAACAAATGGAAAAAAAACATGGAGTCACCACCCCACATTCACGTTTCGTGACTTTATCGCATAACTCGTCAATTGCATAATAGATCATCTGAAGTACACTGACAACGTTTTCTTTGAAAAATGGGAGAAGAAAAATGTTTGAAAAGAAATAAACAAAAATAAAAAAAAATTATAAACAATGAAGAAAAAACATTAAAAAAGCTTAAAAAACAAACGGAATAAAAACATGGAGTCACTACCCCAAGTCCACGTTTCGTGATTCAAACGCATAACTTGTCAACCGCATAACGGATTATTTGAAGTAAAGCAAAGTTTTCATAAAAAAATTGGAGAATTTCTGAACAGAAACAATCAAAAATAAAAACGATAAAATAAAAAAAATGAAAATTTAAAAAAGTAAAATACACGAAAAAAATATATAGTCATCACCGCCACGTCTACGTTTCCTAACTCTGGGTTCGGTGAAGAGCGTTGTAAATAGCTATAGGAAAATTAGCAAATTTATATAATTAAAATCACCAAACTCAACGCCATTCAAAAGAGAAAGACATATTTTTTATGAAAAAAAAAAAAAAACCTGACGTGATAGAACCATTCTGCGGTCAGATTGAATTGGAAAACCTCCAGAAAAGTAGAGTCGGGTTTCTGGACAAAAATTTTGTCGGTCTGTGTAATCTTCAGTCAAGCCTTTGGATATTAAAACCGTTCTCTACTGTTGATGACAGTGTTACAGACGAAGATATGGCGGCTCAAGTTGAATTTATAAATTACGCGAGAAAGTACAATTCCAGAATTATCATATCAGCACATTTTGGCGTAATGCAGGTACTAAAAATCCTGCTTTAACAATGCTGATACCTATAGATCTGAGAGTGATTTTACCACTTTCTTTCAAGATATTTGTATTTGCTTTGATTGTTTGGTTAACAACATTTTAAAGTCTGGGTAAAATCAGTTTTCCTCGTTATCACAATAGCTATATAACTAACTTGTAATTAGCAATAATTTTCAGTTTATATACCTTTGATGACTACTGTACTGTACTCTCGTTTTCACAGTTTATTTACCTTTGATGACTACTGTACCATCGTATTGTCTCCCTAGGCAAGTTGACGTCGATATCCTCGATAAACCAATTCTCCATTTGTCAAAGTAGTAGATAACATATTTTTGTAGCAACAAGTATCATCAAACGTTGAAGATGCCCATCATATGAAAGCGAACCATCTCCACATAAATAAAAAAAAATAGACAAAAATTTTTTACCTGGACAGAGGATGTAAGCTCACACATCATATACCCTTGGCTCCTCTATTTTCTTCACTTAGAAATCTATTTAACTGTCGTACCCTTTATCATTATAAACTGAATTTCTTTTGAATGCCCAGTACTATAATAGTACCCTCATCAGGAGCGTGTTAAGTTCGTTACCTTTTGGGAAATAATTGGACTTGGGACGTGACATTTAGGTTGTTGTATTCTTTGAGAAGGTGGAATATCATGTTGGATGTCATTACCGTGCCTAGTCTGCCCCCTTTAGCTGTAGTGCCGGAGCATTGTTGAACAGTCCTAGTCTGGGAAGATCCTGTAGTAATTTTAGTTTATTTATAGTTTTTTCTTTTTTTCTTCGTTGGTAGATAGCTGTGGTCAAGGTCGGCTTCTCTTGGCTAGTAATTTAAACTATAACGTAAATAATAACGCTATAGTGAGATACATATTTGGCGTTGTATGTTCAAATTTTATAATTAACTTATTAAGTGTTTGTGGAGTGTTGCCATTGATACCCCCACAGCTTGTACACAATGTTTAGAACAACTGACCACATTAATACAACACAAAACACATTGATGCTCCATGTTCGAATCAATATTATGGAGGAACATCGCGTCAAGTTCATTTCACTTGGATGAAAAACATGACAATAACTATATTCATAAAAGATTTTAAAGAGTTTCCATTCGCATGGCTTTTGCACGGATCTTTCATGTGCCATTGCCTGGTATGAGTACACTACCATTGGGAGATCACAGGACATTATGGAAGCAGTTTAATTAAACCCATGTATTTGAAAGGGGCATGTGGACAAAACATTAAATTGCACGGTAGGACTATATAGTCAGGGGGCGCCATCAGCCGTTCCACAAAGAAAAGATATGTCGTAAAAAATGATCAAAGAAATGAATGAACAACATTTTCAGCACTGCAAAGATTTTTGGAGAGCTTGCAACTGTAACCTGAACCACTATTCTGGGCACCAGCTAGTTGCTTGTATGTCAAATAGTTAGATTAGGCTTCCCAGCATGAACCTAGAGTATTATTTTTATTTCATTATCTGATAAAGTTTTGATTTTATTATTTAATTAGAAGTGTAAAATTATACAATATAAGGCTCTATTATCCGTTAAACCAACATTACCGGATAGTGAAAGAGCTTTTTCCACCGCCCGAACTTTTGTGACAAAAGGCAGAAACCGGCTTTGAGACCGCTAACTGCACGCAATAGTGTTTTTGAAGGCCCTTTTCTGTCAAGAGGAAAAAGATTCCCTAACCACAAGTTTATAATAAGTTTGATTGTTAATTTTTAACTGTATCCGAAAATAATTTATTCTGAGAAGAAAGATTTTTAAGTTGTAATTTTTATTTTGTAATACCAAAAAGTTTTTGTGATTAAAATGTTTATGATAACAAAAGATTGTTTAGCTGTATGTTATTTTAAATAACTGTTTCAGAGAAGAAAGTTTGTCATTTTAGTTTGTGGCAGTTAATTTTGTTCAGTCATATTTTTGTTATTGTACAGCAGAATTTATTGTTGTAATAAGTCATTTTTGTTCCTAATTGATTAACGAGAACAATACTATTTAACTGTGTCATTTGTAATATACTTCTTTACTCATTAACATAAATACGCTGTCTTTAGCATAATTAAAGAAAACATGATTATAAAATTGTATTTTTTGGCTAAAATAGGAAATACCCGAATTCCGGGATATTAAAAAAAATAATGCCCGATACCCGGATATCTAAAAAAGGCGGGTACGCGAAAACCCTAGTGCCCACAAAGTCCGTCGTTACATCGACAAGCTTATAGCCACTAAAACCTTCTAGTCAGTCATCACAAGTACAGAATGACCCAATGTAATGTGTATCTTTACTCTGTAATTGGGTTACTTACTACTTATTGAGAATAAAGCATTTTATTATTATTATTATTGAGGCAGTCAAAATATAAATTGAGATAAGGCAGTAGTATTATCCATTATAGAAAACTGCTAAAGCTTTGAAAGTCGGCGACTATATAATAATAATGCGTGATGTCTGAGTTATTTAGAGCTGGTATATTTGGTAACAGCTTTTGTTCCTTCGCTGAATGCGTGCTTGGCGAGTTCACCAGGCAACAATAGACGAACAGCAGTTTGAATTTCCCTACCGGTAATCGTGGATCTTTTATTGTAGTGTGTCAGTCTGGAAGCTTCAGCTACAATACGTTTGAAAATGTCGTTGCCGAAACTGTTCATGATACTCATGTCCTTGCTGGAAGTACAAGTATCAGGATGTATTTGTTTCAATACTTTGTAAATGTAAATGGCATGGCTTTCCTTCCTCCTGCGCTTCTTTTTGTCAGGCATTGAAATGCTCTTTTGGGTGGCATGTCGAATTGCTAATGATGTTTACGATACGAGACTCGAAACGAAAATGTTTGAGAGAATTGAAGCTACCGTTAACAAATAACAAAAAGAGGTGTTAAAAAGTTTTTAACAGTGACAGATATTTAAATACCAAATATAAATTATGATATGTATTCTGCTAGTAACATTCAATATTTAATAGTCAGAATATTTCAAAGATTTGAATTCCAAGCGAGTATATAAATTTAAACACATTGTTGAAGTAGTTATTAGATAGTCAATTGTATGATGGCTCGAAAATTTCTTTAAAGCAAATTATGAATGCAATACAATTTGAATTTTAAAAAAGATCCAAAACGCAAATAAATACAAGTGGATCACCATGTTAAAATAATTATAGTTTTTTAGAGAATATGTTAAATATAAACAGGAGATTAATTTTAATTGAATGTTTTTTTTAGACGAGACGTGGATCTTTCACTATGGAAGATTAGCTTCATAGCAGGATTCTAGCTCTAAAAGTGTTAAAAAGATTAAAGGTACTGGAAAAAGGAAAATGTTCATCATTACCATTCAAAATGGCGATTTTAAATTGTTTTATTATATGTATCGTGATTCATGATGGAAGCAGAGAGGAATTGTCCCAGGGGCAGAGGTTGCATTGTCATCAGAAAATATAGGGTGACATAAATCATGAAAATTTTCAACATTGGTTTGAACATCAATTATTATGTAATTTGGAAAATCCATCAGAGACAATTATGGATAATGCCAGCTATCACAATTGGCAATAAACTTCCTGCAAGTACTGCGAAGAAAATAGAAATTCAAAAATGGCTACAAGAAAATAACATAGTTTACGATAAAAACACGTGACAAAATTATTTACTGCCAATATTTCTAGATCACATAGATTATGAATCAAAACTCTGCAAAAATATTTGGAGAGTGTATAACAATTGTAATCATTCTGGGTAGCACCTCGTGGCTTCTATGTGAAATGTTGCTGGTGGTAAAAAACCAGTGACAGATATGCAAGAATCCTAGCAGTGTGAAATATGAAACATGTGTTCTGCTAATAAGTAAAATTGATTAATTAATCCTCAAAATATTTCAGATGAATTCTAAGCGAGTATATAAATTTAAACACAATGTTGGAGAAATTAACAGATCCTCAATTGCGTCGTTGCTCCAAAAGTTTTTTAAATCACGATTTGAACACAATAGGAATGGAATTAAAAAAGATCCAAAACATAAATCAATTTCATTGGATCACAGTGTTAAAAGAATTAAATTCTTAAGAGAATACAGTAAATACAAACACAGGGTTTGTTTGAATTGAATTTGTCTCGTATTGTGTTTTGTATTGTATGATCTGTGTTTCAAGAAATTTGTATTGAAGTTTGAAGGTTAGGGATTTGTTTTCACCGTAAATAAAGGAGTATTAATTGTACAACAGGTGCATAATTGAACCCACGAAATCTGCAACAATATAAAAAAAACACTAAAAACTATTTATTAAACCTCTGTAAAAGTCATGACATATTTCTACTAGAATTTTATTTGTTTTTATGCAGGTGTTGTTTAAAGATCTGATAGCTTTAGCTGCATCATGTTGATATTGATATCTAATGAAAACGAAGGGCCTGCCTGTACTAGAATACCGCTTCGAATCCACCGAAGTTAATGTTCCTTTTCGGCTAAAAATTTTTGTGATAACCTCCTCATTGATCTGAAATTCTTATAGTTGTATTGAGTAAATACAGGATCATTTTACAACCCTTAGGAGGTAAATTCTTAACTATTATTTTGGACATTCTTAAATTAGCTGTCTTTCAGAATTATTTACAAATTAATAAATTGATGAATGGATTTAAAAAAATTGACAATTTGAAAATTATCACAAATTCACGAACCCACAGATTATTGTGCAGATCGCAGATCATACTCTTTTTGTCTATGGCTCATTCAATAAAGACACAAAGCATAAAAAAACCTTCAAAGACACAATACAACAAACTTTATAATCATAGAGCTAGTATTTCTAGAGATAGCCTGCAGTGCACAAATGTGGTAAGACTAAGGAGAGAGAGGGCAAGAGGCTATTTCACTCGGTTGGGAGCTGCTTCCAATAAAGCATGTTGTTCATTAGCTGCGTCCACCGACCATCCACCCACTAAGTGAAATAGCCTCTTACTGTCTTTATTGCCCTCTCTTTCTAGCGATTTTATGCTTGACAGGCTATATCTAGATGGTAAATGATCTAAGGCCTGCAATGCAAAAATATTGTGCGAAGACTAGAAAGAGAGGGCAATAGAGCAGCATGAGGCTATTTCTCTCGATTTAGAGCTGCATCCAATAAGTTATGAGAAGTTTATCTTACATTTGAGGAAATTCCTAGAAATAGAAAAGGGTTGCAACTTTGTAATATAAAATCTGTTAAATAATTGGAAGAACTTCCATGTGTTTTCAGAAATAGGTTCAAATGCACAAATTTTCACACTCACTTTCAAACGTCATTTTACCAAAATAAATTCACTTGTTTACAGAACAGAGTGACTAATACAATACAGCTGATATGCTACACGCTGTCTTCAACTCAAAATTGCCATGCATAAATCCGTCGTGTCTTATATACATTCCATTCGTTCGAGGATTATTCCAGTCGCCTCTGGTCTGCTAGTCTGTATGGTACTCGATTTTGGAATCACTTAAATCTGTTTTTTACATTAATCGAGTTTTCCGGACTGCCATTGTGAATTCCTTTTTTTTTCATATTCAGTCGTTTTTGTTTCGTGTTCGCAACTTTTTGAACAGAATGCCTAACTTCTAGAAGATTTTGACGACGTAAAATAAACGGTATAACAGAATATTAATTTACAACACACTGACTTGTTTATTTTTTAGTCAGTGTACCTACATTAATTTTAACAGTCTCTCTGTAACCATTAATAAAACACACATTATATACTTATTATTCTATTTCAAATTATGATAAACACAAGTTATGTTTATTATTACCTTCAAAATGGCGATTTTAAATTATTTTATTATATGTATCGTGATTCATGATGGAAGCAGAGTGGAATTGTCCCAGGGGCAGAGGTTGCATTGTCATCAGAAAATACAGTGAGAGACCATTAGGCTGACATAAATCATGAAAATTTTCAACACTGGTTCGAACATCAGTTATTATGTAATTTGGAAAATTCATCAGAGACAATTATGGATAATGCCAGCTATCATAATAGTCAATAAACCTCCTGCAAGTACCGCGAAGAAAATAGAAATTAAAAAATGACTAGAAGAAAATAACATAGTTTACGAAAAAAACAGGTGAAAAAGTGAATTAGTGCCAATATTTCCAAAACATAAATCAATTTCATCGGATCCCAGTGTTAAAAGAATTAAGTTCTTAAGAGAATACATTAAATACAAACACAGGGTTTGTTTAAATTGAATTTGTTTTTTTATTCGAGACGCAGATCTTTCACTATGGAATCCACGTCATAGTGTGATTCCAGCTCTAAAAATGTTAAAAAGATTAAAAGTACTGGGAAAGGTAAGTTTTTATTATTACCATTGAAAATGGCGATTTTATGTTGTGTTATTATATTTATCGTGATTCACGATGGAAGCAGAGAGGATTTGTCCCAGAGACAGAAGTTCTATTTCTATCAGATAATATAGTCAAAGACCACGAGGGTGACATAAATCATGAAATTTTTTTACATTGGTTTGAACATCAGTTATTATGAAATTTAAAAAATACATCAGTGATAATTATGGATAATGTCAGCTATCATAATTGCCAATAAACATCTTGCAAGTACTGCGAAGTAAATAGAACTTCAAAAATTGCTATTAGAAAATAACACAGTTTCCGATAAAAACATGTTAAAAAAAGAATTACTGTATTTAGTGAATATGCCAATACTTCTAGAGCACATCGATTAAGAATCAAAACCCTGCAAAAATTTTTGAAGAATTTATAAGTATTGTAATTTGATGTGAATGGCCACGATTGTACTAAAAACTCACGAGGTATTACTTAGTTTTCCATATTAACCACCTTTCTGGGCAGCAGCTGATGTGTAACGGAAATTCCTGATGACACTTTTAGGAAATTAATTAAAACAATTATTAACATAACATCATCATAAACCATTCTAGGTAACCCCATTAAATGCAGCATCTCTACAAAAATTATCACGTACACCAAATACTTGAAATAGCAAAACAATCGACTGATGGCATAGTAATGATTAGATGTAGTTAGCATAGTGTAACCAAATAATCAGTAGAAATAAACAGAGAGTCTTTACAACCAGCAGGGGCGCCGACTCCGATGAACCTAAAACACCAAAAATACGGAGAAGACCTAAAAAGATAGACGACTCTACAAGTGAGCCGCACGAGTTTTCTAGTCCAGCTGACTTTTATCGAAAAATGTATTCTGAAGTGTTAGATAAAGTCATAGGCTGTATTGAACAGCGCTTTGCTAAAGATACTATAGCACACTTGAGCAACATGGAACTATTTCTTACTCAGCAAAATAATGATGACATGACAAGCAGCAATTATGTGAAAAACTTTTATGGAGATGACTTTGACATGGATCGTTTGATTCTTCATCGAAACATGCTTTTAGATATTGCGCAAACTATATTTTATAACTACTCATTGCGAATAGTATCGACATGCACAGCTGAAAGGTCATTTTCAGCATTACGAAGAATAAAGACTTACTTGAGGACTACTATGACTCTGCAAAGACTTAATAATTACATGGTAGTGTATGTAAATAGAGAAATAGCAGATGATTTGGAACTTGAAAACATTGCCGACATATTTATAAATAGAGCAGTAGTTCGTCAAAATACATTCGCACTGAATAAAACATAATGTTTATGATAAATAAGGTGCACATGTCAAACTGCTGTGTAATATAATAAATTATCTTTTCTAAATATCCTGTATTTTCTTGTGTCTAGTAAGTAACAAAAATAAATATAAGTAGCTAGGTATGTCATTAAAAATGCTGGAGTACCCACGGGAATTTTAAAAACTCGGCGCCCCTGACAACTAGTATTATTGGTCGAGGCCACTGCCTGCAACATTATAATATCACATGGCGATCCTGAACCGTAAATAATGACCAATCTTCATAGATGGCTTCAATGTAAAATGTTGAGATTTGGTCGGTGGTAAAAAAACTGACAGATTATCAAAAAATCCAGTAATGTGAAATACGAAACATAATATGTGTTCTGCTAGTAAGTAAAATTCATTACTTAATCCTCAGAATATTTCAGATTTGAATTCCAAACGAGTATATAAATTTAAAAACATTGCTGAAGAAATTATCAGATGGTCTATTGTATCGTGGCTCCAAAAGTGCTTTAAATCACAATTTGAACGCAATTGGATTTGAATTAAAAACGTAAATCAATGGAATTGGATTACAATGTTAAAAGAATTAAGTTCTTAAGAGAATATATTAAATATAAACAGACGGTTTGTTTGAATTGTATTTGTTTTTTTAGACAAGACGTGGATCTTTCATTATGGAACATCAGGTCATAGTAGCATTCCAGCTCTAAAAGGATTAAAAGTACTGTGAAAGGTAAGTTTTTATCATTACCATTGAAAATCGCGGTTTTATATTGTTTTATTATACCGGGTGCTTCAAAAAAATGTATACACACTTTAAACTATTGTAGTTTTCCCGCTCTACAAGGCTAATGTTATATTTCTTCGCCAGGTGCCAGCATAATCGTCCCTCTATGTTATATTATCAGTTGGAATTTGTAATATCAACATGGGGGACGTACGTTTGAGTTTTGAAGAACGTAAGCAGGTTATTAAGTGGTACTGGAAGTTTGAGAATGTAAATGAAGTTCAAAGACAGTGGAGAAGGGAGTATGGAGTAAGGTAAATAAATTTTCTATGGAAGTTCAAAGTGTGTATACAATTTTTTGAAGCACCCAGTATGTATCGTGGTTCACGATGGAAGCGGAGAGGATTTGTCCCAGGGACAGGAGTTCTATATTTATCAGATAATACAGTCAAGGACCACCAGGGTGACATAAATCATGAAAATTTCATACATTGGCTTGAACATCAGTTATTAGGTAATTAAAAAAATACATCAGTCATAATTATGGATAATCATAATTGTCAATAAACATCCTGCAAGTACTGCGAAGAAAATAGAACTTAAAAAATTGCTAGTTGAAAATAACTTAGTTTACGATAAAAACATGTGAAAAAATGATTTACTGCCAATATTTCTAGATCACATAGATTATGAATCAAAACTCTGCAACAATATTTTGAAGAGTTTATAACTATTGTAATTTGATCCACCGGCCACGATTGTACTAAAACTCACGAGGTATTACTTAGTTTTCCATATCAACCACCTTTCTGGGCAGCAGCTGATGGCTTCAATGTGAAAAGTTTAGATAAATCACAATTTGAACGCAATAGGATTTGAATTAAAAAAGTTCCAAAACGTAAATCAATGGAATTGGATAACAATGTTAAAAGAATTCAGTTCTTAAGAGAATATATTAAATATAAACACAGGGTTTGTTTGAATTGTATTTGTTTTTTTAGACGAGACGTGAATCTTTTACTATGGAACATCAGATTCATAACATAGCTCAATATGAAAGTTGTGCCGTATACTACTTGGGGGAGTGTGCTCCTTTTTACAAAAGTTAAGTATTGGGTGACTGAGTTTGAACGAGGGCGTACGATTCGCAGCCCACATATCGAACAACGTAGTGGTCGACCAACTGAGTTGGCCAAGTCATATATGCTGAAATAAGCCAGAAATTAGATGACCGACTTAAAGGACGCGGTATAGCAGATATGGTAAGCATTTCAAAAGTGCTGTATTGGGTACATTGACCGAAAATTTGGAAAACTATTTGCTAGATGGACGCCGCGATTACTGAGGATGAAAACATGGCGCCAGCTCCGTGTTTAGCGGATTTCACAGCAATTATAGCGTTGATTCATTACCATGGGTTCCATCACTTCAAACCAATGCACTGAATGAGGAAAACCGAAATCGGGTAAGGGATGCGAGTGGAATAATATATTCTTCAGAAAGGAAAAATAAGCAATTATTAGAACTTATTGGAGCGGTTCAGTGGTACAGATAAAACGCCGGCACGGCCAGAACAGAAGTTATGTTTTCTCACTAGAATGCGATCCTGTACTAAATTTACATAAATAAAATGTTAAATCCGGATTTCTTGGGTTATTACATTAAACATAATCGTTCTGAGGTTTACACCCATAGAAGTTACCTTCGTCTAGGGGTCTAGGAGTTCTATACTAACTTTGAGTCTGTCGGTAGGGGGCGATGTATAAAAGATATTGAACATTCCGGTAAGAGTATTTCGACCTAAATGGAGATTATTTAGACAAATAAAGATATACTTTTATGTTTTTTGGGCAATAACACCTCAATAGAAATAAAACGACGTATATTGCAGGAATAGACTTTGAAACCTTTGGTATTCCTGCAATATACGTCGTTTTATTTCTATTGTGGTGTCATTACCCAAAAAACATAAAAAGTAATCAAGAATTCAAGAATATGCCAGAAACAACATTTAGAAGACAATAAAGATATATTTCTGAAATTGTTTCATTCATTTGTCAGGTTAGGTTGTACCTTTGGGACTTCTTATAAGTCTTATTATATTTTTTACCATTACTGAACTGAGATATTTATAATTAAAAAGCATCTAAATTAATTATTAATTTTTTAGAAAAACTATTTAAACATACTTTTATTTTGATTTGTTAACTAAATACAAATATATGAATTTGATGTCACAATTATAAAAATGACATGTCGCACCCCTTCGACAAAAAAGTAAATATTTCAGAAATTGCGAAAAACTGGTTCTAGCTTAAAATAAGATTCTAGAATAGTATAACAGAACTTATTTACGTTATGTTACGTTAAAGTATACGAGCGTAAAGTATTTTTGGTTATTTTACTTTTGAAACCTATAAAAAACATCTTTTTGAGTTATAACGGTTTATGTATAATTCGGACCCTGTGTAGAATGAATTATTTAGATTATTTAATAGAGATGTGACGGAATTTAATATCCATTTTTTTCCTCCGGATGTTGCAGTTACTGTTAAAAAATTAATTTTTGCTAAAAAGGTTTATTAAAGTAAAACTGGCCAAATTTGGTACATAGTAAAAGTTAAAAATGCGTACAAAAAACTTAATACTGAAAGTAGTTAATAGAGAATATTTGTAAAATAATAATGTGTTTTTATTATATTCTTTCACAATGTGATTGTAGAGCAGTGGTTCTTAACCGGTGGTCCGCGGACCACTGGTGGTCCCTGGAGGCATTCCAAGTGGTCCGAGAAGACATCCTAATATTTGACGTGACGTAATGAATCGAGTCGACGAGTCGAAACAACGCTATCCGCGCGCGGCACGAGTGCGAAGGCGAAACGCGGTGCACGAGGGCGGGGGGATAGCGGTTCCGTTCCATTCGTTCTTTGTTTTGGCGGGTTGTCGATCGGGTTGTTGATCGTCATTCGTCACTTCGTCACAAGTCGTGTAATGAGTGGTAGGAATTTATAACGTGGCATTGAGAGAGTGACGAGTACCTACTACTGAGTACTTAGTTTAATTTTTAAGTTCGAAAGCAAAAGGCAAATATCCTTAGTCTCCGAGCCCGAAGGTAGTTATAGTAAATAACTACTCCAGATATAAACACTACGTAGGTAAGTAAAATAAATATTATTTGTTTGGTTTATGTCACACAACCAGCTATTGCGGATTACTAATTTCACTTTATTTTCGTCACATTGTAAATTTGATAGGTTTCTTAGTAGGTACTGTGTACGAAGTTTTTAATAATTTTTATAAAACGGAAAATAATGCACAATTTAGTATTATCTGACGGTTAGGTTAGGTTTTAGTGAACAATTAAAAACGATCCTTATTTGACTTGCATTGTTTGTATGTAGGTAGGTTTGTTTGTTCGGGTCTAAACCTTATAACCTAATATTTCAAAGCAGTTATTCTCAACCAATTGAGGCAAAGTTTGGAATACGTAAATTATGTAATTTCGGTGACAATGCAATTGTTTGGTATAATTGAGCAGATTATGATGTATATGTATGTAAATATAATAATATACCTAATAAGACCGTCATCATATTTGGGCTCATTTGATAAGTCTTGAGCAGTAGATAAGTTACTTTAACCGTCATTCCGGCAGCTTGCCCTAGACCCCTCACAAATAAAAGCTTGTCAAAACAACACATTTTTATTATCTTATACCTGTCCATATTATCACTAAAACTTCGTTTTCAGAAAAATGCCACCAAAAAGAAAATATGACGACGACTATATTAAGCTGGGCTTTACTTCAATAGAAATTAATGGAGAGCCTAGACCGCAATGCGTTTTATGTGCAACTGTTCTTACTAACGACGCTTTAAAACCGGCAAAGTTGGAACGTCATTTGAAAACCGTGCATCCAAAGTTTTGTAACCGATCGCGAGAATTCTTTGAAGGCAAACTAACAAATCTTAAAAAAAAAATGAAACTTGGACCCAGTGGATCAAGTTATGCAACATCTGAAAAAACATTATCTGCATCAGGTAAACCAACTGGGTGGTCCCCGGCAAGACAAACATTTGGTAAAATGGTCCCTCATGACTAAAAGGTTAAGAACCACTGTTGTAGAGCTTTCTTTTTGACTTCAGTTAAAGGCAATTTCTTTTAATCCATATATATATATATATATATATATATATATATATATATATATATATGTTTTATAAAAAACATTTTTTTAAATTTTCGGTACAAGTAAAAAGTTACTTTAATTTGAAAATCAATATTCAAACCCAATACCGAAAATACGCCGAATCAACCCGAGCGCGTACGACGTCAACAGCTGTTCTAATGCGATCTGATTCTAACCGTCATGACGATCTACAGTGAGGTCATTTTCAACGGTAGCTTTTTTACTGGTACTAATTATCTATAAGTTAATGGTCAGGTTGGTTTCTAAATGTTTATTAAAAAGATCTGAATCTCAGTACAAAAAATCTTGACAACTAAATGTGATAAAAGATTTATAAAGACAAATTCCGATAATATACGCGGTGTGGATGTATTTATGATAACTGATTTTATGAAAAATGATATTCGATTCAATTCAGCTGAAGATTGAAGTGTTAAACTGCCAGGGGAAGTTTACTAAAAAATAGTATGTAAATGTAAATCAGAAACTAAATATTTTTCATTAACCGTCCTCAAAAAAGAAGATCAACGAAAATTATTGGAGACTGCCCTAAAATTTAAATATTAGAAAGATACGAGAGTCAAAAATACACTTACATAAAATATTTCAAATTCTTTTTACGTTATTCAAACAACGATTGAAGTTCATGGATATGCAATACTTTTTACATCCTCAGAAAAATTGCCTATATAGTTATTTGATGTTGGTTGCTGGCTTCTCGCAGCCTTTAAATATTAAATATAATTTTTCGACAACTACAATTATACGTTATAACTCCAGTAAATTTATTTACTGGAATAGTAACTGAAATAATTTTTCCATAATTTTTATTGTTTTTCTTATTGAAGCAAGTAGAAAATATTAAACGACTTCTTTCCAACTGCTTATTGTGATATATCCACAAAGCATAATTTGTGAATATATATATATATTGAGATGATTGAGAAATCTTGGGTTTTTGAGACCATAGAAATAATTTTAATTTAGTTTTTCGTGGTAATTATTTTATTTTACGTACGTTTCGACCAATTCTTGGTCTTTTTCAAAAATTTTCTTTTTTATAAATTAATGACAACCTATGAAATGTATAAATAAACAAGATGAAAATACAAATACGGATAATGGAAAAAAACACAAAACAAAAAAACCGAAGAATTTTTCTTTTGAGATGTAAAACCGATAATTTAACACCAAATTTGCTTAATTTTAAATTAAAACACATAAATTTTAATTGTAAGTCACTGCAACGAAATTTTACTGAAAGCATATTTAAAAAATTTAAAATTAATACTCTTAACCTTCTCATAACGGATAATTGTAAGCAATTAATAGCGCTCAAAAAAGATTTTGACAATATTTGTAATAGTTTGAAGACTACGATGCCGCAGGATATATTTAATGATTACCTAAAAAGAGAAAGTATAAAAAATGAAGTGATGTTCAAAAAGATAAGGTCCAATAACATCAAAAAGATTCAAAACTTACAAAAACGAATGGATATTATGAATAATACTGAAATTTGTAGCAAGAATGACTGGATAGAAAACCTAACTAACTGTGATATACCAGACAGTGTACTCAACATCCTTAGTTTTGAATCCACATTTGCAGTACCCACACAAGAGCCAGAAGAAATACCAATCCCTGAATACATAGCAAATTATTAACTTCACTACGGAGGAGAAAAATGAAATAAGATTAAGATGCTCTAATATATTAAAAAATCATAATAAATTAAAAAACACAAATTTTAGTAAAGATCAAAAAATAATTACCGGGAATCTTCAAAAAACAAACAATTTTCTCAAAACAAAATCCACAACTAATGGTGTTGAAACCAGATAAGTCGAATAAAACGGTAATTATGTATGCCTCCGAATATAAAGCAAAAATAAACGAACTCCTTGCAGATAACACAACATATAAGGAGCTAAACAACGATCCGACAAATGTTTAACAAAAACTAAATAACAACTTAATTAATAATTGGGAAAAAATCATATATTTCTCCTAATATAGCAAAAAGTTTAAAAACAAACAATGCCATAGCACCACGAATATATGGATTACCTAAATTACATAAAACTGGTATACCACTTAGACCTATTGTATCATGTACTCAATCTCCATTTGAAAAATTGTCAAAATTTTTAAAATCTATACTCGCTAACATCACAAATAAGAATCAATATTACATTAAGGATTCATGGGACTTCAAAAATAAAATTAAAAACACAATATTCCAACAGGGCTAGCAAAAAAAACTAATCGAAAAAAACTGGAACAAGCTAAGAAAATACACTGACATTCCACTAAATGACCTATTAAATGCAATCGAAACAACGCTAAACTAAACGTATTTCATTTACGAAAACAAAACATATAAACAAATTAGTGGTTGCGCAATGGGTGCATCAATATCAAGTGTAATTGCCCAGCTAGTCTTGGAAGACCTAGAGGAAACAGTAATAGGGAACTTGGATTTTGATCTACCCTTCTTTTTCAGATATGTAGATGACTGCATATTGGCAATTCCCAAAAATAAAAGTCAAGTAATATTAAACCATATCAATAATTATCACGAAAAACTGAAATTCACCATAGAAATAGAAAAAGATGGGGTCATCAATTTTCTTGATATGACCCTAAATCATAAAAACCAATGCATTAGAACTTCATGGTATGCAAAATGTACATGGTCTGGAAGATATTTACATTTTAAATCACAACATCCAATATCACACAAAAAGTCGGTCATTACAAACTTAGCGGACATATCCATACTTCTATCAGACCCAGAATATAGAAAAGAGTCAATGTGGAAAGCAAAAAAGGCTCTTCAAGAAAACAACTATCCAGCTGACCTTGTTGAATCAATTTTTAAGAAAAGAATACATAAATTTTATAATAAAGGGCAAGCAATAACAAAATTACTCTACAAAATAAAAAATTTCTAACATTACCATACATTCCTAAGTTAACAGAAAAAATAAAAAATGTTTTTAAGAAAAAGGATATTACTATAAGTCATAAAGGATACAACACATTAAATAAACATTTCACAAAATGAAAAACGAAAATTAAGAAAGAATAAAAGAGTAATGTCATATACGAAATACCTTGTAAAAATTGTAAAGGGACATATATCGGTCAAACATCGCAGCTATTAAAAAATAGACTTAATGGACATAAGTACGACAAAAAAAAATAAAACCGCCTTAACTAATCCCATGATGGAAACAAAACACACTTTTGACTATGAAAAAACTAAAATATTGCAAAGTGAATCAAATCAAATTAAACGGGAAATATATGAAATGATATATATACAGAAACAACCATGTACTGTAAATGCAAAAAGTGATACCAAAAATCTAAGCACAATATACAGCAATCTATTTAAAGAAACAAACTGATAAATAATTATACCGCCCTCGTAGGTATATGACCAAACTCTTAAAACTGCAAACGAACGAGTGATTTATTTCTTTGCGGCCCGAAGAGGCGAACACAACTTGCATATTGACTATCATGTGGCAGACAGATAAATTTGGTTGTAGTGGCGCAATACTTTTCAAACATGTTAATTTTATTTACAGTGGTTAAGTGTGTGTAAAATTATATAAGTAACAGTATTTTATTATTTGACTAGTTTTTTGTTTATTTATACATTTCATAGGTTGTCATTAATTTAAAAAAATTTTTGAAAAAGACCAAGAATTGGTCGAAACGTAGGTAAAATAAAATAATTACCACGAAAAACTAAATTAAAATTATTTTAATGGTCCCAAAAACCCAAGATTTCTCAATCAAAAATATATAAACCGAGGACCGAGAACCACTTGGAACGATAAAACAATAGTTCCTTTTCCACATAAATAAATATATATATATATATATATATATATATATATATATATATATATATATAGAGGTGGTTCGTATCCTTATTATTTAACAATTGTAACCACAAAAACTTCCCCACAATCTAACTTAAAGTTTCATTACTCATGCACCAATCATACATACTCTATAAAATGTGATGGTGTACCTCACATGTTTTCAGTGCCCTCTCTTGATTTATGTGATGGGTCCCCAAATGTTAGTAAAATATCAATCATTGATAGACCCAATTTCAACCCTGGTAGCAAAACACATCTTCCTAACCCAGATGTCAACCCTGATTCAGGGGGGTTTCCCAATCTACTGTCCTATGGGTTTTTGCCACATGTGCTTGGGTCTCTGTCTTTGATGACAGTGATTGTTATAATAGTGATTGTAATTTTAGTATTAAAGAAATGATTATATGGTCTCTTGCCCCTGTTCATTCTTTTAAGGACTGTTGTGGGAGGTGTGTGCTTCCCCTTATCTTCATAATTGTTCATGTTCAGTTTTTCCATTTAGAGTATTATATATATATATATATATATATATATATATATATATATTTTATTTATTATAAACAAACATATAGAAATGATTGGGAGGAAAAGATTACATGGATTTTAAAAAATAAGGAAGATCCACAATTTGCATGGTGGAAAATGTGACATAGCTAGACATGGCGACACCAAAAAAAAAAAAATAAATAAAACGGCTAGTAAAGTCATTGTAGGACAGAAAACGATGTTTTAAAAACAGATAAGGAAGTCAATAATATTAAAATAAAATAGACAGATATTAGAATTGCAGGATTCATTGCAGAACACAACTTGCCTTTTAAATTAATGGAGCACCTATCAGCTCTAAGTTCTATATGTTCAGATTCAGTTATTGCAAAAAATCTTGCATGTGGAAGAACTAAGGTTATCTCAATTATCACCAATACAACAGGTGATTCTGAGATGCTACGAATAATAGTTAGTTTAATGAGAGAAAACATTGTGCATAGTTTCTCGCCTTAATGTAGAACAAGCAATAAAGATTATTTTCTAGCGCTAGTACCAATTCAAAAAGCCACTGGACGTGCACTCTTTGACCATTTATTGACGTTCTTCAATGAGCATAAAATTTCACACAAAACCAATTGTATAGGGTTTGTTTTTTTAGATTTATCTTGAAAGTCATTGAACTGTATAGTTCCTCTCACGCATTTCCCATCCATCCGTTCTTAAACAGATACCACAGAACACAGAAAGTAACATCTTAACAATGGAATTGCCTGCAACCTCCTCAAACAAATCAGCGAATTCAGTACGAAGGTACCCTCGCTCATGATTTCAGCATCTTGAAGCCCAGTGTCCTCACAACCCTGAAACGCTCAAAAAAGAGGAAAAAAAGTCCAAGGACTCCCCGAGCATGTTTTCACAGCTGAGAAGATCCCAAAGGAAAACTAAGGGTCCAGCGAAAACAAAGAAAGTAGACTTAAAAACAAATATAGTGAATCTCTACGGGGAGAATACTTTTCATTTGTGTAAAACATTTGAGAAATTACGCGCGAAAAGAAGCAAACTTTTGTGCGATCTACATTTTTTACAACGATGCCGCGATGAAGGAGTTATTCCGAAAAACATGACGTTAAAATTCTGGAAGAAGAACAAAAAAACACAGAATATCTTATGGAAGGCTAGCTGTGCCCTACTTAGAGAAGCCATACGTGATGTCAGAAGAGATTTGGATGTTCTTAATACTAAACTCCTAGATATCCACCTACAGGTAAGCAATACACTCTACCCGATAATATGGGATACATTGCATGAGATTAGCGAATTTAGGGCCGAAACGAATGCAGAGTTGACAACAATGCAACAACAGGCAAAATTTAACAAACTGAAGCTCCAACAGAAGCCCAAAAACGAATTTTTCTCGGAAAATAACGGTTACAGTCTAACCTCACGACAATTGGAAACGAATAAACCGTTTATAACTTATCTTCGGTCCAATTGAACTCTTCCTCGATTGGCGTGTTGGCTAAGGGTTTTAATTACGCTATTGCTCCCTCTTACATACCAAGAGAGAGCATATGTGGCGTGGAAACAGCAGTTTCAAAATTAGATGCGAACACCGGTGAAATAATTAGACAAGATGTGTTACACGTTTCAAGAAAGTCTAAACCACCCAAAAGGAACCTATCTATAGAAGAAAATGAGGTCTTGAAACAACTTTGCCTCATCAAGAACATTGTCATTCTACCTGCTGATAAAGGAAATGGGACTGTAATTTTAGATACAGCGGATTATTCAAACATAATTCAAACATTGCTACAAGATCCAGCATATAAACAAATTACTACTGACCCAACAGCCTGGATCTTTTTCTACGAAAAATATTAATGCTGGTAGACCACGAAGTGTGAGAACACCACGACTCGAAGAGGCAGTGCTGAACGAAATAGAAGAACATCCAGGAACCAGTACAAGATAAATTAGTGTTACCTTGAATACAAGTCATCAAGTTGTATGGCGGATCTTGCGGGATTCTTTGCTCTATCCTTATCACATTCAGAGGGTGCAGGCGGTCTTGCCTCGAGATGTCATCCAAGAATTATTTTTTGTCAACCTCAACAGACTATTGAACAATCCTCATTTTGATTGCCAAATCCTATTCACTGATGCCACAATTTCACTAATTGGTTTAACTTTACAAAACAGTATTGTTATGTAATAAAATCTTGTGTCTTTTGTATTTTGACACCAACTTGAATAGTGTGTTATATATAAATATTTGTAATTAATAATTTTATAACCAAAAAACACATTCAATTTTCATAAGCAAACCTATTTTACTTTATCAAACAAGGAATTGTAATAATTTTAGGGAAAAAAGTAATCCGTTGTATGTGATAGATGAACTTGCAAATACTTATGGACATCATATTCTACAGCTGCCTCCATACCATTGCATATTCTATCCAATACAACATACCGGGTGCTTCAAAAAAATGTATACACACTTTAAACTATTGTAGTTTTCCCGCTCTACAAGGCTAATGTTATATTTCTTCGCCAGGTGCCAGCATAATCGTCCCTCTATGTTATATTATCAGTTGGAATTTGTAATATCAACATGGGGGACGTACGTTTGAGTTTTGAAGAACGTAAGCAGGTTATTAAGTGGTACTGGAAGTTTGAGAATGTAAATGAAGTTCAAAGACAGTGGAGAAGGGAGTATGATACAGAACCACCTTCAAGATTAACAAATACACGCATACAAGACAAATTCGAAGTTCATGGAACAGTGTGTGATGTGCATAAAGGTCATTCAGGTCGGCCTCGAACAGCTACAAGTGATGAGTCATCAACGGCAGTCTTGGAACTGTTTCAACGCTCTCCTAACAAATCTTCAAAGGCAAGGGGCACGTGAAAGTGATGTAAGTGCTAGCAGCGTGCTACGCATTCTGAAGAGAGGCAAGTATCGTGTTTACATTCCAAGGCTGGTGCAACAGCTAAATGACGACGATCCAGATCGAAGGTTGCAATTTTGTGAATGGATTCAGGAGATGGTGATACGTGAACCGGGATTTATGGGTAGCATCATTTGGTCGGATGAAGCCCAATTCAAACTTAATGGAACTGTCAATAGGCACAATTGTGTTTACTGGTGTGAAGAAAATCCTCACATTACAATTGAAAAAGCTGTAAATTTGCCTGGTGTAAATGTGTGGTGCGGTTTGTCTTCAAGGGGACTCATTGGACCTTTCCGATTTGAAGGCACTGTAACTGGTATTAATTACCTAACAATGCTTGCTGATTCCATATTTCCTGCCATTCGTGCATTATACGGTAATGATGATTTTTATTTTCAACAAGATGGTGCTCCGCCGCACTATCACAGGGACGTACGAGCTTACCTGGATCAAAATTTGTCGGGCCAGTGGATAGGACGCAAGGGGCCAATCGAGTTTCCAGCACGCTCTCCAGACCTTACACCACTGGATTTCTTCTTGTGGGGTACAGTAAAAGATGAGGTGTACAAACGTAAACCACGTAACCTAGACATTCTTTGGAATGAGATTCAAGCAGTGTGTATAGAAATCTCATTGGACGTTTTGAGACGATGTACAGAATCTGTGGTGACTCGTACTCAGAATTGTATTGATGCTGCAGGTCACCAATTTGAACAGTATTAACATTTGTTATTTATGTTTCATTTACATTGGACTTTCAGCTTTTTATTTTCCTGAAATTTAACTTTGTAGAACGGTAAATAAATTTTCTATGGAAGTTCAAAGTGTGTATACATTTTTTTGAAGCACCCGGTATTATATTGCTTTCATCTCACATATATAAAATTTGCACATTTGTTATTTTTACTTCCACAGAATTTCTTTCCTTCTCATTGTTTAAGTTTATATAGAGTCAGCATATTATTTCCTATAAATTGTTATTTGTTATTTATGACCTTCAGTTGAGCAGATGATTTCATTCACTTATACTGTTAAGATTATTCTTGTAGAAATTTTAGAGGGATTGTACAAGTTTTCCCCAAATTTCCCATTATTTTTTTCAGATATGAAATGCAGATTTTTCTTAACCAATTTAAACATAGGCTATTAATTTGATTATTCTTCTTGAATATGCAAATGGAGGCAAATTTCAGGCAGTTACAAATTTCGCCATCTTAACTGTAAGTTTTTTTTATTACACAACCATATTTACATTTAGGTGTGAGGAAACACAAAAAACATGATGTTGCTGACAAATAGATAGCAGTTTGAACGCAGCAACATCTTAACATAATTTTTATTCAAGTTTTTGTATTTTCAGAAGGCTTGTTACATTGTCTGTGATTCTTTTGCTGAACACACTGTATATCAAAATGTAAATAAAATTTGTGTGAATTAATATATTTTTTTATTTCTTACATTCTAATACTAAATTTGTCTATTATGTGGAAGTATTAACCATACAAAAAGTGCATTGTGGTTTGAGCTATATTCAGTTATCATAGTAACCATCTATATTCTTAAAATGAAGGTTAGGGGCTATAAACAGTTCTATCAACAGTATTTATCATGTTGATTGTTAGAAAATTTAATGTAATTAGTTTCTGAAATAACATGTAGTGACACACACAGTATACATTTTTAAGTTAAGCAAGTAAATTGACCTCTCGAGTAGTTCAGAAGGCCACATTTCATTTCCTGACTGCACAATGGGAGTGAAGATAGAAGGGCCATTGACTAATGGAAAGTTCTCTTGCAAAGAGCTAAAGACTCTTGTAGTGAGAGGTCCAGCAATTCTGAAAACAGGCGAAATCAAAGCTGTGATAAAAGGCATTGACTTGTGTGACACAAGGGAACAACATCCAAATGCATTCAATGAAGATTGCAATCCCATGACAAATGCAGTTCCATTGATCATAATAATAACCCAACTAATTTTAATCATACTTCTTTCTTTTGGGACAAGAGTCATTTGGGTGAGATACCATTCAACACCAGCAGGATTTGATAGAGTTGGAGGGATAACCTCATTTTTCCATGGAGCTATTATAATAGCAAAACGTAATTCAGCCCAAGTGAAATTTGTAAAATCTTTACCAATTTTTGAGGCTGAAAATCATGTAAGCTTGCAGAACAAATATATATTGCCTGCCAGAAGATTTAATGTGGAATTGAGGAGTTTGTTGTTAGCTGCTCTGTGTGGGTCATCATTATTATTCTCCACTCCTGTTTCAGAAGCAACAAATATCACTTCAATAGTCACTTCCACTGGTGATGTAATCTTAACTTCAGGGGGGTCAATAACTGTCTCTGATTCTTTTCAGTCAAATCCTTTATTTTTTGGATACTATACTGGTGAATTCAGCTCTGTGTTGGAACAAGACTGGCACTGTGCATCTGCAACATGCAACGAAGATGCCCCATGTGACTCTTATGGATCACTGGGGCTTTGGAGTTCTGATGAGATGAGCTCCTGTGGACATGATGAAAAAAAAACTGTGTATCTGCCAATTAGGTACTACAGGTTTTTTTTTTTTTTTTTTATCCGAAGAGGGGGGAAATACATTCCGTACTTAGCTAGCACGTGCTGGCCGTCGTGCGGGACTCCCGATACAATGACTTCAAAGCAAGAGTAAATCGTTGCATTGAAACCAGTATACCGTATACCCGCTAAAACCCTAACCTCTTTCTCCTACAACCATGGTCCCCTGCGGCACTCTTACTCAATACTACTTCGCAAGGGTGGTTCATTGCAGATGTTAACTGCTCTTACATTGAAAGCCTCTAAAGCCTACTCCTCGAAGGTATCGCGGAGTTCTTTGAGGATAGTCTCCGCGTAATCTGATACCAAGTTCCAGGCTTGGGGGCCCTTCAGCATGGCTTCTACTAACTGTTCTGGGGCGATATTAGTCTCCAGAATCCTCTCCATTTCAGCACGTTGATCCTGAAACCGGGGGCAGGAGAAGAACACGTGTTCCGCGTCCTCTATCACGTCCGTACAGTGTGGGCAGTTTGGGGAGTTTGCCCTCCTGAACCTGTGCAGGTATGCTCGAAAGCATCCATGTCCAGTCAGGAGTTGAGTGATGTAGAACCCAACCTCCCCATGCTGGCGGTTGACCCAACGACTGATGTTAGGTATTAATCGATATGTCCACCGGCCTTTAGTAGAGCTGTCCCACCTCTCCTGCCATTGCCCTAGACTCATGGCTCTTTCATCGCTGTTTCCTGTCGGTTGGTCTTTTTCTAACTTTCTGCGATAAAGCCGTCCCCTTTCTGCAGCCAGGATGTCGATTGGCAGGGTAGAGGCAATCACACTCACCGCCTCGTAAGACACAGTGCGGTAGGATGATGCCACTCGAATCGCTGAGAGCCGCTGGACTGATTTCATTTTCCGGCGGTACGATGGTAGCTCGAGCGATTTCTCCCATACCGGTGCCCCGTACAACAAAACAGAAGTAGTTACTGTTGCCAGTAGCTGTCTTCTTATCTGTCTAGGGCCTCCGACATTAGGCATTATTCTAGATAATGCCCCCTGTACCCCAGCTGCTTTCTTGCTGGCCGCAATTATGTGCTCTTTGAAGTTGAGCCGTGTGTCCAGGAGCACCCCCAAATAGCTGATGAAGGGCTGCGACTGTATGTAGGTGTCGCCTATTTTGAGGGTGATGGTTTCCCTTGCCTTTCGACTGCTCACAAGAAGTGTTTCGGTCTTTTGTTCTGCTAAACTCAAGTCCGCTGCGAGCATCCAATGCTGAATTGTGGCTATAGCGAATGAGAAGGTTGTTTGTATCTCCTCTATGTGCTTGCGCACTATGATCAATGCCACATCATCGGCGAATGCCACTAGCCTGACGCCCTCAGGCAGACCGAGCAGGAGCAGGTCGTTGTACATTACGTTCCATAAGAGGGGGCCAAGAACAGAGCCCTGAGGTACACCTCCTGTGATCTTATAGTCTACTTGCCCATTTTCAGTTTGGTACAACAAGATGCGGTCCTTGAAATACGATGAAACCATTCTGCGCAAGTACTGCGGAACTTCCATCCTGGCAAGAGCCTCCAAAATGCGGTCCCAGCGGGCCGAGTTAAAGGCGTTCTTGATATCCAGGGTGGCTATTAGACAGTACTTTTTTCCACCTCTTCTCCATCTCTTTCCCGAGATAGCCTCTCTGGCGATGCTGGTAACGAGCTTCACGGCATCGATGGTTGATCTCCCCTTTCTGAACCCGAATTGGTTGGTGGAAAGTTTCGGCTCAACGTAGGGCTCCAGCCTATCTGCTATTATTCTCTCAAGGAGTTTTCCCGCAGAGTCCAACATACAGAGGGGACGATATGATGACGGTTCGTCTGGAGGTTTCTTTCCCCCTTTAGGGAGGAGCACAAGCCTCTGCTTTTTCCACTTAGTCGGGAAAACCCCCTGCTTTAGGCAGGTCTCATACATGTGTAGAAACATGTCAGGCCTATTGGCTATGGCGCATTTTAGCGCGATGTTAGGTATGCCATCTGGACCGGGAGCCTTACCGTTTTGGAGCCGCTTGCACGCGCCCATCAGCTCACTCATAGTCACTGGTGGTATATCTTCGTCCCTCACCTGCCACGAAGGATAAGCGGGTAGCTCAGGCTTCGCAGGAAACAAGTGAGTGACAATGCGGTGCAATGATTCGGGGCAGTTCGTTGATGTCATGGGAGGGGCCTTAATTTTATGCATCACGATTTTATACGGTTTTCCCCATGGATCTTGATTAACTTCGTCACACAACTCCTTCCAGTAGGATCTCTTGCTTGAGAGAATGGCTCTTCGTAGTTGTTGTCTTTTGATCTCATAGTCGAGCCTTAGTTCTTCTGTTGTGACCCTGTCGCGTCTCCGTGCTCGTTGATGCAGCCTTCGTGCTTTGAGACACTCTCGTCGGTGTTGTGAGATCGTGTCGTTCCACCAGTAAACTGGTGGGCGGCTGTTGTTCTGCCGTCTCCTTGGCATGGAAGCATCGCAGGACTTGACAACGCTTGTCATTACCTCTTTGGCAGTGGCTTCTGCGCCTGTTGCTATTGACAATGGTTCCTGCTCCATAACCAAGGCGAATGAATCAGCATCGAAAGCATTTTTGTTCCAACCGACTGGCTGTGACCTCGCACGACTGACACACAATCTTCGTTTGGGAGTGGTGTTGATTTCCCATATAATAGCTTGGTGGTCGCTATTAGTAAACTCCTCATCGACCCGCCACTCACAGCCCCCTTTAATTAGGTTGCTGCTAACGAAAGTCACATCAATAATGGAGCTGGCTGTACCTTTGCGATATGTGCTTACGTCTCCTGTGTTGAGGAGTACCAGGTTGAGCGAAGACATGGTCTCAAGGAGAGCTCGTCCTCTCGCGCTCGTTTCCCGGCATCCCCAGTCAATTGCCCAGGCGTTGAAATCTCCTGCGATGGCGACCGATTCACGCTTCCGTACATCCTCCGCCAAGGTGTCCAAGAATAACTCGAACTCCTCGAGATGTGCACTGGGAGGTGCATAGCAGCTATAGAAGTGAACCCCTCCCACTTTGGCTCTCACAAGCCATGGTTCGGGGGTATTTGGGAGTTGTTGGAACGGAAGTTTACCGCAAGCCCATATCGCTGCTCTGTCCGTTGTGTCATTTACCCAGGACAGGGTGTCGAAGTTTTTGTACTGCTCGCAGATTATGGCTAGGTCGCAATCCAATTCCCGCACCCGCTGTACCAGTAGGTCTTGGGCTGCTTCGCAATGGTTGAGGTTGAGTTGCAGTACTTTCATTTACGGGCTTGTGCTGCTCTCATCGCCTGTTGGTAGATCGGACATTTCCAACTACCCGCAACGTGCCGGCAGTCTGACCTACTATCTTTCTCTTTGCAGAGTAAGCACTTGGCAGGTTGTTGACAAGCCGAGGCATTGTGACCAGCGCCTCCGCATCTGTGACAACAGCTGCTTCGGTCAGTCTTGCCTCTGCACGCCTGGGCGTTGTGCCCAAAGTGCCAGCATTTGAAGCACCGTCGAAGGCTGATCCTCTCGCGAACACGTACTGTGCCCCACGCAAGTTTCAGCTTTCCAAGTGCGATGGCTTTCTTGGCCTGGACCTCTGGGAGACAAACAACTGCCGTTTGTGTTGATCTATATGCCCGTCGAAGTGATTTCACTGCCTCCTCAGTGATCTCTGCCAGGCCGTCGATATTATCTTTGAGCAGGTTTACTACGTCTTCCTTGGTACTGATCTCGTCCAAGTCTTTAATTTCAATCTCGATTTGCGGTATTCGAGATTGTACAGTGGCCCCGCTTGGGAGCTTATTCTTGATGGCGTTACAATAGCGCTCCATCTCCTGAGCGTCTGCCTTGGCGAATAACAAAAGTAGATCTCCCTTAGCTGTTCGTCGGATCTTATTTACTTTTTTGCCTATATCCTGCAAGGTGGGATCATTCTTGATACCTCGCAAGATATCTGCATGGGAGCTCTTCTCGCCTTTCTTTATAAGCAGCGTACAATGTGGCGCTGGTTTTTGCTTATTGGTCCTCGGGGCCTTTTTCCTCTTTACCACTTGCCAGTCAGTCGATTGGTTTGAAGGTTGTTTTTTGGTCTGCGGTTTAAACTTGGATTTTAATCCATAGTTTCTCTCCGCTTCTGAATTGACCACCCTACTTGTTGTTGCCTGGGTGGTTTGCCCGATGTTCTGGCAACCTTCTTTACCGGGCTTTAGCTTGCTAGCTAGCACCGGTTTAAGAGTTTTAACTGGTGGTGCCTTACTTGAAGGGGCTACTGAAGGCGAGGCCTTCGGTGGCGAGGTCCTTGATACAGAGGCTGCTTTTATTGAAGCCGCCTGCTTTGGGGCCGCCGTTGTTGATGCAGCCGGTTTTGAGTTAGCTGCTTTTGAGGCAGCCGCTTTTGGGACTACAGGTTGTTTTGCTTCTATTGGATGTCTGAAGTGGAATATTGTTTATGAAATTGACCCTCTTAGGCTATATAGAGTATTCCAGATTGGGCAAAGCTCAGATTACTTAAGTCTAAATGTAGTTGGATATGACTCTAATCCCTTGCTAGACGCAAGGTTGGAAAATCATATGGATTTATCTGGTTATTCAATAGTCTTGAGCCATGACTCAGTGGCCTTCATCTGCCCTTTTGACATAAAACTAATGCATCCAGTCCCTGGTAATTTAGGTGATGTCCAAATTAACTATAACTTAACATTCTGGATGAGCTGGGGTCAGAGCTTCTGCAGAGCACAATCAGAAATTCGTGTGTCATGTGACACTATCAACAATTTTGCTAACAGAATCACAGATCTTTGTTCTCAGTTGCCCACAAGGATAGGAGAATATTCACTAGAAATTGAATCTGGCCAATTGATTATAAGGAGGGATGCCAATACAGTGTTAGTTTTTAGGGAGGGAGTAGATATCCTACTAGGTGACCACTCAAGTGATTGTGTCATCCTTGAATCTAGTGTGACTGGAGTAAGAGGTGGATCCTACCCTTACTATCTGATGGTAACAGCTTCAAGAGTAGCCTCACTGTCAATGATCAAGTTTCATTACTCCTGCACAAATCAATCTTACCCTGTCAGGTGTGATGGTTTGCCTCATTTGTTTTCCATACCGTCTCTTGATTTGTGTGTTGGATCACCAGATGTTGACAAGGTTTCTGTCATTGACAGGCTCAATTTCAACCCAGGTAGCAAAACTCACCTCCCTAACACAAACATCGATCCAGGCACTATAGAATTCCCTAGTTCATTAACCTTTGGTTTCCTACCTCATATACTTGGATCTTTATCTATTGTGACAATTATCATAATAGTTATAATTATTTTATTATTATTCAAGAAGTAATGCTATTCCTATACTTTCCCACTTTCTTCTCTCTTGTTAATTCTCAGAAGCTTTAAACCTTATATTCATAAGCTGTCTTAAAGAAATTACTGCTCTATCAAATATGACCTCCTGCTGTTAATCCCTGTTCATTGTTGTTCTCAAAGAAGCATTTCAAATATCAGGAATTTATTCAGAAAGTATTATTTTGTCATTTTCTAAAATATTATACTTGTCTAATGTTAAAATAAATATTGGTGTATTTTAATCAGACATTCCATGTTCTTTAAAAATTTCTTGCTGTAAATTTAGATTTATGCACTCTATAAGTAACTCTCTAAGCAACAATGCCATAGTTAGGAACACTGTTAAGACAGTCCATAATATATAGGATTTGGTAAAATTTGGTTAGACCATAATTTTTCTTGACTAAGTAATACATAGGTCTTAAATATTAGAAACTTTGAGAGTTTTTCTACCAGTACAGAACTATTATTTTTTTACATATAGCTTCATGAGCAATTTAGGATTTTTTTGTTTACTTACTGTGCAATTTCCCCCAGGATTTATGAAATAATTAGACATATGGAGATTATGTGTAATTTTCAGCATAAACTTACAACTTGAGTTGAGATCTGATTATGATGTGGCCAATACTAGAACTTCAATCATGCACCAAGTCAGGAGTTATTACTGTTATTGTTAGTTTCATTTTGTAACACTTAATTAAATCATTTTATGCATAGATGTATTTACGACCAAATATAAAAATTTTATACACTGTTTCCCATTATTAAATACTAAATTTACACATTGTTAGACTAAAATCTAAACAATAAATTTTTGTATACAGTCTAGCTATGGGACAGTGCTTATTGATGGATATTGTAATACAGAGAACATGTAGGGCTTGCATATTTGAGCACTGATCTTTAAAAAAAAAACAAAGTATTTAGTATTTATTTATCTATTAGTGTATTTACAATGCAACTGTAACATTTACAATTATACCCTGGAGATTGAACATGCTCCCTATATGCAGACTGGTGTAACTTAAAACAACTCAAATCAATATTATGTCTCTGTCCTCGTTAAGACTTCTAACATGTTCAAAATTCTGATGTCGTTTATTCAGATATCAAAGCAAAATTGCCTATCAATATAAACATCTAGATCATTGAACTGGTAAATTCTCGGAACAATTATTTTTATCAGATAATATGATCATTCTTCTTCATAAATAAATTTATAAACTTACAGTTATTGACACTGAATTCTATAACATTCAGATCAGATCAGATCATTCACAAATATATTTAATAGTAAGTCAAGCTAAAAAAAGTGTCTACATCCAATCCCATTGTTGTTTTACTATAGAAAATAAATGGCTTATTTGGCAATTCTAAAACTAGTTTCATTGAATAACTGGTTCAGTTGACAATGTAATTCCTGGCTCCATATGTATTACAATTATATATATCATGAACTGTTTTCTTAGTTATTAGCTAATTTGATGGCTTTAAGAATTGCTTTCACTTGGTATTTAATAAGTTGATGATGTTGGTTCATTTGGCTCCACATATATCCCAATTATCCATATCAGAGGCTTTGTGTTCTATTTCCTTTTATTTGTTAGGAACTCATTTGCATTAATAATACTATATTTTAGATCTGTTTGAAAACAGTGTTGTTGGTTTGTTTACAAGACTTACCTAAATGTATAAGTCTAGTTTTCAAGTTAATATTGCTTACATCTTTTTTAGCTGTATAAATAAACACAAATAATAAATTTCAAGAGAATCCCAATCAAAGTTATTTCATCTATTGACGTCTGCTATTAAATCTTTAGACACGTGATTACTTATACCCTATATCAACGGATTTGTTTAGACAAAACTTCCTTGTGTGTTCTCTCCTAAATCTTCTCCTAGAGTTGTATTAATTTCTTGAGTGCTACTTTGCTATACTATAAGCGTACAGGTCCTGGACGTGTTTCTGTTGTCCATAGGGATCACTGGTGCAAAATCACGTTTTAATTTATAAAATGAATTGTACTTTAAGTCCACAATGTCTTGCATCTTTGCTTGTTCTTGAAGTCACATATCATATATCATACATTAAAGACTTGCGGTTATAGGTTATGTTTATTCAAGGAACACAAACTGCTCTATAAATTAGTTTTGTTGTAAAGTCACTCGAATATTCGTTCTGGGGTTTACAAATTAAAATTACTGTCATTTTAGAAACAATGCTCTAAGGACTTATTGACTAATCACATCAAACCCAATTACATAATGCAATTAATGTTATTTCAAAAATTAAATATCCAAACATGAAAGACATAAAATGAATGCCAAAAGTAACTTGTCGGACACTCTGTATAGGGTTTTTTAAATCTCGGAAAAAACAGTGACATCGGCAACGCTGTCAAACTTGTGTGTGTGATGTCATCGGCTTGGTTGCTGAACTGAACTATACCAATACTTCAAGAGCACATCGGTTATGAATCGTACGTATGCACAGACTTTTGGAGAGCATACAACAGCATTAATTATTCTGTTTATTTTATTAGTCTTCCAAAAGAAAAATGACCTTTCTGGGCACCAGCTGGTTGCTTCAATGTGGACTGTTTAGATTTTGCTGGCCAGCATGTACCACCGGTTACCTGGTATGCAGTCGTATAGAGATGATACGCATACCAACGAAACATTTTGGAGAGAGTTTAAACGTCTACTTCGGTCAACAAAAATAAATCTTCACAACAGATAATTGCTGGAACAAGAAAGTCCAAATCACGCATCAAAAATTGGTGAGATACTAACAACTAACAAATGTTTAAACACTTTGGGATATTATACGCATGGGATTAGAGTTCCAACAATTAAACCTTATTGGTCGAAACATGACCTTTTTCATAATAAATATAAGTTCTCGAGATTAACTAGAGACCATTTCTTGATACTTTTGCAATATCTTCATTTTAACAATAATGAAGATTTACCTGGGCCCCAAGATCGAATACGACCTCTTTTGACACTGCTTAATACCAGATATCAAAACATTTTAACGCCAGGAATAGAAGTTGTTTATATTGATGAAAGAATGGTTTGGGTATTCGTCAATATATTAAAAACAAACGTCACAAGTACGGTGTTATGCTTTAGAAGTTACACACCTTAGAAGGTTATACCAGTACGGTTATTCTGTAAATTTTATTGGTCTTCTAATAGAAGAACCACCGTGGAATGTTTGAATTTTGCTGGCCAGCATGTACCACCGGTGCCTAATATGTAGCCGTATAGAGATCATACGCAGACCAACGAAATATTTTGGAGAGAGTTGAAACGTCTACTCCGATCAACGAACAATATCTCTGCGACCGACGAGTATATTGGGCAATACATTTACCAAAATATTTTAGATCCCTTGAGGAGCCCAGCCATAAACTCGAAAGATGTCTTCGGAATGTTTCTCGGGTTTACCCGGGAATTAACAAAAAACATTTTATTTAATGCATATTTAATGCCATTCACAAGACATCGGATTAAGACACATTCCCCTCCTCAAGTGTAGTGTTATTTATCCATCAAACCATAAATGGGAACTAGAAGATGCCAGAAACATACTTTGGAAACCAATTAGAAACAGAAGTAATTGCAACTCCAACAACTTGGGAGCAAAACTACTATTTCTTATCATCGAATATTCTGTGTATTTTATACTAAACTAAAAATACTGACCTGTACTTTTTATAAAATTTAAAAATTCTATCGTTTGACATACCAACGTTGCTTATGAAGTAATTATATAGACTATATATTCACCCTTATGATGTATCTGTCTTATGATAAGCAACATGCAAGTTACGGCCTTTTCCTGTTATGTTCATTGAGAAACCTGTAGATATCAATGAAAATAAGAAATTGCCGTAAAATGCATTGTTGTTTAACATAAGAGAGATACATAATAAGGGGGAATAAGTGGATATGTAAATATTCATTTAAATTTCCTGCCTCAATTTCTATTTCGGAGCAGAAGGAGAACGTCAAAGTGGCGCTTTCGTGTTGTGGTTCCAAACTAAAAAAACAAAATGAATACTTTGTGAACTATATCACCAGAGAGAAGGAACTGAGTGGGCACCAATTTGAATAGGCCAAACGGCAAATACAGACAAGTGTAGTTTCTGGCCTAAGCTGGCCTTTACAAAGTGGGGGTTTCATACAGGTTCTATCACAGACCTACGTTCGTATTTTAGTAAAATGCATATCTGTTATTGGGTATTCACCAAATATTATTCTGTCGAAATTATAGTAAGGGACGTTTTTTTTGCTTGTACACCAACGTATTAATTAACCGCCAAATCCATACAAGGTACGCCCTTGTCTCTTCAATGCATACACAACATCTCTTATAACATGTTCAAGGAATACTTTAAGCACACCTTTAGTTTCCTCGTATATCAATCCTGATATATGTTTCACACCACCACTTCTTGCTAAACGTTTTATGGCTGGTCTTGTTATACCTTGGATATTATCATGCAGCACTTTATGATGACGTTTTGCGCCTCATTTTCCTAAACCTTTGCCACCTTTGACTATTCCAGTCATTTTGAAACAATACAAACGTACACTTCGTCGTTATTAGAGAAACTCCTGTATTCTCTATGACATTTGAGACTGGTTTTTAGGGTTCAAAACTACATCGTTTTAAGTTTCGGGCGTTTGGAGTAAGAAAAACAAAACATGGCATGGATTTCGAACAGGTAATTAACAAAATATCAATAAATAGATCAATTAAAAAATAAGTTTGAATTGTTTCTTATAGTCAGAACCTATAAGTACTCAAAACAAAACAAAACAAAAAAAATAACAACTACGTCAGACACATGCACCTGTCCCTAGAGCAACAGGAGATAAATTGAGTGAAGATGAGGTTGAGCACTTCATTTTAGAAATATCGTCAAAACCTCCATTATGGAATTTTGAGGTCCACCTTGAGCAACGTTCTGCAAAGACGATTAAGTCACTTTGGGAAAAAGTATCTGCATCAAGACTGGTAAAGAAAATTACACAAGCATTTTAAATAAATTTTTTAAAGCTATTTTGTTAAAACTGAAAAAGACATATTAGTGCTGGGGTATGAGCCTGCAGAATTTATTAAACATCATGACACTGCAGCCATTGATTTCGGTGAATTGAAGAAAGCATTTGCAAAAATATGTATGTATTATAATAATACATTAGATCTAGATGTGAAGAATAAGGCTGTAGAGTTCTGTTCAAAGATAATCTATGAAGTGAGTCCTCAAACACGCCAGGTAAAGAAAAGAGATAATGACAAAACATGGAAATTTATGTTTCCATATGAGATTAATGGCAAGTTTGTAATAAAAGTAGCATTCGTCAGTACGTACAAGAAGGACGAAAATGATTACGTCTTAGTGACACAATGATAACTTTGTCAGTTAGGAATGCGAGCTTGTTAGCTCTTAAGACTCTAGAGCAATTAAATACTTTAGCATGTGCAATGCCTTCCCCTGTTTACATGCTAACTCCTTTAGCAGGTGCAATCTTCTCAAAAGAAGATATACCAGAAATAGCTAAACGTCTAAATATATTGCCTCTAAATGTGGTTTGCTGTATAAATGCTAGTTGCCAAAGTGGAGGGCAATATCTCAAGAGCTCCAAGATGCATGTTGCAGGAGTTGCATCAATTGTGGCAACTAGAAACATCAAGGATCAAAAAATGAAACACGGCATTATCGGCAAAACTTTGAAGCAATACATGTCTATGGGAAAGATTTGGAATTTACCTAGATTTGAATTGTATGCTGAGTTTGGGCATGGAGGTGTTCCATCTGACATAGCCCCTGATAAGTTAAAGGACTGAAGAAACCAAAAAAAGTTCAAGAGCATTTACGACACTCATTGCAGAATTGTCTCAGGAGAATATCGAGCAAGTTAATTTAATCGTGATGGTGTTTTGGACATATATAATACTCATATGTATGTTCAAGGGCGAAAATTATTGGAATTATATCGAGTGGTGCCAAGAATAAATACTCCAGCAATTTTCCCTGAATGTGGAGGACAACAATAGAACACGGAAGAAATGGATTTCGCTATATATGTAGAAATAATCATGAGAGAAGATTTAGCGCATATACCAATACTTTGATGGCAAGTGTTCGAGTAAATGATACCATGGGCGAACATCGCGTGGTTCAAATTATTTTTGTCTGGATCAAAAACATGCCAATAACCCAACTAATAAAAGATTTTAAAGTTTCCTCTGAAACAGTCGTCTACTGGTATGTTTTCTGTCGAGACGTGGCATGTGCCATTGCGTGGCAAGAGTACACACCCATCGGGAGATCCCACGACATCGTAGAAGTTGATGAAATGCATCTTTTCAAAATAAAACATCAGATTGGAAGAAATACAACGTGGCATCACATATGGGGCGTGGTTTTTACAAATTAAATCGTTTGACATACCAATGTTGCTTATGAAGTACAGTAGGGCCTCGGTAATCCGGACTCTCGCTTGTTGGGTGATCGCTGTAATCCGGCCGGGCAATGGGATGTAATGAGCCAATGCGCCGTTCAGTCTTTTGTTTATCGCTTTTCGTGTAATACGTAGTGTCAATTAAGGGCGCTCGCTAACATCATGGCGCCGCCACGTAAACATTCGACATTAACAATAAAAGACAAATTGCGGATTATAGAAATGTTAGATAAGGGTGACAGCTACCCTGTCATTGCTCGGAAGTTTGGTATAGGCAGGTCAACTGTAGGCGACAAAAGAAAAACAAAGACAAACTCTTGAAGTTTGTTAGCCTAACAGAACCTGGCCCCGGTGTACGAAAAACACTGAAGAAATCGGAAAATCCTGTTTTAGAAGATGCTTTGTTTACGTGGTTTTTGCAACAAAGGCGATTGCATGTTCCTGTAGGTGGTGATATGATTTGTGAGAAAGCTCGAATTTTTCATCGCCAGATTACAAACTCCAATATCGGATTTAATGCAAGCCGGGGATGGTTAGACAAATTTAAAAAAAAAAAACGCCACGGAATAAGATGTTTAAAAATGGCCGGTGAAAAACTGTCAAATGATGAAGCCGCTATCGGACCATTCCAACTAGAGTTACAGAAAGTTATTAGATAAAAAAAAATTAACAGCGGAACAGGTTTACAATGCTGACGAATCTGGTTTGTACTGGCAATTATTGCCAGATCATACATTAGCCTCTGGCAATGAGCAGTCGGCTTCCGGAAGGAAAATGATGAAGATGAGAGTGACATTCATGCCTTGTGCAAATGCGGCTGGAACTCATAAACTTCAATTGCTTGTTGTTGGAAAATCAAAAAACCAACGGGCATTTAAATCAACACGTCTTCCTGTTTGTTATCGTGCACAAAAAAAATGCTTGGGTTACGAAAGGCTTGTTTCTTGAGTAGTTTAAAACGGAATTCGTTCCCGCGGTCCGCCGCCATCTTTTGTCTGTTAATTTGCCTCCTCAGGCACTGTTATTGTTGGATAATTGTCCTGGGCATCCATCAGCAGATGAACTTGTCTCTGAAGACGGCCACATTTTTGCAATGTTCCTGCCACCTAACACCACGGTGTGTATACAACCAATGGATCAGAACGTTATACAAAATGTGAAGTTAAATTACCGCAAATCACTTTTGGTTAACTGTCTTGCATTATGTTCTGAAAACCTCATGGACTCATTAAAATCGATAACTTTAAATGACACAGTTTTTCTTTTGGATAATTCCTGGGCCAATGTTAAGACATCGCTAATTAACAAATCATGGAAGAATTTGCACCCTGAATTTCTCACTGATAATGACGAACCAGAAGATGATGTTCCCAGTTTAGCCCAGCTTTTTAACAGGTTGAGGGGACCCAATGATCCTCAAATAAGTGAGGCAGAAGCTCAAGAATGGGCTGCTGGTAGTGCCGAAAGCGAGTTACAAAGATATGAAGTGTTAACTGATGAGGAATTGTGCGAGCGGCTATGTGTGAGGACGATGAGCAAGATAAGGACAATAGCGTTGAAATTCTAAAAATCACAAAAGTTGGTAATTCAGAGGCAGTAGGAGCTTTAAACACTGCTTTAAAATGGGCTGAAGATAACGAATTTGATAGCCACGAAGTTATGTTTCTCCGTCGACTTAGAGACCGGGCTTTCGAAATGAAGTGCGAAAATTATAAACAAAAGAGTATTACAGACTTTTTCAAGAAGAATTAACTAATGTTTTATTTTAACTTACTGATTTCCTTACATACATAGTTGTAATTTTGAACATGTACATTTTGTCTTTATGCTATACATTAATTTAAAAATTGATTAAAGAAACTAAGGTTAAACATGTGTTTTATTAACATTTAATGTGGCATACTATAATCCGGACGCCTCGATAATCCGGAATGGGTCTTGTTTTTGCCTCTCCGGATTACCGTGGCCCTACTGTAATTATATAGACCATATATTCACCCTTATGATGTATCTGTCCTATGTTAAGCAACATGCAAGTTATGGCCTTTTCCTGTTATGTTAATTGAGAAACTTGTAGATATCAATGAAAATGAAAGGGAATCGCTGTAAAATGCAATGTCGTTTAACATAAGAGAGATACATAATCAGTGAGAACAAGTGGGTATGTAAAGGAATGAAGGAGAACATCAAGTGACGACTTCGTGTTGTGGTTCCAAACTAAAAACAATTGTACGCTCCTAGACATGTGCGTTACTCCACTATAAAGTGAATACTTTGTGAAACTATATCACCAGAGAGAAGGAACTGAGTGGGCACCGATTTGCATAGGCCAAACGGGAAACACGGACAAGTGGTGTAGTTTCTGGCCTAAGCTGGGTGGTACGAAGTGGGGGTTTCGTACACGTTCGTACTTTGGTAAAATGCATGTTTGTTATTGGGTTTTCACCAAATATTATCCGTCGAAATTTTTGCTTGTACACCAACGTATTAATTAACCGCCAAATCCATACAAGATACGTCCTTGTCTCTTCAATGCATAAACATCCATAGCTGTGACTGTTTTCCTCTTGGCACGTTCAGTGTCTGTGACAGCCTTTCTTATAACATTTTCAAGGAATACTTTAAGCACATCTCTAGTTTCCTCGTATATCAATCCTGATATACGTTTAACGCCACCATGTCTTGCTAAACGTCTTATGGCTGGTTTTGTTAATACCTTGGATATTATCACACTAGCACTTTACGATGACGTTTTGCGCCTCATTTTCCTAAACCTTTGCCACCTTTGACTACTCCAGTCATTTAGAAATAATACAAACTTACACTTCGTCGTTAGTAGATAAAACTATAAGAATTATCAATAAACGTCATGCAAGTATTACGAAGAAAATAGGAATTCAAAAATTGCTGGAAGAAAATAACAAAGTTTACGAGAAAAATATGTTGATGTTCAAGTGCCACGAAATAAACCAACCACCAATTTGGGCGCCAGCTGGTGGCGTAAATGTGAAATGTTTAGATTTTAGTGGTAGTAAAAGATCAGTGACAGATGTTGAAGAATCTCAGCAGTGTGAAATTCGAAACATTATTTATGATATGTATTCTGCTTGTAAATAAAACTCATTTCTCAATCCTCAGAAAATTTCAAAGATTTGAATTCCAAGGAAGTATATACGTCTAAACACAATGTTAAAGGAAATATCAGATCGTCAATTGTATACTGGCTTCAAAAGTTCTTTAAGACAAATTTTGTATGCAATAGGATTTACATTAAAAAAAGATTCAAAACACACATTAATGGAAAATGATAACAGTGTTAAGAGAATTAAGTTTTTAAGAGAATATATTAAATATAAAACTAAGTTTGTTTAAATTATTCTTTTTCACTGTGTAAAATATGGTTCATAGCAGGATTTCAGCTTTAAAAGTGTTAAAAGTTTAAGGGCATTAGGAAAAATTAAGTTTTATTATTATGGGGATTTTATGTTGTTTTATCAGATGTATCGTCATTCATGCTGGACCAAAGAGAGGATTGTTCCCAGGAGCAGAACTTGTATTCTCAAAAAAAAAATGAGCTTTAATTATTGTTCTGCCTTTCCAAATCTAACAGGACATATACATTTTATATTAATTTCTTCTTTTTGGGAGAAGCTAATTCTTCGCCTTTGGGGATGCCGCGGATTTTGCTGTTTTCGATTTTTTGTAGGGGCACCTTTACTGTTGTTTTCGAAGGGGACTTCGCTTTAGATGCAAGCGAATCTGATGAATGATGGTTGTTATCTATGGGATGGATTTCGGAGTAGAAATCTTCTTTTCAGTTGCGGCAACTTTCTTAGGTTTGGTTGCAGCCGTAGTCTTTTTGGCCGTCGGTTTCTTTGTTGGCTTGGGTTTATCGCTGGAAGCTGCTCATTTTGCAGGTGACTTCTTTGCTCTACCTCCAATCCCAGATTTTTTTTTCGCCGCTGACCGGTTTCGATGCTGAACCTCCTGCCGAGGACGAAGCTGCCAATTTGAAACAACCGGAAGCACCTTTTCCGTTAGTTTGAACTAAAACTCCTAAAGCGCCCGCTGACTTTAAGTATTTCTTGGTGAAAGTGCAACTTTCTTGGCATCGACCTTGTAGTTTGCAGCAATATGTTTCTTGATAGCTTGCAAAGATGGTCCACCACGTTCCTTTAAAGCCCTTGGGTTCTTGTTTTTTTTTCTTTCTTCGCCATCGTTTCGGTTTGTGGTGATGAATTTGACACGGATCTCGCAGAAGCAGTCGAGCTGTGAGTTTCCGTATCAGCCATAATGATTTGTATTAACTCTTACGATAGTCAATAATTTGTAAAGAACGTCGCAAGTACATGCGACTCTCTGTCTAGAGAGAATATGCGGACAAACCATATTGGTACGACATTTATATATCAGAATTATTATTGGGACATCCATTAAACCAGAAACTCATGTTTCATTAAAGACTGTAAGTGAGGGAACTAGTACTAGTACAGCGATTGAAGAACTAAATATTATGTCAGTCCAAGTTTAGCACTTTAGCACAAAAAACAAGAAGTAATGGACAATTATATAGTTAATGCAAGACCAGTGCCTATTAACAAATGAAAGCAGTTTGATAAACAACTTTTAGGTATGATTGTAAAGGAATATTATCCTTTATCTATAGTTGAAGATTTGGAATTTGCAAAGTTTATAAAGTTATCAGGTCCGGGATATACTTTGCCCAATCGTAAAACGATTGCAGATAGTTTACTTCCGCAAGCCTTAACAAATTAACAACAAACCAATTATGCTTTTAAAGTAGAGGAAGTTGGACCTCAGTAAAAAATGGACATTAAAATATTTGTGAAATTGTACAAGAAATAATTAGAGAGTAGGAAAATGAAAACAAAGTTTTTGCACTCATTAGTGATGATGCACACAATATGGTCGCAGCTATCAGGCTGGGAAATTGGCGACAATTGAGTTGTTTTTCACACACTATGAATATTATTGTACAAAAGGGACTTGGAAGAAATTGAACTTACGCTTACAAAGTAAGAACAACTGTAAAAGTTTTTTATAAGAAGATCAGTTGGTTTAAGCAGATTTAATCAAATCCAAGAACAAATGGGCTTATCAATTTTAAAACTTCAAATGGATGTATGTACAAGAAGGAATTCCACAATCGACGTGCTAAATAGATTTTACCACAGGGAGGATGCTTTAATATCCACATTGGCGATTTGACAACAGCATAATACCGTAAATGTTAACGAATGGGAAATATTAAAACATGCTGTTACTATTTTATAAGTATTTAATGATGCTACGTGTGAAATAAGAGCTGAAAAAAATGTGGCTATATCAAAAATATTTTTGTAGAAGAGTCACATAAGTATATCTTTGCAAATCCACAATAATGTTTTTGCAAATCCACAATAATGTTAATAGAATTGCTGCCAAAGAGATTACGTCAGATTTAATAATTATGAAAATAATGAACTTTATCATAAGTTACAATTCTGAACCCGCGTTTCAAAATGCTCGACTGAAGCGGTAAGTTTCTGAATCTTATAGGTTAGAAAGAAGAGCTCGTCGTTTACTACACAAACTTTTTTTATTTTATATAGACATGAATAAACATTTATAGCGCATATTGATGTAAAAATGTATAAAAAATAAAAATAATAAAAATGTGTTTATATTATTTTTAATTCTGGTGGAATGAACAAGGTTGAACGCTTAGTTTAAAAACAAAATTTTTGCAAGTACATATGATGTAACATGTAACCGGTGAAGTTTGCAGTTTATTCATAATTACTGTTTTTTCCTGCATTATTTATGAGAATATTAGTTAAATGTTCACACTTAAATATTGCGAAAACGAAATTCGATTAACTGAGAAATTTCAAGATTTTACCAAGGCTACTTTTGTTTTAGTTTAAAAATTTGGTAAAATATTTTTAAATTGTGTGTTATCTAAATTATAAAATTCTAAAAAACTATAACCAATACATGGGTTTTGTGGATAAAGCAGATATGCTAAAAAAACTTACCAAGTCAATAGAAAAAGCAGGAAATGGTGGCCACGTATATTCTAGCATTTCATCGATGTCGCAGTTGTGAATGCCTTTATAGTTTTTCAACAACGGTGTGGAATCAGCAGTGGTATGAATCTAAAGGCATTTCGCTTACATGTAGTAACTGGATTGGTGAGAGCAAGTAGCGGAAAAGTCAAAACGGGAAGGACAAGTTTACAACGGAAGAATACAAACAATTATAAAACAATACTTCCTTTAGAGAAAAGAGGGAATCAGTCCTTACACATGCCTGTTTATGGCACCTACAGACGATGTGAATCATGTAGTACCCGTGATCATCAAAGGCGTTCAAAATGGGCTTGTGAGACTTGCGGTGTTGCGTTGTGTTTATCTGATAAAAAAAAACTGTTTCCAGAACTTTCATAAATATAATTAAGGTTGGTTGTTTTGTAGTACATAAGACATACCACTTTTTTTTGTAAAATTCATGTATTAAAATTTATGAAAACAATATAGTATATTCTTTTGTACATTTTCTTCCCAGAGTAGGCAACATAATATATTAGAAACGATTATATATAAATGCTGCCCGTAAAGGGTTAATTGGGTAATTAATAATATTGCATAAAAAAAAATTAAAATTAAAGAAAACATAAATAATGTTTCTTATTAAAGATCCGTAAATCGGGTCAAATCCGATTCGGAAATAAAAATAAAAAAGTAGGAAAAAAATTCGCAAATTCAAATGGTGATTATTACCATACCTCATTTGATAATATGAGAAATTTTAGAGATTTAAATATTGTGAATAAGAAGCACTGTGTTTTAGACATCTTCCAAAATGAATTCGATAGCGAGAGGATAATGAAGATGTAGTTTCTGTGAAAATTTTGATCACTATTTGAAGTTTGGTGAACCTTTTTTTTGGAAAAAGCAATCCAAGGGGAAGATATGTCCCTTTCACATAAATAATTATTTTATATAAATAAAACGTCAAGTCTGAATTTTATATCGAAGCAGTCTACTAAAATCGCCTTCGAGGTATACATTCTTCTGTTTTTTTTTTAATTTGCGGGCGACTGCTTCTAGGTACAACAAATTTGAGACCACCATTGGATTTTCTGTGGACCCAAGGCAAAGCTTAAGGGGAAACGATTTTTTCGCCCCCAAATCGCCTCCCAGAGTTTGGAGAATGGAACTTTGTATACGTATGGATATACCTTTGTACTTGAAAAAATGAAATTCTTCAAATATTTTAACGTCAAATTAAACGGCGAAATTTGAGCTCACGTACATCAAAGGGGCCGACAGCTAATTTCGAATCAGGATGAGATTGTTTAATGTGCAATTTAATCCGCATGGAGGCGTCACGATCATTCTCATAGGATTGTGTGTGTAAAGTCTATGATACCTCTTAGGTATCAGGACAGGAAATAGACGGTTCATTAAATTATCCCATAGTTCTATTATTCTGTGCTACTGTCATGAGGCACCGTTGCCATAACGAAAATAAATTTATGAAATTCAGTATTCTTTTGTTTTCGTTAGTAATTATGGAGGTGTTGATAAGTCATTAACTACAAGGGGCATAGGGTTGTGTTCGCCCGTTAATCGTAAAAAAACCTGAAGAATGTATAATTAGAGAGCGGTTTATGTTGACTGTTGCAATATAAAATTCAGACGTTATATTACTATTTCTATACGAAATTTGGCAAGTTTGTAAAATTCAATGTTCTGTCGTTTACCGCGCATTTTTCTCACATTGTCATTATTTGCATGGTGATCGAGTAACGTGTTGGTCAATTATGGATGATTTTAACAAAACTTTGGGGTAAATATTACTTAAACAATTTGCGCTGAAATTATGTAATTATTTTCTCGTTTCTAGCCCAAGCTGTAAGAAATGTAGGACTGTTGAAGACGTGTTCCGGTATTACCTTATTAAAAAAAGAATAAGTCGCAATACAAGATCGGCGTTTTTTTAAATTTGGTAGAGAATTATCTCTACCGGAAAGACCCGTTTTGGTCGCGACATCATAATGAGAGGCTTAGGTACCGCCTTGGTGGCATAGCTCACATGGCAACTAAACATCAAGATATATTTCGACGGCATTTTGGGAGAAGTTTGTCACCTGCCGTGGATGATGCAGTCCCTTCAACTTCTGCTGCCAGTGGTAGTGGTAGCTTCCAATATCAAATAGGTATGCCAAAAAATTATATATTACAATGTTTTTCTATTAATTTGTTTAGAGTTTTGCTGTTTCACTTAAATCATTTATTTGTTTTCACAAGATCCAATGAATTTTTGTTTACAGTTTTTAATGCAACCAATAAGCACAATCTCTAATATATTTTTTTTTTACATTGCAGGCATGGAATCCCAGAGAAGGCACCCCCAGGCATCCTGGCATAAAAATGTGATGATGGTTTTTACATAAGTGTTCCAAATTTCAAGTTTCTATATAAAATAGTAACGTCAAGCCTGAATTTTATATCGAAGCAGTCTACTAAAATCGCCTTCGGGTTATACATTCTTCTGTTTTTTTTTTAATTTGCGGGCGACTGCTTCTAGGTACGACAAATTTGAGGCCACCATTGGATTCCCAAGAAGAAAATTTTCTGTGGACCCAAGGCAAAGCTTAAGGGGAAACGATTTTTTCGCCCCCAAATCGCCTCCCAAAGTTTGGCGAATGGAACTTTGTATACGTATGGATATACCTTTGTACTTGAAAAAATGAAATTCTTCAAATATTTTAACGTCAAATTAAACGGCGAAATTTGAGCTCAGGTACATCAAAGGGGCCGACAGCTAATTTCGAATCAGGATGAGATTGTTTAATGTACAATTTAATCCGCATGGAGGCGTCACGATCATTCTCATAGGATTGTGTGTGTAAAGTCTATGATACCTCTTAGGTATCAGGACAGGAAATAGACTGTTCATTAACATTTTGGAGGCCTTTGGGAATCCGCTGTGAAGTCAGTAAAATCGCATCTTTTAAGAATTGTAGGATCGCAAATTCTAACATATGAGGAATTCAATACAGTTCTTACCCAGATCGAAGCCGTTCTAAACTCACGTCCTCTATATCCCATGAGTTCGGATCCTAATGATTTATCAGTCCTTACTCCCGGACATTCTCTCACTTTAGCTCCGTTAACTATTATTCCTGCGCCTATTGTTACTCACATTCCCTGTAATAGATTAAATAGATGGCAATTGCTCCAGAAAATACATCAGGTTTTTTGGAAACGTTGGCATAACGAATATTTACACACGCTGCAGCAACGTCAAAAGTGGAATGACATGTCGCGGTCTTTACATGTTGGCGATTTAGTACTTATTAAGAGTGATAATATACCTACCGCTGCTCAAATGGCAGTTAGGGAGAGTTGAAGAACTCCATCCGGACTCTGACGGGATCTCGAGAGTGGCTACAGTTAGTACAGCCACTGGGTCTTTACAAAGACCTTTCGTAAAATTATGTCCACTACCCGCGCCCTCCGGGTTAGCTGGCTGAAATACCTTGTATTTCGGTGGGCGGTTTATGTTGAGGATTCATGAACATTTATTAGTAGAGTAGTATATTTAGTTTTGAACAAAGGTTTTGAGTAGCAGTGTAATTCCGAATCTTTTCTTTTGTATTTTTTTGTTGTTTTTATTGGTGAATTTTACGCGCACACTCATTGACAGAGTCGCTTGATCCACGGCCTCGGGCAGTTGAGACATTCTCGCTCGTAAAAGAACTAATCTCTCTAGTTATTCATTGTTGTAGTTTTAAGTGAAATACGACCGGTCGTGAAATAGACACAGTAAAATCCACTAAAGGGCAGTGGGGGGTCAGCTTCTCAATATACAGTCCACTTGCCTCCAGAATGGTCAGCAGAGCAGACAAAGACACATGTAAGTACTCTGGCATGATCGTTCTTTAAATTGTTACCAACATATCATAGTTAAACCCCATTCCATTTCACAAAGAGTGTCTTCCTACCCTTCTTTTACCTGAAAATTTCGGGGGGCCAATTATTATTTCTTGGTACCTATTATACTCATCATTTACAATTTGTGTGTCATTGTGACAAGTTGAAAAAAGTGAACTTTCGAAGTGTGTTCGTGAGAAAAAGATGAAATGAATGGAGTCGCCACAAGGTAAGTAACATTTGTTTTGTTTTTTTGCCTCATCCGTGAAAAAGCCCCTTATAAGGGTGGGCGAAACGTCGGAAAAATTTGTTTATATGCCGGTTTAGGTATATAAATAAATACATTCGAAAAAATGTCGCGGTCCAAATCCGGAAAAAGCAGAATCAGCAATTTTCAAGTTAATAAGACTTGGTGAAAATTAAGTTGAAAATTTCCGTTACATAGATACATACACGTCGACTTAATAAAAGCGTGTTAAAAAGATCCAAAACGCAAATTAATCGAATTGGATCAGAGTGTTAAAAGAATTAAGTTTTTAAGAGAATATATTAATTATAAAACTGTTTAAATTGTTTTTTAAACGAGAAGTGTATCTTTCATTATGTAAAATATGGATCATAGTAAGATTCCAGCTTTAAAAGTGTTAAAAAAGTTTAAAGATACTGAAAAAAGGTAAGTTTTATCATTACTATTGAAAATCGCGATTTTGTGTTGTTTTATTAGATGTATGGCCATAAGATTAAAGTAGATTGTATTTATTTATGGTGTTAAATAAATTATATTGCTGCTATATTAAATTGTTACATTGTATGGATAATTATTATATATTAAATTGATTTAATATTTATATTATAAATTAATAGCACTTTTGTGAATATTCTGATGGATGTGTTTAATGGGAGGTACAGTAAATTACTGTACATTAGGGAGTTATCTATGGCTTGGAGTTCTAAATAATGAAGGATGCCGAAGACAAGGGCGAAATTTGTTGGAATTATATGGAGTCATGCCAAGAATAAATACCAGCAACTTGCCCCGAATGTGGAGGACAATTAAGCACATCAATAGAACCTGGAAGAAATTGTTTTCGCTATATATGTAGAAATCATGGAAGAATATTTAGCGTCTATACCAACACTTTGATGGCACATGTTCGAATAAATGATATCATGGGCGAATGTCGCGTAGTTCAAATTATTTTCACCTGGCTGAAAAACATGCCAATAACCGAACTAATAAAATATTTAAAAGTTTCCTCTGAAATGGGCGTCTAATGTTACGACTTTTGTCGAGAGATGCTCGTGCTATTGCGTGGAGTGAGAACATGCACATGGGGGGCCAGAAGATGTTGTAGAAGTAGATGAAACACATCTTTTCTATAGAAAATATCATGGTGGAAGAAATACTACGTGGTACCATATATGGGTCGTGGACGACGTCAGCCGTTTCACAATGAAGAGATTTATGGTTAAAATGGATCAATGGGATGCAAAAACGCTACTACCAATACTTCAAGAACACATCGATTATGAATCGTACGTATGCACAGACTTTTGGAGAGCATACAACAGTTTCAATCTGATGTTCAACGGTCACGGTCGCATTAATCATTCTGTTAAATTTATTAGTCCTCTAAAAGAAGAACGACCGTTCTGGGCACCAGCTGGTCGCTTCAATGTGGATCGTTTGGATTTTGCTGGCCAGCAAGTACCAGCGGTACCTAGTATGCAGGGTATAGAGATCATACGAATACCAACTTTAGAGTGTAAATAATGTCGATGAAATTGTTTTCTATTTATTTCTTCTTTTTGGGAGAAGCTGCTTTCTTCGTCTTCGGAGTTGCTGCGGATTTTGCTGCTTTCGGTTTTGGAGCTTTCGAGTTTTATGTAGGGATACATTTACTGTTTTTTTTTGCTTTCGAAGGGGACTTGGCGTTAGATTCAAGCGAAACTGATGATGATGACGATGTTGTCGATGGGATGGATTTCGGAGTAGAAGTCTTGTTTTCAGTTGCGACAACTTTCTTAAGTTTGGTTGCAGTCATAGTCTTTTTGGCCGTTTTGCTGCCCCCGCAGCTTCTTTGTTGGCTTGGGTTTATCGCTGGAAGATGCCCGTTTTGCTGACTTCTTTGCTCTATCTCCAGCCCCCAGATTTTTTTTCGCCTCGGCCGGTTTCGATGCTGAAGCTTCTTTATTTTTATTTAAAAGAACCGGAAGCACCAGTTCCTTTAAATACTTCTTGATGAAAGGCGCTACTTTCTCGGCATCGACTGTAGTTGGCAGCAATATATTTCTTGATAGCTTGCAAAGGCGATCCACCACGTTCCTTTAAAACTTTGATAACGTTGTTGATCATCTCAGTTATCGGTGAATCAGAGGCTTTAGTCCTTACGTTCTTGGCTTTTTTTCCTATCCGCCATAATGATTTGTATTAACTCTTACGATAATCAATAAGTTCGTTGTAATTAACGTCGTACGTACATGCACCTCTGTCTAGAGAGAATATGACATTGCAGTCACATCCCATTGAATTGTTCTGTTAGGGAACGAAAGATCTTGAAGAGAGTTCAAACGTCTACTCCGGTCAACAAATAATAAATCTACGACAGACTAGAATATTGGACAATACATGTACCAAAAAATATTTTAGATTCCCTTGAGGATGCTCCTCTGGAATCAACAAAAATCCTTTTATTTAATGCATATTTAATATTTTACTCTTCTATGGCCAACAACGAGTTCAGAGCTCTTAACTCTGACTCAAGCGACCTGGAGGAAGGTCCGCACTCTCTGGAGGGGCAACCCCGCGAGACTGTCACGACACCTCCAACGTTCGTGGACGGTTTAACTCTAGCTGATTTGACTATTATTAGACAAACAGCAGAAGCGTTAAACCCGGGTGTAGGCACCCGCGCAAGCGCTGCCGACTATGAAAGTATCATAGTCGCTGCGAGCGCACGCTTCGGACTATCCATTCCACGGCGTGTGCGATACACGCCGACCCCTTCGGTGGCTGTCGAGATGGCAGCAGCGATCGGATCCCTTTCGAGGGCTCGAGGCACATCGATTATGAATCGTACGTATGCACAGACTTTTGGAGAGCATACAACAGTTGCAATCTGATGTTCAACGGTCACGGTCGCATTAATCATTCTGTTAAATTTATTAGTCCTCCAAAAGAAGAACGACCATTCTGGGGACCACCTGGTATATGTATGTCCTCGCGAATAACTAGAGACCGTTTCTTGATACTTTTAACAATAATGAAGATTTACCTGTGTCCCAAGATCGTCTCTTTCGAATACGACCTCTTTTGTTACACTGCTTAATACTAGAAATCAAAACATTTTAACGCCAGGAAAAGAAGTTGTTGTCATTGATGAAAGTATGGCACCTTGGAGGGGGCGTTTGGGTATGCGACAATATATTAAAAACAAACGTCACAAGTACGGTGTTATGCTTTATAAGTTACGCACCTCAGAAGGTTATATTCAAAATGTACACATAGATGGGAAAAACAAATATAGTAAGATAAAAGAATAATATGAAGTCGACTTTAGTAAACTGGAACAATTTTGATGTGAATTTGGTTCAGGATCACCGAAGGATGTTCCTGGCCAAATTTTCACAAGAGGCGCAGACCATAGCGACTGTGGTTGACACCATGTTTACTCAAGACTTCAAAGCCAATCTTAAGGAGCTCTCAACCACTTTAGAGTATGTGGGATTTGATCCCATAAAGATCCTCACCAAATTTGAAGCAAAAGCTCTAGCAGATAAGACACCCGGATCCTTCATTATTAAGGATAAGAATGGAGCCCAAATCCTAGAGATAACTAAAGCTGGTAACGTGAGCCAGGACTTACCACTCTTCATCTTGCTTTTTGTGATGAGGGGCACTACTATAAAGAAAATCCTGGACAAGATTTCAGAGCAATGGGAGGACTTATTGAGGTACAAGGTAGAATCTTATGGAATTCTACAACAGCCGAAGAAACGGTTGGATTCTGAAGATCTCACTCTAGCTCGTATTGCAGGTTCAGCTCCTCAGATAGGAGTGAAGCTTTTGTCAATGGGAATTGGAAAACCCTATATTGATGTCACTGCTTTGGAGAAGGCCTTTAAATTTGAATTTCCAACTGAAGCAGCAACCCAACTCTCTTCTGGAGTTGTCCCTCAAACTGGCCCAGCATCTGCTTTAATAAACTTTTGTTAGTACTACTCCTTCTGCTTTGACTCTATAATCAATCCTAAAAAGAAGATTAATAATTATGAAGCTTATTTGTTAGAACTAACTAATTACGTGGATGCCTCAAACCGGTCATCCCTCTATGAAGATGAGTATTGGGAGATGTTTCTAACAGACTGCGGGCTGATTAAGATCTCCCCAGATATGAGCTTACTGTGGTCTCCAGTGGGGAAGATTCTGAGAGACATAGGAGATCTGCTCTGGAAAGAAGTATCTAGGTCCAAGACAAAAGAGGAAGCAAAAGAAAATGTGTCAGAGAGAATCAAGCACATGAGAATCTTAAACAGTAGCAACACAATAATAAGAAAGGTTGTTACAGTTCCGATCCATATAAGAACTCCAGCCCAGCAACACCAACAAAGTGGATCTAGAACAACCCCTGTGTCAACTCCCCAAGGTAGCCCCACAAAATCGAGTTCACGGCCACCTTCACCCTCCACACAAATTCAGTCCAATAAGTACCCGATACATAAGTTAGAGGCCATCTACAATGCAATCTACGAGGACATATTGAGCTAATTTTGTCCCAACCACATGTCAATAGGGGAACTAGCTGCCAGTCTTTTCCCCATTTCAGCCACTGAAAGAGTTCCTATTGAAATAGTGTTAACTTTCATCTCTTCAAAGGATAGAAACTTTACTTCTGACATCCTGAAACAAGTGAAAGCTGCCGCAGATCTCTTGGAATTAGCAGCAAGTAGTACCAATGTTTAACCGGCTGTCTGCTATTTGAGAAATCTGTTAGTTTCTATTGACCATAGGCCCGTTGGCCAGAATTATAGTTTTAGTTTAAATCATTAATTTTCAAGTATTTAGTTTAGGTGTATTGCGGATAAAAAATAATGAAAATGGTTCCAATGATCCACCTACAATAAAGGTGGTTATCAACCTCACGGATCATTCGCTTAATTCAGGTCGCATCTTACATGGCGACAACTTGGTTATATTTATTTATGATGTTAAATTTGTGTTAACCAATAAATTATATTGCTGCTATATTAAATTGTTACATTGTATATATAATTACTATATATTTTAGTAAATTAGATAATTATGTTATAAAATAATAGTGCTATTGTGAATATCGTGATGGATGTGCAGTTTGTAATGGGAGAGACAATAAATTACTATACATTAGGGAGTTATCTAGGGCTCGGAGTTCTAGTTGACGAAGGATAAGGCAAGGACGAAATTTATTGGAATTATATGCAGTGGTGCCAATAATAAATACACCAGCAACTTGCCCAGAAGGTGAAGGACAACTAAGCACATCAATAGAACACGGAAGGAATGGTTTTCGCTATATATGTAGAAATCATGGGAGAAGAAGATTTAGTGTTTATATTAACACTTTGATGGCACGTGTTCGAATAAATGATACCATGGGCGAATATCGCGTCGTTCAAATTATTTTCGACTGGCTGAAAAACATGCCAATAACCGAACTAATAAAAGATTTTAAAGTTTACTCTGAAAAGGCCGTCTACTGGTACGGCTTCTGTCAAGACGTGGCAGTGCCATTGCGAGGCAAGAATAGAAGTAGATGAAACACATCTTTTTTAGAGAAAATGCCATGTTGGACGAAATACTACGTGGCATCACATATAGGTTGTCGGCGGAATCAACCATTCCACAAAGAAGAAATTTGTGGTTAAAGTGGATCAACGGGATGCAGAAACGCTACTACTACCAATACTTCAATAGCACATCGATTATGAATCGTACGTATGCACAGACTTTTGGAGAGCATACAACAGTTGTAACCTGGTGTTCAACGGTCACAGTCGCATTAATTATTCTGTAAATCTTATTGGTCCTCCAATAGAAGAACCACCGTTCTGGGCACCAGCTGGTCGCTTCAGTGTGTAATGTTTTAGTTTTGCTGCCCAGCATGTACCACCGGCACCTGGTATGCAGCCGTATAGAGATCATACACAGACCAACGAAAGATTTTGGAGAGAGTTGAAACGTCTACTCTGGTCAACAAACAATATCGTTGCGACCGACGAGTATATTGGGCAATACATGTACCGAAAAATATTTTTGATCCCTTGAGAAGACCAGCCTCAAACTCGAAAGATTTCTTCGGAATGTTTCTCGGATTTACCCCGGAATTAACAAAAACCATTTTATTTAATGCATATTTAATGCCATTCACAATACATCGGATAAAGATGATGCCATAAACAAGCTTTGGAACCAATTAGAAACAGAAGTAATTGCAAATCCAAGAACTTGGGGGCAAAACTACTATTTCTTTTCACCGAATATTCTGTGTATTTTAATACTAAACTAAAAATACTTACCTGTATTTTTTATAAATTTTTACAAATTCAATCGTTTGACATACATACCAACGTTGCTTATGAAGTAATTATATAGACTATATATTCACCCTTATGATGTAGCTATCTGTCTTATGATAAGCAACATGCAAGTTACGGCTTTTTCCTGTTATGTTCATTGCGAAACCTGTAGATATCAATAAAAATAACAGGGAACCGCCGTAAAATGCAATGTTGTTTAACATAAGAGAGATACATAATCAGGGAGAATGAGTGGGTATGTAAATTTTCATTCAAAATTCCCGGCTCACTTTCTATTTCGGGTCAGATGGAGAACGTCAAGTGGCGCCTTGTAGTCCCAAACTAAAAACAATTTTACGCTTCTATACATGCCCGCTACTCCTCTATTAAATGAATAGTTTGTACTCTGTACTATATCACCAGAGAGAAGGAACTGAGGGCTCCGAATTGCATAGGCCAAATGGGAAACACGGACAAGTGTAGTTACTGGCCTAAGCTGGCCTGAAAGAAGGGGCGCTTCGTACAGGTTCCATGTCAGAAATACGTTCGTATTTTGGTAAAATGCATGTCTGTTATTGGGTTTTCACCAAATATTATTCTATCGAAATTATACCAGGAGACTACAGTGACATGTATTCTTTATGACATTTGAAAGCGTTGAAAATTACGTGTTTAGTTTCGAGCGTTTGGAGTAAGAAAAAAATTAATGGCATTGCTTTCGAACAGGTAATTAACAGAATATCAATAAATAGATCAATTTAAAAATTAAGTTTGAATTGTTTCTTGTAGTCAGAAGTTATAAGTGCTCAAAACTAAAAAATAACTACGTCAGACACGTCTCTAGGGCAACAAGAGATAAATTGAATGAAGATGAGGTTGAGCATTTGATTTTAGAAGTTCAATGAAGACCTCCATTATGGAATTTTGAGGGTGCCCTTGAGCAACGTTCTGCAAAGTCAACCAAGTCAGTTGCGCTACTCCGGGTGATGCAACATTAAATTGTGGAAAAAGCAGCAAACGTAAACAATAAATAAAGAAGACGAAGAGGAGGAAGAAAATATATTTAAACGTTCTACTCAAAATGAGCAGGCACACCCTAACAATTAAAATATGGTTTATTTTGCAGGTATTTCATTTACTATAAACTTTTCTAATGTTTGGTCACAGACATATTTTAATGTTTTGAAATAAATCACCCATGTTGTATTATTTATAATATAATATTATAATAATTTATATTAGAGATTTTGAAGAAATTAAAATTGCTCCAAATATGTTGAAAGTTTAACTGGTTGTAAATCTAAATTACAGAGTAATACTAACAAGACATTTTAATATTTTTCATTCTAATATAGGGAGTATCCAAAAAATATTGTTGGATTACATGTTTGATATAATTGCGTTGACTGAGACACATAATACATAGATATATTTGATATATACCAGTATATAATTTAATATATAATGGCCACCATGTACCACCAGCTGACTGAAAAACAGAACTAATAAAAGATTTTAAAGTTTCCTCTGAAACGGCCGTCTATTGGTACGGTTTTTGTGGAGACGATGCATGTGCCATTGCGTTGCGTGAGAACATGCTCATCGGGGACCGGACGATGTTGTAGAAGTAGATGAAACACATCTTTTCTAGAGAAAATACCATGCTGGGCGAAATTCTACGTGGTACCAATAGATTACCTAATTCAACTGAATTTTGTACTATTGTGATTTACTTTTGGTGTGACGTTACTGTCAATTCCTAAATTTGACTTGTGAATTGCCTGCGTAATTTTTTAGAGGAGGAGATTGGATAGGATGTTCCACCCAAGGAAGAACCAGTCACTGCAGCGAGTGAGGTTCAACCATACCTCAGTAGTGCCAATTCTGGCAGGTTCAGCTGGGAGTGCAGAAACTTCTAACCTGTCTAACGACACCCATGTTGCATGGGGAGGACACATCCCAAATAACTTGTTCCCATCTGATTTTTTGTCCCCATTCTCAGCCACTGGTTTAGTTAAGATAGCAGGATTAGTTGGGGTAAACAATTTACCAGTAGTCGGAGCAAACGACGCACAAAAAAAGGCTAGTCAAGCAGCACAACTGATATCAACATGGTTATCCAAGGGTAGTGATAATGTTGGGGACCAGCAAATTGCTCTAGAGAGAGTGTTGAAGATCATTGCCATGAGGACCCCTACTGAAAACGAGTTTAACGCGGTATACAGCAGGGTATGGGCTCTGGCCTTTAACCATAAACATGAGTCTGACTTTGTCGAAAGGGATGAGATTGCTCACGAGCTTATGGTATACGATGACGCTACATTCCCATAAGCTGAGCTTCCCCCCAAAGTCGTACGACAGAAAACTTACCTTATCTACCAAATGGCTAATATCCTTCCCAGTAGAGTTATATCCAGTAATGCACATATAACCCTTTGGGACAAGCTCACTGATTTGGGCGACCAAACAACAGTCGATATTTCACCTAACACAACCCCCCAACTAAAATCTGGAGCAGATCTTGCAGGGGCTTGGATAACCTGGACTGACGAGGAGAGGTTGTCCTTCTAGTAGCTTCTTCTTCTCTTCGTAGTAGCTCGCGACCGTGAGCTGGCTGCTGCATCTGGCGCAACGGAAACAAGTGCGATGGAATAGTAGTTTTCCTATGTTAAGTCTTTCTGCTATGAATACTGGAAGACGGCATTTGGCGCAGGGGTCCCTTCGGATCTTTCCTACGCCAATCGAAGCCACCTTAACAAAATATTTCTGGTTTGTACTGCCCGATAATGTCCAATGTTTCTTCCTTCGTAGGTGGACTAGACGACGCAGGGGACCCTATGTCATGTTCTGGTGACGACTGAGGTCTCTTTGTGGGAATTCTGTTGGATACTCCTTGTGATGCGGCAGCAAAAGCTTGGTAAAACTGTGAGAGATAAGTAAGAATTGACAGGCGATCAGGTACTTCGTACTCGACCATATCTTCTGGTTCTAAGAGGGCGGGAATACCTAAATGGTGTTCTGCTATACGGAAAGCCAGTTCGTTGTTGTGGTAGACGTCGTCCTTGTTCAGTTTGGAGAAATCAATAAGATCAGGTCTGAAATGATGTATGATTGCACAGAATGCCAAACCGTCTCTCCAAGATGTGGTCATATTGTCTATCTTGACACCAGGATAACCTTCTGTCATTTTCTTGCACCACAACTCCAATCCTTTCGTACCTTTACGTTCACCCATTTTGGACGGAAACTCTTAGCCTGAACGTAAGAAATATTCTTATGGTATTGGTCAACAAAACTATAATTGCCGTTGCTGACAAACCTAAGACGAATTAACAATATCTTCTGGAAAGAGTATTTAACAAACTACACACCACCGGTCTGAACTAAAAATGTTTTTATTACAATTACAGTTATTATTTTTGTTATATGACACGAACGTAAATATGACACAAAACACTCTACTCGAAAGTCAACATACAACTTCCTTGGGTCTGATAACCCTAGTCAAACTTATGGCCTTACAATGGCATGGATGATGATGCTTGTAATCACAAAGGGAGAAAACATTACAGATACATATTTTGACCGTAGACTAGCCAGCATGACTTCTCTATTCCCACAGTTCATGTTGGACAACAAAATCTCAAGAGAAATCGTAATTACATTTGCACGCACTTACCAGCCCAGGAACCTAAATGTTGATGAGATATACAATATCTTAGTAACACTATACACGCTACTGGAGGAATATAATGTTGGTCCATTAAACTGGATAATTGAGCAATCGGCAACATCACACATAACGGTTGCATTACAGGTGGCCAATATGGTTGCCAAGTACCCTCTGGCACCCTATGAAAAAATCATCCCCATGGTTGGTCGTGAGCAAGTTACAGCGCATGGAACCAATTATGCTGTGAGATCTACTACGACAAATTCTGCACAATCAGTCAACCCCCGGTAACAGTGGCTAGTTACCCAGATCTAGGTTTTATTGGGGCTTTCATAATGCTTAGCATGGAGAAAACAGGCGCCGCAGCATCTGGTTACCGTGGTAATCCTGACAGCAAGGCTAAACTATCACGGCGGAGACTAGTTGAAATAGCAACAATAATCTATGAGTCCGGTACAGCTGATTTGTCAGAGCAACTATCCATGAAAGCTTCTTTGGTATAGTTCAGTTCAGCAACCAAGCCGATGACGTCATTTTGGTGATTATTTGCTGTCAATTTTGAAATAAAATTTTCCTAAATTGCTTATGGGCCATTCGCCATTATATTGGTAAAATTACATCGCCTCGAATGGTACTACCGTGGCCGATCTCAGCAACGTTGCCACTATTTCTTGACATTATATTAGATGACAAAATGTTGTTTGTAGAATTTTTATACACTAATAAATGATATATTTTATGTGAATAATACTGAAAAGCAGCTTTAACCAAACATGAGTATGTAAGTTTTTCGTGTATAGGTACATTTATCTTATTCGGTATTAGTTTAATTATCATATATTTTTTTTATAAACAGAAAGTGGCATTACATTATGAAGGGTTTTTGAATCGATAGTTTTAATTTTAGTTCGCATCTCCTTAGCATTGCTTTAAGTAAATCCAGTCTCTGCTGTTAACTTATCAAAACACAAAGCATGGGTCATTCTGTGTCTTTATTTCAAATTTCATATATGACAACGATAAATGTCACAATTTCCCGCCTGTTTTCTTCGAGCAATTTTGATGAGAGCATTTGCACAATTCGAGTTGTTAAAGAAAAGCGATAATTAATCTCAAATTGACTTTTTTACAGCATATACTTATTTATAACACCTGTTTATTCATTGTATTTTAGTATTGTTTCAGTTTTTAGGAATTTATACAGCAGAACAATGCCGAAACCTTTTAGTAGCCGAGAAAAAGCTATGATAGCTTCAAGTTTAAATTATTTCAAGAAAAATAAAGAAAATGGTGATCCTACTGTACCTCCGAAATACGTTAGTGTTTTTATTAGATTTTGTTCATGTTCAGTATTATTGAGTGGGTCAACATTTAATTTGTTGTGGGGCACTAATATTTTTATACATCATAGAGAGTTGCTGAAGCTTTGGGAGTAAGTGTATACTCTGTTGAGAGAATTGAAGCCAGAATTAACAAAAAAGAGGCGCTAAAAAGTCCCAAAAGACAATATGATCATAAAAAAACAGTGACAGATATTGATGAAACTCTGCAGTGTGAAATACGAAACATAATTTATGAAATGTATTCTGCAAGTAAGTAAGAAACATTAATTAATCTTCAAAATATTCAGAGAGTTTTTGTTTCAGGAGAACATATAAATTTAGATACATTGTTGAAAAAATTATTGGATCGTCAATTGTTTCTCGGCTCTAAAAGTTCATTAAGGAGAATTCTACATGCAATAGGTTTTGAATTTAAAAAAGAAGATCCAAAACGAAAATTAATGGAATTGGACCACATAAGTGTTAAAAGAATTAAATTTCTGCGTGAATATATTAAATTTAAAACAGAGGGTTTGTTTGATATGGTTTTTTTAGATGAGACATGGATCTTTCAATATGGAACATTAGGATATTCATGGCAGGATTCCAGCTCTAAAACTGTAAAAAAAATTAAAGGAAGTGGTAAAAGGTGAGTTTTTATGATTATGATCTCCGAACGTGGTGATTTACAGTTGTTTCATTAGATTTATCGTAATTCACGCTGGAAGCCGGGCAGGATTTGTCCCAGGAGCTGAACTAGTAGTTTGTTCGGATAATAGAGACAGGGATTACCATGGTGACATGAATCATGAAAATTTTTTACATTGGTTCCAACATCAGTTATTGTGCAATCTGGAAAACCCATCAGTGATAATTATGGATAATGCAAGCTATCATAGTGTTATTGTCAATAAACCCCCTACAAGTACAGCGAAGAAAATTGAAATTCAGAAATGGTTAGAAGAAAATAACATAGTTTATGATAGAAACATGTTAAAAAAGAATTACTGCATTTAGTGAATATGTAAGTATATTTTAAATTTGTTCTTTAACTCAACTGAAAATTTGAGCAACTCTACATTTTTGAGTACTTGTTTGTTTATGTATTAAAGACAGTTGCAATTTGAGGAACTAAAATTGTCATGCAGCAATAGGGGTTATTCCGCCATTTGGTGTTGCTAGTGGGCCAAAGGGACATGAGTGGAAATACAATGAGTGGGATGGGAATATTATTGATTATGGTAAATCAACATTAAAGGAATTAATAGGGGAACTGAACAAAAGAAAAATAAAGTCAATAGAAAGAAAAGCTGAACTTTTGAGAGGTAGTAGACATTTTTATATCAATAAAAATAGTTTATTATTTATATAATTTTGTAGGTTACAACTTTATTATAAATTATTTATTTATAACCAATCAGAATAAGAGAAAAATTAGTTATTATTATTATATATTCATCTTATCTGATTTTATCACTTATAAATAGTTCAATGCATCTCATGACACTTTTTTAGATGATGGTTTTGAAAATACTTTTTCAAGCTGTTGGAAAAATACCCAAAGAGAAACCCATTCTGCAGGAACATCAGAAAGACATCATTATGGCAACTTTCTATAGCGATCAGTTTATTGGGATCAAAAACATATCCAACTTTTTTTCTCTTAACATTTTACATAATCTAAATTATCTGCTAAAGGAATATAGAAGGGTCTATATTCTTTGTTAGAGGTATTAGAGTCCATCAAAGTAAGGTAAAGTATCCATTTATTTGTCGTCCAAATAAACTAACAAAAAATATATTTTTAGCAATAAAAGATGTTGTGTGGTCTGTTTGAATAATACATCTGGAACTATTCCTGAATTATGTTTAGATGTTATGTCTAAAAGTTTTAAATGGCCTAAGAGTCAAAACACAATTTTACATATTTTACAAGCTGTTAACCCTGAGGGAATCTAGTTTACATTTACACATTACTATAATCAAATTTGTGACTCTTATGGTAATTTATTAAAACTCAGGATTTAGAATGGCATGCTTTGAATATTTTGACAAATGACAAGGAAGGTTTTGAGGGCAGCAAAGTTTAGAAAAGCAAAAGGAGCACACATAAGTCTATTAAGGCTTTTATGAACAGTTCTTCAGAAAATTTTAGAAATTTCTAGTTGATACTGATTGTAGCAGACATTGAATAATAAACAGTTATTTCAAGAAATTATAAATTATTAAAAATGTTCTTGACATAAATAGTAATTTTGTTTGTTAAAACAATTTATTTTTATAAAATGTTCCATTGAGTAAGTTGTCACCACTAACTCTGGTGTACCTCTAATTCTATTATATTCAAATAAAAATAGTCATTATTTAAAAATAAATGTTACTGATGATCTTCCTAAATTTTAAATCTTCACCTTTTAAATTTTAATTTACTTATAACTTCAAATGCTTTATATAATTATCCTAAGAAGTAATAGTATTCAAGTATCAAAATATTTTTTATTGATTGGTAGAGGGCTGATTCTTGATATATTACCCCTTTTTCAAAGAATAAATTTTATATTTATAAATTTTTATATGTCCTGGAAATATCGGAACACAAATACAGATTTTGCAGTACTAGCAGCCCACTAACAATAAAAAAAAAATTATCCAACTCACCCGAAAAAATTCTGGTTACGGCCTTGTTCTGCTTACACTTCTAGTTACTTGAATGCTACTACTACTTAGTTATCATCAGTAAATTAAAATTTAAAAGATGAAGAATTAAAATATAGAATGATCATTGGTAAAATTTCTTTTTAAATAATGACTATTTTTACTTTGTTCCAATAGAGTTAGTGGTGATAACTTACTCATTGGATCATTTTCTAAAAATAAATTGTTTTAGCAAAATTACTATTTATGTCAAAAACATTTTTTTTAAATTTTATAATGTGTTGCATTCAGTATCAACTAGAACTTTCTAAAATTTTATCATCATTTTCTGAACAACTTGATGTTCATAAAACCTTTTCTTTCTTTGAGCATCTAAAAATCATAAAATACCTATGGATACAAAAAATCAGTAAAAATACAATTTTTTTATTGTCAGATTATCATCATCAGATGATGTTGTTTCATCTTGTATAGACTTAATTATGTATGCCCCTTTTAATTTTCTAAACTTTGCTGCTCTCAGTAGTGCAAAACCTTCCTTGTAATATTTCAAAATATCATATAATAGGTGTTTGAAAAAACAAAACAAACTATGCAAACATAGTTTTAATCAATTACCATATGAGTCACAAATTTGATTATAGTAATATGTAAATGTAAACCAGGTACCTTCTAAAATTTGTAAAATTGTGTTTTAACTCTCAAGCCATATAAATATAAAACTTTTAGACATAACATCTAAACATAATTCGGGTATAGTTCCAGATGTATTATTCAAACAGACCACACAACATCTTTTATTGCTAAAAATATATTTTTTGTTAGTTTATTTGGACGACAAATAAATGGATACTTTACCTTACTTTGATGGACTCTTAACACCTCTAACAAAGAATATAGACCCATCTATATTCATTTAGCAGATAAATTTAGATTATGTAAAATGTTAAGAGAAAGAAAGTTGGATATGTTTTTGATCCCAATAAACTGATCGCTATAGAAAGTTGCCAGAATGATGTCTTTCTGATATTCCTGCAGAATGGATTTCTCTGTGTATTTTTCCAACAGCTTGAAAAAGTATTTTCAAAACCATCATCTAAAAGAGTGTCATGAGATACATTGAACTATTTATAAATGATAAAATCAGATAAGATGAATATATACTAATAGTAACTAATTTTTCTCTTGTTCTGATTGGTTATAAATAAATAATTTATCATAAAGTTGTAACCTACAAAATTATCTAAATAATAAACTATTTTTATGGATATAAAAATGTCTACTACCTCTCAAAAGTTCAGCTTTTCTTCCTACTGACTTTATTTTTCTTTTGTTCAGTTTCCCTATTAATTCCTTTAATGTCGTTTTACCACAATCAATACTATGCCCACCCCACTCATTGTATTTCCACTCATGCTATTTTTAATTTTAGCGGTATCGTACCCTTTGACCCACTAGCAACACCGAACGACAGAATAACGCCTATTATGTGTAAACAGTATACATACTTTTACCTTTAGTATACCACATATCTACAAACAAACGATTTTGTAGTCTATCACCAATCCTTCATTTTTCACACTGTTGTCTATAATATTTCATCCATGAAGATTACATATTGACTGTTGGGACAGTATTGAGTGTGAAAAATTTGTACAACTTGTACATTTATGAGTACTTTTTATGTTACAATGTATTAGAGACCTCTGGAATTTGAGGAACTAATGTCTATCTGCATTTACATGTAAATACAACTTATATACTTGAGAACCATAGAACTAGAATCTCAAATGTTTCTATTGCATATTTAATTATTTGGAAAGTACTATTTTGAAATTATCTTATATTTTTTGTTTGTACTGAATTGTGAACATTTTCATATTTTCAGAGAAAATTGTTTGATTGTTTTTGGTGATGATTTGAGAACTTTTGGGTGCCACACATGTACAAACAAAAATCGTGTATCCAACTACCAAACCTTTATTTTTCACATTCAGTGCTCTTTCAATAGCCAAGTTGGTCTCTTCATAATTTACTCCATGTAGATGACATAAGTGTGAAAAATTGTGGTGTTTTGTTAGGGTATAACATTTTATATTTTTATAATTGAAACATAGTGGTGTAAGAGATTGTATTGTTTTTACAATTATATAAGGTTGAATTTCTATACCAGTGGTTTCTAAGTGTTTTATAAAACATCAATTGGTATATTCAGACGATTCCACCATTTCACTAATTGGTTTAACATTGCAAAACACTATTGTTATGTAATTAAATCTTGTGTCTTTTGTATTTTGACACCAACTTGAATAGTGTGTTATATATAAATATTTGTAATTAATAATTTTTATAACCAAAAAACACATTCAATTTTCATAAGCAAACCTATTTTACTTTAACAAACAATGAATTGTAATAATTTTAGGGAAAAAAGTAGTCCGTTGTATGTGATAGATGAACTTGCAAATACTTATGGACATCATATTCTACGGCTGCCTCCATACCATTGCATATTCAATCCAATAGAGCATATATGGGGAATAACTAAATCATACTACAACAAACACATAGGGAGAGATGGTAATTCTGTGGAACAAGTAATAAAACTTTGGAAGGAAGCATTGGCAACGGTTACACTAGAGGTTTGAGAAAAAACAGTCTCTCACACTGAAATGGAAATAAAGAAATGGTGGGATAGAGAAGTTCGTTTGGATGACAATGAGATAGAGCCTTTAATCATCCATCTTGGTGAAGATGAAGGTAGTGATGAAGATTAACTAAATTTAGACAACGTTGAATTTTTATGTTTAAAATAATAATAAGTTCTATTATAATATTTTTATCCACCAATATTGTAACATTATAATTCATATTACCTTTATGGCACAATGTAACATTATACTCTTTACTTAAGTTGTCACATACCATACCTTATTTCATACTTTAATCTTACATATTATATTTCTTTCATCTCGCATATATAAAATTTGCACATTTGTTATTTTTACTTCCACAGAATTTCTTTCCTTCTCATTGTTTAAGTTTATATAGAGTCAGCATATTATTTCTTATAAATTGTTAAATGTTATTTATGACCTTCAGCGAGCAGATGATTTCATTCACTTATACTGTTAAGATTATTCTTGTAAAAATTTTAGAGGGATTGTACAAGTTTTCCCCAAATTTCTCATTATTTTTTTCAGATATGAAATGCAGATTTTTCTTAACCAATTTGAACATAGGCTATTAATTTGATTATTCTTCTTGAATACGCAAATGGGGGCAAATTTCAGGCAATTACAAATTTCACCATCTTAACTGTAAGTTTTTTTTATTACATAACCATATTTATATTTAGGTGTGTGGAAACACAAAAAACAGGATGTTGCTGACAAATAGATAGCAGTTTGAACGCAGCAACATCTTAACATAATTTTTATTCAAGTTTTTGTATTTTCAGAAGGCTGTTACATTGTCTGTGATTCTTTTGCTGGACACACTGTATATCAAAATGTAAATAAAATTTGTGTGAATTAATATATTTTTTTATTTCTTACATTCTAATACTAAATTTGTCTATTATGTGGAAGTATTAACCATACAAAAAGTGCATTGTGGTTTGAGCTATATTCAGTTATCATAGTAACCATCAATATTCTTGAAATGAAGGTTAGGGACTATAAATGAAATTAACTTCTATCAAACAGTATTTATCATGTCGATTGTTACAAAATTTAATGTAATTAGTTTCTGAAATAACATGTAGTGACACACTCAGTATGCATTTTTAAGTTAAGCAAGTAAATCGACCAGGTTCTCAAAGAAGCATTTCAAATATCACGAATTTATTCAGAAAGTATTATTTTGTCATTTTCTAAAATATTATACTTGTCTAATGTTAAAAATATTGGTGTATTTTAATCAGACATTCCATGTTCTTTAAAAATTTCTTGCTGTAAATTTAGATTTATGCACTCTATAAGTAACTCTCTAAGCAATAATGCCATAGTTAGGAACACTGTTAAGACAGTCCATAATATATAGGATTTGGTAAAATTTGGTTAGACCATAATTTTTCTTGACCAAGTAATACATAGGTCTTAAATATTAGAAACTTTGAGAGTTTGAGCCCAAGAAGTCTTTTTCTACCAGTACAGAACTATTATTTTTTTACATAGCTTCATGAGCAATTTAGGATTTTTTTGTTTACTTACTGTGCAATTTCCCCCAGGATTTATGAAATAATTAGACATATGGAGATTATGTGTAATTTTCAGCATAAACTTACAACTTGAGTTGAGATCTGATTATGATGTGGCCAATACTAGAACTTCAATCATGCACCAAGTCAGGAATTATTACTGTTATTGTTAGTTTCATTTTGTAACACTTAATTAAATCATTTTATGCATAGGTGTATTTACTACCAAATATAAAAATTTTATACACTGTTTCCCATTATTAAATACTAAATTTACACATTGTTAGAGTAAAATCTAAACAATAAATTTTTGTATACAGTCTAGCTATGGGACAGTGCTTATTGATGGATATTGTAATACAGAGAACATGTAGGGCTTGCATATTTGAGCACTGATCTTTCAAAAAAAAAAACAATAAAGTATTTAGTATTTATTTATCTATTAGTGTATTTACAATGCAACTATAACATTCACAATTATGCACTGGAGAGTGAACATGCTCCCTATATGCAGACTGGTGTAACTTAAAACAACTCAAATCAATATTATGTCTCTGTCCTCATTAAGACTCCTAACATTTTCAAAATTCTGATGTCTTTATTCAGATATCAAAGCAAAATTGCCTATCAATATAAACATCTAGATCATTGAACTGGTAAATTCTCGGAACAATTATTTAATCAATTAAAAATTAATATATCATTTTTCTTCATTAATAAATTTATAAACTTACATTTATTGACACTGAATTCTATAACATTAGTATTACTCCATAGTAACAATAAATTCAAGTTTTTCTGCAGTCATCAGTAGGTTCAACAATTTTAGGTCAGCAGCATAAATTTATAAAGTAAAATGTTCACAATATTCAAATTCATTAACCAGTTCATCCACAAATATATTTAATAGTAAGTCGAGCTAAAAAAAGTGTCTACGTCTAATCCCATTGTTTTACTATAGAAGATAAATGGCTTATTTGGCTGTTCTAAAACTAGTTTCATTGAATAATTGGTTCAGTTGACAATGTGATTCCACCTGGCTCCATATGTATTACAATTATATATATCATGAACTGTTTTCTTAGTTATTAGCTAATTTGATGGCTTTAAGAATTGCTTTCACTGGGTATTTAATAAGTTGATGATGTTGGTCCATTTGGCTTCACATATATCACAATTATCCATATCAGAGGCTTTGTGTTCCATTTCCCTTTATTTGTTAGGAACTCATTTGCATTAATAATACTATATTTTAGATCTGTTTGAAAACAGTGTTGTTGGTTTGTTTACAAGACTTACCTAAATGTATAAGTCTAGTTTTCAAGTTAATATTGCTTACATCTTTTTTAGCTGTATAAATAAACACAAATAATACATTTCAAGAGAATCCCAATCAAAGTTATTTCATCTATTGACGTCTGCTATTAAATCTTTAGACAAGTGATTACTTATACCCTATATCAACGGATATGTTTAGACAAAACTTCCTTGTGTGTTCTCTCCTAAAACTTTGCTATACTATAAGCGTACAGGTCCTGGACGTGTTTCTGTTGTCCATAGGGATCACTGGTGCAAAATCACGTTTTAATTTATAAAATGAATTGTACTTTAAGTCCACAATGTCTTGCATCTTTGCTTGTTCTTGAAGTCACATATCATATATCATACATTAAAGACTTGCGGTTATAGGTTATGTTTATTCAAGGAACAAAAAGTGCTCTATAAATTAGTTTTGTTGTAAAGTCACTAGAATATTCGTTCTGGGGTTGACAAATTAAAATTACTGTCATCTTAGAAACAATGCTTTAAGGACTTATTGACTAATCACATCAAACCGAATTACATAATGCAATTAATGTTATTTCAAAAATTAAATATCTAAAGATGAAAGACATAAAACGAATGACAAAAGTAACTTGTCGGACACTCTGTATAGGGTTTTTTTAAATCTCGAAAAAAACAGTGACATCGGCAACGCTGTCAAACTTGTGTGTGTGACGTCATCGGCTTGGTTGCTGAACTGAACTATAGCTGCTCATCCTAATGCAACTGTTGTAGATGTGGATGGTGATTTCTATATCATCCCTAAACCTCAAGACAACTTGCATGATTCGGAATTAACGAGGGAGCTAGAATCAGAACGGAAAAAATATGAGTCCGGAACAAGAGCAGATTGGCCCAAGGCTCTAAAGAATGCCCCTGCTGGAACAACAATATGGGTCGTGCAGGACATCAGCCGTTCCACAACGAAGAGATTTATGGATAAAGTGGATCAACGGGATGCAGAAAAGCTACTACCAATACTTTAAGAGCACATCGATTATGAATCATACAACAGTTGTAACCTGATGTTCAACGGTCACGGTCGCATTAATCATTCTGTCAATATTATAAGTCCTCCAAAAGAAGGGACCACAGTTCTGGGCACCAGCTGGTCGCTTCAATGTGGAATGTTTGGATTTTGCTGGCCAGCATGTATCAACGATGCCTAATTTACAGCCGTATAGAGATTATACGCAGATCATAGAAAAATCTTGGGGAGAATTGAAACGTCTACTCCGGTCTCAACAAACAATAAATCTACGATAGACCAGTATATTGGGCAATACATGTACCCAAAAACATTTTAGATTCCTTTGAGGATATTTCTCTGGTTTACCCAGGAATCAACAAAAATCCAAAATACAAATCAATGGAATAGGATCACAGTGTTAAAAGAATTAAGTTTTTAAAAGAATATATTAATTACAAAACTGTTTAAATTGGTTTTTTAGGAGAGAAGTGGATTTTTCACTATGTAAAATATAGATCATAGCAGGATTCCAGCTTAAAAAGTGTTAAAAGTTTAAAGGTACTGTAAAAAGGTAAGTTTTATCATTACTAATGAAAATGGGGATTATATGTTGTTTTATTAGTTGTATGGCTATTCATGCATGCTGGACGCAGAAAAAAAAATGTTAAAAATAGGTTGTATTTATTTATGGTGTTAAATAAATTATATTGCTGCAATATTAAGTTGTTGTTTAGATAATTATTATATATTTAAGTGATTTAGTTAATTATAAGTTAATAGTGCTATTGTGAATAGGGCTCGGAGTTCTAGATAACGAAGGATGCCGAAGAAAATGGCGAAAATTATTGGAATTATATGAGTGGTGCCAAGAATAAATACTCCAGCAATTTGCCCTGAATGTGGAGAACAATAGAACACGGAAGAAATGGATTTCGCTATATATGTAGAAATAATCATGAGAGAAGATTTAGCGCATATACCAATACTTTGATGGCGAATGTTCGAGTAAATGATACCATGGGCGAACATCGCGTGGTTCAAATTATTTTTGCCTGGACCAAAAAGATGCCAATAACCCAACTAATAAAAGATTTTAAAGTTTCCTCTGAAACAGCCTCTACTGGTTTGTTTTCTGTCGAGACGTTGCATGTGCCATTGCGTGGCATGAGTACAGGCCCATCGGGGGATCCCACGACATCGTAGAAGTTGATGAAACGCATCTTTTCAAAAGAATACCACGTGGCATCACATATGGATCGTGGGCGGCATCACCCGTTCAACGAAAATGAGATTTGTGGTTAAAGTGGATCAACGGGATGCAGAAACGCTCACAGATCATACAATAGAGAATAGATAGGAAAATATGTGTTAAAAATTGTGTTCAAAAAATGACAGTCTTCGCCATCTATGATTTTCAACAAATAGTAAAAATGTACATTTGTGTATTTCGAGTTACAGTTATCTGTATGAATTTAACTGCCGATAAAAAAGGAATCTGCACACTATCTCATCTTTTCAAAGGAAAATATCAGGTTGGAAGAAATACCACGTGACATCACATATGGGTCGTGGGCGGCATCACCCGTTCAACAAAAAAGAGATTTGTGGGTAAAGTGAATGAACGGGATGCAGAAACGCTACTACCAATACTTTAAGAGCACATCGATTATGAATCGTACGTATGCACAGACTTGTGGACAGCATACAACAGTTTCAATCTGCTGTTTCAACGGTCACGGTCGCATTAATCATTCTGTTAAATTTATTAGTCCTCCAAAAGAAGAACGACCGTTCTGGGCACCAGTTGGTCGCTTCAATGTGGAAAGTTTGGATTTTGCTGCCCAGCATGTACTACCGGCACCTGGTATGCAGCTGTATAGAGATCATACGCAAACCAACGAATGATTTTGGAGAGAGTTGAAACGTCTACTCCGGGCAACAAACAATATCTCTGTGACCGACGAGTATGTTGGGGAATACATGTACAAAAAATATTTTTGATCCCTTCAGGACACCAGCCATAAACTCGAAAGATTTCTTCGGAATGTTTCTCGGGTTTACCCCGGAATTAACAAAAATCAATTTATTTAATGCATATTTTGATGCCATTCGCAAGACATCAGATGAAGACATATTCCCCTCCTCAAGTGTAGTGTTATTTATCTATCAAACCATAAATGGGAACTAGAAGATGCCAGAAACATCCTTTGGAACCAATTAGAAACAGAAGTAATTGCAACTCCAAGAACTTGGGGGCAAAACTACTATTTCTTTTCACCGAATATTCTGTGTATTTTATACTAAACTAAAAATACTTACCTGTATTTTTTATAAATTTTTACAAATTCAATCGTTTGACATACCAACGTTGCTTATGAAGTAATTATATAGACTATATATTCACCCTTATGATGTATCTGTCCTATGTTAAGCAATATGCAAGTCACGCCTTTTTCCTGTCATGTTCATTGAGAAACCTGTAGATATCAATGAAAATAACAATTAACATAAGAGAGATACATAATCAGGGGGAATAAGTCAGTATGTAAATTTTCATTTAAATTTCCCGCGTCAATTTCTATTTCGGGGAAGAAGGTGAACCTCAAGTGGCGCCTTCCTGTTGTGGTTCCAAACTAAAACCAATTGTACGTTTCTATACATGCGCGTTACTCCTCTATAAGGTGAATAATACTTTGTGAACTATATCACCAGAGAGAAGGAACTGAGTGGGCACCGATTTGCATAGGCCAAACGGGAAACACGGACTAGTGTTGTTTCTGGCCTAAGCTGGGTGGTACGAAGTGGGGGTTTCGTACACGTTCGTATTTTGGTAAAATGCATGTCTGTTATTGGGTTTTCACCAAATATTATCTGTCGAAATTATACCAGGTGACTTTTTTTCTTGTACACCAACGAATTAATTAACCGCCAGACCCATACAAGGTACGTCCTTGTCTTTTCAATGCATAAACATCCATAGCTGTGACTGTTTTCCTCTTGGCACGTCCAGTGTATGTGACCGACTCTCTTATAACATTTTCAAGGAATACTTTAAGCACATCTCTAGTTTCCTCGTATATCAATCCTGATATAAGTTTAACACCACCACGTCTTGCTAAACGTCTTATGGCTGGTTTTGTTATACCTTGGATATTATCACACAGCACTTTACGATGAAGTTTTGCGCCTCCTATTCCTAAACCTTTGCCACCTTTGACTATTCTAGTCATTTTGAAATAATACAAATAACACTTCGTCGTTGGTAGATAAAACTATAATAATTATCAATTATCGTCATATTACGAAAAAAATAAGAATTCAAAAATTGCTGGAAGAAAATAACATAGTTTACGAGAAAAATGTTAAAAAAAGAATTACTGTATTTTGTGAATAAGCCAATACTTCTACGAATAGAGCACATCGATTACGAATTATACGACCGCAAAGATTTTTGGAGACCTTATAGCAATTGCAATGTGATGATTGTGATGTTCAAGGGCCACGAAATGAACCAAGCACCAATTTGGTCGCCAGCTGGTGGCGTCAATGTGAAATGTTTAGATTTTACTAGTAGTAAAAGACCAGTGACAGATGTTGAAGAATCTCAGCAGTGGGAAATTCGAAACAATTTATATGTATTCTGCTAGTAAATAAAACTCATTACTCAATCCTCAGAAAATTTCAAAGATTTGAATTCCAAGGAAGTATATACGTCTAAACACAATGCTAAAGGAAATATCAGATCGTCAATTGTATCATGGCTTCAAAAGTTTGCATGCAATAGGATTTAAATTAAAAAAGATCCAAAACACAAATTAATGGAAAAGTATAACTGTTAAAAGAATTAAGTTTTTAAGAAAATATATTAAATATAAAACTCAGTTTGCTTAAATTGGTCGTTTTCACTATGTAAAATATGGTTCATAGCAGGATTTCAGCTTTAAAAGTGTTGAAGTTTAAAGGTAACAGGAAAATTTAAGTTTTATTATTATGGCGATTTTATGTTGTAGGCAGAGAGAGGATTGTTCCCAGGAGCAGAACTTGTATTCTCACAAAAAGTGAGATTTAATTATTGTTCTGCCTTTCCAAATCTGACAGGACATATGCCTTCGGGGATGCTGCGGATTTTGCTGTTTTCGGTTTTGGAGCTTTCGGTTTTTTTTTGTAGGGGCACCTTTACTATTTTTTTTGCTTTCGAAGGGGAATTCGCTTTAGATGCAAGCGACACTGATGATGATGGCTATGAAGTTGTTGTCTATGGGATGGATTTCGGAGTAGAAGTATTCTTTTCAGTTGCGGCAACTTTCTTAGGTTTGGTTACAGCCGTAGTCTTTTTGGCCGTTTCTTTTGTTGCCCCCGCAGCGGCCGGCTTCTTTGTTGGCTTGGGTTTATCGCTGGAAGCTGCCCGTTTTGCAGGTGACTTCTTTGCTCTACCTCCAGTCCCAGATTTGTTTTTCGCCGCTGACCGGTTTCGATGCTGAAGCTCCTGACGATGACGAAGCTGCCAATTTGAAAGAACCGGAAACACCTTTTCCGTTAGTTTGAACTAAAACTCCTGAAGCGCCCGCTGACATTACGTATTTCTTGGTGAAAGGTGCTACTTTCTTGGCATCGACCTTGTAGTTTGCAGCAATATATTTCTTGATAGCTTGCAAAGATGATCCACCAAGTTCCTTTAAAACTTTGATAGCGTTGTTGACCATCTCAGTTGTCGGTGGGTTTAGTACTTGGGTTCTTGTTTTTGTTTGGGTTTGTGGTGATGAATTAGAAACGGATCTCGCAGAAGCAGTCGAGCTGTGAGTTTCCGTATCAGCCATAATGATTTGTATTAACTCTTACGATAGTCAATAATTTGCTTGTAAACAACTTCGCACCTACATGCACCTCTGTCTAGAGAGAATATGCGGACAAACCATATTGGTACGACATTTATATATCAGAATTATTATTTTAGTATATTTTAAAAGAGAAACTAATAATTAGAGACTGTAAATGAGGGAACTAGTAGTAGTACATCTATTGAAGAACTAAATACTATGCCAGTGCATGTCCTAAACGGCACAAAAACCAAAAAGTTATGGACAATTATATAGTTAATGCAAGACCAGTGCCTATTAAAAAGTGAAAGCAGTTGGATAAACAACTTTTAGTATGATTGTAAAGGAATATTATCCTTTATCTATAGTTGAAGATTTGGAATTTAAATAGTTTATAAAATTATTAAGTCCGGGATATACTTTGCCCAATCGTAAAACGATTGTAGATAGTTTACTTCCGCAAGCCTTAATAAATTAACAATAAATCAATTATGATTTTACAGTAGAGGAAGTTGGACCTCAGTAAAAAATGGAAATTAAAATATTTGTGAAATTGAACAAGAAATAATTAGAGAGTGGGAAATTGAAAACAAAGTTTTTCAGTCATTAGTGATGATGCACACAATATGGTCGCAGCTATCAGGCTGGGAAATTGGCGACAATTGAGTTGTTTTTCACATACTATGAATATTATTGTACAAAAGGGACTTGAAAGAAATTGAACTTACGCTTACAAAGTAAGAAAAACTGTAAGTTGTTTATAAGAAGATCAGTTGGTTTTAACAGATTTAATCAAATCCAAAAACAAATGGGCTTATAAATTTTAAAACTTCAAATGGATGTACCTATGTACAAGAAGGAATTCCAGAATCGACATGCTAAATCGATTTTATAACAGGGAGGATGCTTTAATATCCACATTTACAACAGCAGAATACCGTAAATGTTAAGGAATGGGAAATATCAAAACATGCTGTTACTATTTTATAGGTATTTAATGATGCTACATGTGAAGTAAGGGCTATATCAAAAATATTTTTCTTGAAGAGTCACATAATTATATCTTTGCAAATCCACAATAATGGTAATATAATTGCAGCCAATGATTTTTTTTAAAGAGATTACGTTAGATTTAAAAATTATGAAAATAATGAACTTTATAATAAGTTACAATTCTGGACCCGCGTTTCAAAAAATGCTCGACTGAAGCGGTATGTTTCTAAATCTATCCCTTAACTGCATAATGTTTCATATATGATACACCTCTTATTTGACACAAGCATCGGAATCTGTTGGCAGATTAAGGAACTAAAACGTGTTTCATATATGTAACAATGTGCATTCAATCTGAACAATGTTTTACCGATATTTAATTTCTGGTATTTGCTTTAGTGTTGCCGAAAATTTGCGACTGTGCACACGTTACTAACGGCTGTCAAACACGAGTTTTATTTTTCCATATGTTTGATATTTCCACTTTAATTATTGGCGAACAAAGTAACAAAGTGATTTTTAGTTTCGAGCCATGTAAGTAGATTGTATTTTACAACTTTATATGATACTTTACTAGTGAGTGTTTAGGTTATGTGTAAGTTTTTAGGGCATATCATATATAATACTTTATGCACTTACGCATGAATCAGAATGAATCGCTGGGTGAAGGATTTTCTGCGGCAAAAGCCTCTGACATTGGAAAGTGAGGATGAACTGGAAGTTGGAGATTCAGAAGATGAAGAGGATTTGTTAGACCCATCAGTGTTAGTAAATGATCTTGCTGAATGCGGTCCAGATGATGATTCGGTTGTTGAAGATCCTCATCCAGAAGCTTTGGAAGATATAACCCAGACAGTTAAACAAGACCTAACGGCTGTACAATCTACAAGCTCCGCTTCATCTACAGATAAAGACTTGGACAATATACGGAAAATTATTTGGAAAAGGGGTAACTTGAAATTTCCTGAAATAGACAAAGAGTTTATTGGTGACGCAGAACTCCAAAAAAAATTTTAGAGCTTGATTCCCCTTACCAATTTTTTAAATATTTTTTCGATGATGCTTTACTGGAAAAAAGTTGTGAAGAGTCCACCCTATATAGTACTCAGCGTGATCCTAGTAAACCAGAACATATAATAAAAGAAGACCTCCAAAAATTCCTGGGTATATGCATTTTTACATCAGTTTCCTACTGTGCAAATATTAGAGACTACTGGGCTGATTTTACTGGAAGCGACTTTGTAAAAGACACAATGTCACTAAACAGTTTTGGAAAGCTGTGTGCGAATCTACATTTCAATGACAATGAGACGCAAGTTCCTGCTGATCAACTGGGATTTGACAAGCTCCATAAAATTCGACCTATAATAAGCAACCTACAAGAGAAGTTCTTATCTGTCCCTCTAGAAGAAAGCCTGTCAGTGGACGAGCAGATTTGTGCGACCAAAGCTAGGCATCATCTAAAGCAGTATATGGCAAACAAACCTCACAAATGGGGATTCAAGTTGTTCTTTTTATGTGGAGTGTCTGGGTATGCTTATGCGTTTGAAGTTTATACAGGACAAGAAAACAACCCTAATGCAAGACCTGATAATGAACCAGACCTTGGGGCAAGCTCAAATGTGGTAGTTCGTCTAGCAAGGGCAATTACAAAACATAAACGACATAAAATATATTTTGATAATTACTTCACTTCATTGCCGCTTATGGTTTATCTGCATAAGCAGGGTATTTTGCCATTAGGGACAGTAAGAAGAAACAGGATTCCAAACTGTAAGCTTCCAACGGAGCAAGAATTTAAAAAAGAGTTTAGGGGCAAGTTTGTTGAATACATTGGAAATGTTGATGGAATCGACGTCGCTTGCTTATCTTGGAAAGACAATAAAATCGTAAATTTATTGTCTACATTTTCTGGACAACAACCCGAAACCACTGCTCGAAGATTTGATCGAAAAAATAAACAATATAAAGAAGTCACATGTCCAGAAATTATTACAATTTATAACAAGCATATGGGTGGGGTAGATTTATTTGACAGCCATATTGGGCGCCACAAAATAAAGCTACGATCGAAGACATGGTACTTCAGATTATTCTACCATTTAATTGATGTCGTTCTAGTGAATTCGTGGCTTCTTTATAGAAGGGTGTGTTTAGTGAAAAGAATAAATAAAGCCCATGAATCAAAAAAGTTTTAGAATTGAGGTATCCCAGACCCTATGTAAATTTGGAAAATCCCCTGCTAAAAGAGGCCGGCCATCAAGCAGTGGAATACAGAGTGCGTTGGAAAAAAAGAAGAAAAGAAATCCTAAGACCGTTGTTCCACCGGTTGACGTCAGAAAAGATTCAATCGAACATTGGCCTGATTAGATATGAAGCAGTCTACTAAAATCGCCTTCGAGTTATACATTCTTCCGTTTGTTTTTTTTTAATTTGCGGGCGACTGCTTCTAGGTACGACAAATTTGAGGCCACCATTGGATTCGCAAGAAAATTTTCTGTGGACCCAAGGCAAAGCTTAAGGGGAAACGATTTTTTCGCCCCCAAATCGCCTCCCAAAGTTTGGCGAATGGAACTTTGTAGACGTATGGATATACCTTTATACGTGAAAAAATCAAATTCTTCAAATATTTTAACGTCAAATTAAACGGCGAAATTTGAGCTCACGTACATCAAAGGGGCCGACAGCTAATTTCGAATCAGGATGAGATTGTTTATTGTGCAATTTAATCCGCATGGAGGCGTCACGATCATTCTCATAGGATTGTGTGTGTAAAGTCTATGATACCTCTTAGGTATCAGGACAGGAAATAGACTGTTCATTAAATTATCCCATAGTTCTATTATTCTGTGCTACTGTCATGAGGCAACGTTGCCATATCGAAAATAAATTTATGAAAGTCAGTATTCTTTTGTTTTCGTTAGTAATTATGGAGGTGTTGATAAGTCATTAACTACAATGGGCATAGGGTTGTGTTCGCCCGTTAATCGTAAAAAAACCTCAACAATGTATGATTAGAGAGCGGTTTATGTTGACTGTTGCAATATAAAATTCAGATGTTCTGTCGTTTACCGCGCATTTTTCACACATTCTCATTTCATTATTTGCATGGTGATCGAGTCATTGCTCAATTATGGATGATGTTAACAAAATGTTAGGGTAAATATTACTTAAACGATTCGTGCTGAAATTATGTAACTATTTTCTCTATTTTCTCGTTTATAGCCCAAGCTGTAAGAAATGTAGGACTGTTGAAGACGTGTTCCGGCATTACCTTATTAAAAAAAGAATAAGTCACAATAAAAGATCGGCGTTTTTTAAAATCTGGTAGAGAATTATCTCTACTGGAAAAAGTTTATTCATAATTACTGGTTTTTCCAGAATTATTTATGAGAATATTAGTTAAATATTCACACTTAAATATTGCGAAAACGAAATTCGATTAACTGAGAAATTTCAAGATTTTACTAAGGCTACTTTTGTTTTACTTTATAATTTTGGTAACATGTTTTTAAATTGTTAAATATTATATGTTATATTATATAAAATTGTGTAGTACTGAATAACTATATATAAATACTAGTGTCCGACCGAAAGTTCGGTTTCGGTTTCGGCCGAGTTTCGGCCAAAAATCAAGTTTCGGCCACAGTTTCGGTTTCGGCCAAAATCGGCCGAAACTTTTGCCGAAACCGAAACTTAACAAGTTCAAGCACGTTCACGATCGCCTATGTTTTCCGCGGCAACGCTTTGACGGACGCTGTCGGCCCTGTTCGGGAATTATCGTGCGCCGTTCGTGTAGTTCTGTTCTGTAGCAACAAAACTTAGTCAGTGCGTGTGCGCCCGTCGCAAATATTCTTTAGAGGTTATGTTTTAGATGGAACTGATTACATGTAAGTTTTGTTTTGTTTCTGTACTTGAATGATTATTATAGTTAATTAAATATGCATATGTAGTATTTTATTTGTATGTAGTTTATGTAGTTTAAATAGATATATATTTAATAGAATTTACGTATAATGTAGTCTATTTTATGGTAGATATACTGTTTTTGTAAGACAAAACTTTTATCTTGCTGTCCTGTCCAGTAACTGCGCCACTTTACTGGTACTTTGTTTTCTTTTCCTTTATTTTTTGGGTAGTCTGTAAGAAATTGCGTAAGCGATAAGGCCGCCTATTGTACTCTTACTATATTATTGTCTTTTTTGTTTAAATTATTTGTAATTATGGTGCAATAAAGTATTTGTATTGTATTGTATTAAATATTGAGTCAGGAACTTAACTTTGTTTTGTTTTTATTAACAAATCAAGTCACATGTAAAAAAAAGAGATTGTAAATGAAAAATGTGAAGTGTATAATTTAATTTCATGTTAAATTAAATTACGTTGTATAGGTAAACTTATTTCAAGATTTGTTTTTCATTCCGATGATCTATTGACCGATTGTTATTTTTATTTTCAGAGTAAAATGTCACAAAGAGAAAAAAATCCGATTTGGCAGTACTTTGACAAAAGTATCAGTGATACATCAAAAGCTGTTTGCAAGATATGTAGCAAGTCCTATTCGTTAGGAAGCCACGAACCAAAAAAACAAACATTACACGGACTGAAGCTGCATTTATCAAAATTTCATGACCAGGAGTACAGGCAAGTACAAAAACGTTCATCAGAATTAAACGATTTCAAAAGTGAAGCAAAATTGAAGCGTACAGACTTGAGCGTATCATTGAAACAATCAAGCTCAGATCAGTCGACTCTTGTTCAGACAACCATTCCAAATTTGACTTCTAAACCTAAACCTAAAGTGGTACTGTGGCCTGATGATCATGAAATTACAAAAAGAATTGATAAAACTATAATGGATTTGATAATCGTGGACATGCTGCCTTATACTTTGGTGGAAGGTGAAGCATTCCGCCGACTTAATTTATCTGATCCTCAAGGAGTTCGCAAATATCGATTGAAATCTGAAAAATACTTTAGAACGTCACTAATGCCCAAAACATACGAAAGAATTAGATCAAAAGTACAGGATTTAATGGCACAGAGTAAGTGGGTGAGTGCTACTACAGACATTTGGACCAACGCATGTAAAACATGTTCACTTCTCAGCTTCACAGCTCATTTCATCATAAATGATAAACGTCTTAAAGTGATTTTAGGTGCATGTGTGCTAGAACAAGACCATACCAGTCAGTATATCGAACAAAATTTTACAAATATGGTAAACGAATGGGGTTTGCAAGGCAAGATTTTTCTAGTCCTACGTGACAATGCCGCTAATATGGTTCGCGCGATGCGTGATCAATATGAATCTATAGGATGTGTCGCACATACGCTCCAGCTTGTTATAAAACAAGCGCTATTTTCAGAAGACGAAATAAAAGACCTCCTAAAGAAATGTAGAAAAATCGTCGGCCATTTCCATCACAGTGAGCCAGCGACCAAGAAATTGACGGAATGTCAAAAACAATGCGGATTGCCAGAGCATGCCTTGGTGCAAGACATTGATGTGAGGTGGAACAGCACGTATTTGATGCTGCAAAGACTTATGGACCAAAAAAATGCAGTAAACTTATACTGTGTTGAACATGGTAAGATTGATTCTCTTCAATCCACTGAATGGGCTATTGTAAAAAACCTCACATCTATATTGACATTTTTTTATGAAGCCACCCTTGAGTTATCATTTGATAATGCATGCATTTCAATTGTCATACCTTTGATATCGTTATTAAACCGGAAATTGCAAGTTCGCTGTGAAAATGACAATGAAATGATAACCAACATGAAAAATTCACTATACGAGTCCATGAACACCAGATTTTCATCATTGAAAAAACTCCCTTCGTTGATGGTGGCTACATTATTGGACCCAAGGTTCAAGTCTAAATACCTCAAATCTAATGAAGTAGACATTGCTGTAACAGAGCTAATATCTTTCTTGACTGAGTCTGAAGTCAGCATGCAATCATCCCGCAGCACTGATAATGATAACGCCAATGTTTCTTTTGCTTCAACTACATGCGTCTCGCAATCTCACCACATACAGCAAGAAAAAGAGAGTCTTTGGGATGTGCACGATAATACGACTAGTCAAACAGAGACCACAGAATCTGGAGAAGACATAAAACACTTTCTGAAAGAAAAGATTCAGTCTTACTTGTCGGAGCCATTATTACAACGCAATGCAGACATATACATACAGTTATTGGAACAGCACTCCATATCCAACATTGAGAAGCGCTGTTTTAAAATATCTTTCAGCTCCACCTACCAGTGTCCCGAGTGAGCAACTGTTCAGTGCTGCTGGCCAAATATACTCGGATCGTCGCAATAATTTGCGTGGCGAAAATGTAGACAAACTGCTTTTCTTGGCGTACAATATAAGACTTTTCAATTATGAATATTAATAATATATAAGATATATATATATATATATATATTATATTTAGGGTTACTTTCTTGGTCTATATATTATATAGAAGTTTTATTTTATTTGATTTTATAACTGTTTTCTATTTAAATGTTTAAACTTCAGTTTAATAGTGAGTTACTTAGTTCGAAATGTAAGTATAACTGTCCTACTAATTGTGATCTGGGTATCTTTGTTAATTCTAAATATGTGATTTTTGATTATCTATGTTGAGACTGGAACTAGGCTAGATAGTAATTATTATTTTTATATAAGAGGTACCTAAAAGAGACTGATTATTCTATTAAGTACAAATACAATCCAAAGTATTAAAGGGAAAGATCTCAAAATACCAATACTTAGTATTTAATGAAACAGTAACAATTATTGATTTGATTTAGTTAGATGACTGATTTGACAGAAAACTTAATTTGAAAAATTATTAAAAATGTTATTAATATGTTTTTATTTTATATTCAATAAATGATTACAACAATCTTAATATACTGTGTTTCCATTTCATGCCCTAATTAAGGCAAAATAATAGGTAAAATGCACCAAATTTCAGTATTTTAATAAATTATATACTTGACCACGTGAGTTTCGGTTTCGGTTTCGGCCGAAACTGAAGCCACGGCCGAACATTCGGTTTCGGTTTCGGCCGGAAAATCAGTTTCGGTCGGACACTAATAAATACTTTTGCAACGAAATGTATTCTTTTAACTTAAAATGGTACAAATGAATTTCTATATAATTCTGAAGGATTAATATTAATTGGGTAATTAGGGGAAGGTTGCTTAAGTCGTACCGCAGCCTAAGTCGTACCTTAGTTGTTTCGTTAACTAGAATACACTATAGGCAACTTAAAATACTGCATTCGCGTAGCAGAAGGTCATATTTAGTGCACATTCAATAGTCCGTTCCCGCCGAATATGTTTAGAGAGGTTATGGAAATAATTCGTTTCGTCCCTCGTTCCCATTAATTTTATTGTGTACTTTGGAAGCAACTAAAGTAAGTAAAAGTCAACTAAATATTTGTTTAATGTTAAATATATGTTATACATCTATCCAGTTATTGATTCACACATGGATTTTGTAAAATCTTTACTCTGATATATTTATTAAGGTTATTTGAAGTGGGCATCACATGTTTCTTAAGTCGTACTCACATGTACTTCTTAAGTCGTACCACCGGTACGACTTAAGTTTCCTTACATCTCACGATATCTGTGCAGAAGAAATGTATTTTGATTTTCTTATTTTTAATTACAGATCCAACAAAATGTCAAAAAGAGTATATAATAACTGGAAACAAGAGGATATGGAGGAGGCATTGAATAAATTGCGAAATAATGAAATGGGATTTAATGAGGCACACAGGACCTATAACATCCCTAAACCAACTCTCCGCCGTCATTTGCGTGGATTAAATACTCATACAAGCTTTGGTAGACCAAAAGATCTACCAAAGGAAATGGAAAAAGAATTAACTGAACATGCTCTTAGGCTGGAACATTCTTTTTTCGGGTTAACGGTCAAGGATTTGAGAAAATTGGCATATCAGTTGGCCGAAAAATATAACTTAAAACATCGATTTAACTGCACAAACGGGATGGCAGGGAAGAAATGGTATTATAAATTCATGAAAGACAACCCATCCTTGTCTCTACGAGTTCCAGAAGCAACGTCTATGGCAAGAGCTACTGCCTTTAACAAAGAACGAGTTTATTTGTTCTTTGATAAATACGAGCAAATATTAGACAAATACAACTTTACTGCCAATCAAATATATAATATGGATGAAACCGGCTTATCAACAGTACACAAGCCTTCAAAAATTATTGCAGCAAAAGGAAAGCATCAAGTGGGTGCAGTAACAAGTGGAGAAAGAGGAATGACAACAACATGCATTTGCACCATGAATGCAGCAGGCGAATTTGTACCGCCAATGTTAATTTTCAAACGTGCACATATGAATGATCACTTGAAATCAGGAGCGCCACCCGGAAGTGTATTTGCGTATTCAAAGAACGGATGGATAACTTCAGAACTTTTCCTGCAGTGGTTAAAACATTTTATTACCTATACACGGTTAGTGAAGAGTGAGCAAAGGCAGGTTCTTCTTCTATTAGACGGTCATTCTACCCACACAAAAAATATTGACGCCATCATACTTGCTCGTGAATATGGTATAATACTACTTTCGTTCCCTTCTCACACAACACACCGCCTTCAGCCATTGGATAGGTCCTTTTTTAAATCACTAAAAACTTATTATAACGAGGCATCATCAGTTTGGCTGAGATCACATCCTGGTGAAACAATTAAGCAATCCAACGTTTCGGAGTTATTGGACACTGCTTATCCAAAATCAGCTCGCATGGAAATCGCAATGAATGGCTTTAGATGTACAGGATTATGGCCATGTAACAGATATGTCTTTAGAGACGAAGACATTTCTTTTAGTAAGGACAATGTTGTATTACCAAAACCTACTTCTTCAGTCCAAAATACGGAATGCGAAAAAATTGATTCTGCGGAAGAGACTGAGAAATCTCTTCCATCAACTTCAAGGACGCCTTCTCAAGTGATCTCACAAATTGATATTAAAACTCTTCCAATTGAAAATTCTACCGATGATTCTATTATTACCTTGCGGCCTGACCCTGCTGATAATATAAAAGAAAACTTAAATGTGATTTCTCCAGTGCCATCCTTGACTGACACATCACGTAAACGCGTTTTCACTATAGAATTAACGGCTTCTCCGTATAAAGATTACCTCCAAACATGTCTACAACAGAAAAAGGCTTCTGTGAATCGCAAAATAGTTGCAGAAGAATTCAAAAAGAGAAAAAATAATGATAATAAGGACTGGTATTGTACCCTTTGCGAGGAGGATAGGAAGGAAGATATGATTCAATGCCTAAAATGCAAAATTTGGATGCATGACAAATGTGCTGGGGTGTCAAGACGAATTAAAAAATTCATTTGTATTAATTGCAAATAAATCAATTATTTTTTAACTACTATATAATCTCATTTTTATTTTATTTTAGCATAAGTACGACTTAAGGTGGTCATTAGACGTGTGAGATTCGGAACCTCACAGTTCAATGGCCGCCAGCGAGAGTAGAGCTCTTAACTCTACAAACCCCAGCAACCTGAACGGCCGCGACTCTCAGGAGGGTGTTCAACCCCGCGAGACATCGCCTAGTCGTCCAGATCTGATGGAAGGTTTAACCCTAGCAGATTTGTCGCAAATTCGTCAAACCGCTGAGATGCTAAACCCGGGAGTAGGTGCACGCGTAAGCGCAGCCGACTTCGAATCGATAGTCGTTGCTGTGAGCTCACGGATCGGCCTACCCTTGCCAAGACGTGTGCGATACACGCCAGCCCCTTCGGCGGCTCTCGAGATGGCCAGCACGATCGGTACCCTTAGTCGGGCATTATCCGATCTTGCGGCATCTCCCCTCCGGGCAACTCAAGGAGTTGCCCCCGCCGTAACCCCAAGGGTTACGACTAAGAGGGAGCCAGGGTCGCCCAAGAAAACACCTGCACGGAACAAGAGTTTTAACTTAAAATGGTAAAAATGAATTGCTGTATAATTCTGAACGATTAATATTAATTGGGTAATTAATAATATTACATCCGATCCGGACATCTCTAAATACAAAGCACTTACATCAAAATTTAAATTAAAGTAGGTTGTATGTATTCATGGTGTTAAATTTGTGTTAACTAATAAATTATATTGCTGCTATATTAAATTGTTACATTGTTTAGATAATTGCTATATATTTAGGTGATTTAGTTAATAATATTATAAATTAATAGTGCTATTGTGAATATAGTGATGAATGTGTTTAATGGGAGGTACAGTAAATTACTGTACATTAGGGAGCTATCTAGTGCTCGGAGTTTTAGATAACGAAGGATGCCGAATGAAAGGGCGAAAATTATTGGAATTATACGGAGTGGTGCCAAAAATAAATACTCCAGCAACTAGCCCTGAATGTGGAGGGCAACTGAGCACATCAACAGAACATGGAAGAAATGGATTTCACTAAATGTGTAGAAATTATGGGAGAAGATTTAGCGCCTGTACCAACACATTAATACACTTTAATGGCACCACATGTTCGAATAAATGATACCATGGGCGAATATTGAGTCTTTCAAATTATTTTCACCTGGCTGAAAAACATGTGCCAATAACCGAACTAATAACAGATTTTAAAGTTTCCTCTGAAATGGCAGTCTACCGGTATGTTTTCTGTCGAAACGTTGCATGTGCCATTGCGTGACATGAGTACACGCCCATCGGAGAATCCCACGACATCCAAGAAGTTGATGAAACCCATCTTTTCAAAAGAAAATATCATGTTGGAAGAAATACCACGTGGCATCTCATATGGGTCGTGGGCGGCATCAGCCGTTCAACGAAAAAGAGATTCATGGTTAAAGTGGATCAACGGGATGCAGAAAAGCTACTACCAATACTTCAAGAGCACATCGATTATTAATCGTACGTATGCACAGACTTTTGGAGGGCATACAACAGTTGCAATCTGATGTTCATCGGTCACCGTCGCATTAATCATTCTGTTTATTTTATTGGTCCTCCAATAGAAGAACCACCGTTCTTGGCACCAGCTGGTCGCTACAATGTGGAAAGTTTGGATTTTGCTGCCCATGTACCACCGGTACCTGGTATGCAGCCGTATAGAGATCATACGCAGACCAACGAAAGATTTTGGAGAGAGTTGAAACGTCTACTCCGGTCAACAAACAATATCGTTGCGTCCGACGAGTATATTGGGCAATACATGTACCAAAAAATATTTTTGATCCCTTGAGGAGCCCAGCCATAATCTCGAAAGATCTCTTCGAAATGTTTCTCGGGTTTACCCCGGAATTAATAAAAACAATTTTATTTAATGCATATTTAATGCCATTCACGAGACATCGGATAAAGATATATTCCCCTCTTCAAGTATAGTGTTATTTATCCATCAAACCATAAATGGGAACTAGAAGATGCCAGAAACTACTATTTCTTTTCGCCGAATATTCTGTGTATTTTATACTAAACTAAAAATACTGAACTGTATTTTTTATAAATTTTTACAGATTCAATCGTTTGACATACCAAAGTTGCTTATGAGTTATTTATATAGACTATATTCACCCTTATGATGTATCTGTCCTATGTTAAGCAATATATGCAAGTTACGCCCTTTTCCTGTCATGTTCATTGACAAATCTGTAGATATCAATGAAAATAACAGGATATCGCCGTAAAATGCAATGTTGTTTAACCCTTTGAGGACCAGTGGTTATATCAGGATACCACCAATCTTATTGTCGATTCCTTGCTTCCTAATGGCTATTGCACAGAACCGCGATGATATGTGTGTTGCCTAAATTATATTATTTCCCACCAAAATAACCTTTCGGCAATTATCAAGCAAATGTGTGTTAGTTCGTAGTTGAAGTGTATAGACATGACATTTTTTCGGTGTACAATATATCTGATATAAATATTGTGTTATCTATGCTGTTTTCTATTTTCATTGGGTAAGTTTAATTTTCATAATCATTGTGAACACATACAAACAACTTTAATTGAACACCGTTTGTAAAGTTGAACAGTACAGTGATTTTGTATGTGGTTATGCCTATAGTAACCACTAGACACTTTCACAAAAAATGTACATATTTTTTGTAGAAATGGCGAAAAACCTTTGGAGTGTAAGAGACCTGGAAATGCTCACAAAACAGCACAGCCAATGTTGACTGGTATGGAGTTGTCAATGGTATCACATCATATTACGCCCACTGGAAGCAGCAACTACTAAGAAATATCCGGGGACAAATATTGTTCTGGCGGCAAGGTCACTCCATTAGTGCACTGCATGGCATCAAAATTAAAAAACCTAGTATTTGAAGAGCCTTTACTCAAACAGGTACATAAGCACACTCTCACAGATTAATATTGAATGGGAACTATCGAACATGTTTAATCAATCATTGGCAACAATTTTAGACCCACTTTATTTTGAAGACCCATTGGCCTGTGCAAATGCTATGAGTAAAATGAAAGATTTAATAAAAAAGGTCATCAGAAGGAATTAGGTTCAGCTGCGGGATCGGACTCCGATGGCCCCGAAACAATTCAATCTGATTTTATCCTCTGGAGTGATCACCATAAACTAGTTCAACATAACTGGAAGATTAATAAATTAGATGCAAGTCTTTCAGATGAGTTATCTCTGTATTTGAGGGCTCCAGTTAGTAGGTTTAATGAAAATCCGTTAGAAGTGTGGGTTGATTCAAGCTAAAGTTCCCAAAACTTTATAATATAGCTTACAAATATTTGACAAAGGTGGCTAGCTCTGTTCCGTCTCTTTTGAAAAGTTACAAAGGTGTTGACAGAGAAGCAGATTGCAAAAAAACGAGTCAATAAAATTTTGTTTTTGCAAAGTATAAGTAAAAATTATTGGGATATGTAAATAAAGTTGATTCATTTCTTAAACTCGTTGTTCCTTATTTATACAGGATAACCCGCAACTATTCATTTTCTTTATTACAAACTAGTTAAATACAAATTACATACGATATATCGAAAATATCGATATATCAGAAAATATCGATACAGCATTGCGATATATTATATCGAAAAAAATATCGATATTTTCGGCTAATGGACATCCTAGTTTCGAGAAGTTCTGTAAAGAATATAAAAAAGAAAATGGACTCTGGTTTAAGTTTGTCGCTAACAAGAAAGGGGGCATGCGGACGACGACGTAAACGGTTATATCGCACGAAAGCCAAAGTTGACACCGGCTATGATCAAGAAGAGACTTGATTGGGCCGGTAAATATAAAAATTTCACTGTTGATCGCTTATCGAATCGCATACGCATCGAGATCTCTTCGAGTTTAGCTCTCCCTTACCTGAAAAGGTAAGAGATAGGGAACTAGACGACACAGCGCTCAGCGACCATCGAGTTCAATAGCAGCGGCGACTATCTGCGTTGGCCCGAGAACCCTTGGGTTTTCCGGCAATTAATATTTGTCAGGGTTAAACATTGTTAAATATTAAGTCCCTCTCGGGACTAATAAAGAATTTCTAAGTACTGACAAAGTACTTAACAGTTATCACTTTTTGATTTTCAGAAATGTCTCTATTCAAGAAAGAACTCCCAGACCGCGCGGACAAAGATTACAAAACTATGAAGAGACGATATGAGAAGAAACAGCCCTCCAACTGAAACAGAAGCTGGATCAGGTGGAGAAAAAAAATAGCGAACAAATTGCAGAATTATATGCAACAGTTAAGAAGATACAAGAGGAGAATGCTCTCTTGAGAACGCTAACAGGGACGGAAAAGATCCCGGTCACGGAGGCCCCAACGAAGACAGCAACAACAGAACAAGTAGAAACAGAGAACCAAACAGTGGAGAAGCTCGAAATGGACGGCTTCCAGGAGGGATCCAGGAAAAGGAAGATCTTCAGCGCCGGATCCAGTTGGGCGTCCCCAACGGCCGAACCTGGAGGTGCGCGATCCCCCGACCAAACGACAGCCCCCAAAAAGAAGACCACACCATAAGTTCCGCCCAGGAATGTAGATGAGTCCAAAATACCTCCGATAGAGCTTACCCAACCTGGGCACTGGAAGCACGTAAGAGAAAGAATGGTTGCTTCAAATTCTAGCCTCACGGCCAGCTGCAGGGGCAATCAAGTAATAATAAAGTGCTTGTCCGCGGGGGGATATCGCGAGACAGTTTCTTTTTTACAGGGAATGAAATTGAGCTTCCACACCTTCAACTTCCCATCAAAGGACATACGAGTGGTGATTAGAGGGTTAAACACCTTAACCACCACTGAAGAAATTGAAGACGACCTGAAGACAAAGGGATTTAACCCGTATAAGGTGTACGCCAGGTACTCCCAACGGAAGAAGAACCAACAGCTACCTCTCTTTCTGGTAAAACTACCAGAAACCGAGAACAGGATCATGGATTTGAAGACAATATTATATGATCATTTGAGTAATACACTTATTCCAAACTTACACTTTATTTAAACAATTGTCACAATTTTTTAAATAAAGTGTAAGTTTGTAATAAGTGTATTACTCAAATCATGATGAATTTCAACTTCCACCAAGTATCAGCCAACTCAATTCAACAATATTATATACCTGCATCATCATAGAGAAGCTGCGCCAAAAGACAACTCCATTGCAGTGCTAGAAGTGCCAGAGATTTGGGCACGGACAAGGCACTTGCCACCAAGATGCGTGATGCGTCAAATGTTCAGTAAAAGAGACCGACCCAGAAATTAATTGTGTCAAGTTTAAATCTGTGAGTGCTTTAGGTATAGATTCTCTCAGTTCATTACTGATAAAAGCACCAAGGAAATGAACTATTTGGAGTTTAAAGAATAAATAAAGCTTTTGCATTTGCCTTTTATAAAAGGGAACCAAAGTCTTGTAGATTTTTATGTAGTTGTTTGAAGTTACCTTCACCTTCAACACTTTAAATCACCACATAATTAGCAAATGAAACAATATGGTCAAAAAAATACTGTTCTATAATGTTTGATAAAATGTCCATATCTCCTGAGTTAATGTATGTTTCGAATTTAGATAAAGTTGTAGGATTTGTTGACCGAGGGTCCTTGAGAAGGTGTAGTAAAATTGCAGATCATGCTTCAGTGTTTATGGTTCATGGTTTAAGAAAGAAATGGAAACAACCACTAGCATATTATTTAACTAAAGATCTAGTTAAAACAGATGACCTAAACCAACTTCTTCTTGAAATTATTGAAAAAACTACATTCAACTGGATAAAAATGGTCTGCAGCATATGTGATCTGGGTACAATAAATGTTTCTTGCATAAAGCAGTTGGTAGAACCTGAACTTGAAAAAAATAATGGTTGTTTATTTTTGTAATGAACATCCAATTATTTATATTTTTGATGTTCCTCATCAAGGCACAGAAACTAATATAGACTACCTTCTCAAGAGATGGACTGCTTATTGTACCTCTACAGACAGAATACAAGCCATCCATGCTGTCGAAGCCTTTCAGATTTTGATCTAATCAGGCAAAGAGAGGCAGATAGCATGAATCCAGGCGCTACTCTCTTCTCAAACAGGTCATCCAAAGTTGGTTGAGCAGATAAAAATAGTGTGGCATGGACATGGTTTGTATTCCTTCCCTTCACAATTTGAAATACTATGCCATTTAAAAAAAGTTGGTTAATTTCAATGACAGGTTTTATAAGTTTTGTGGAAGTTTTGTCAAAGTAAATGATTTAAATTTCAGGATTAGTAAAGCAAGAATCTCTTGAAAATTTATTTTGTCATATAAGGCAGCTTGGCAGAGGAAATACACATCATTCTGCAGTCCAATTTATATCTAGTTTGAAATCCACTATTCTCAATAATTTAATAACTCCATATAAAGTCAATTCTAACTGCGAATAGAATCATTTTGATTGTTTAAAAAATTTACACGATTATTTAAAAAAATCTACTAATCCATTACCAAACGATACCAAATGCGAAATGCTTTAGTTCAATGGCCCAATTGTAGAAAGTATGAATGACCTGGAACTTTCGGCAGTTTCATGTAAGTATGTATATTTATCGCATGATGTATTTAAGAAAGATTTAATATCAGATAATGTCTTTAAATTAGTACAGGTTTACTACGTTTCGAGAAAAGTATGATCAATAACAACAGTTGTATTATGTTTCAGAACAATTAGCTATTTAATTAATAAATATTAGTGGAGAACGAAATTCGTTCACATATATCCATATTGACAAATTGTCTGCTACTTTCAAAAATTCTGTTAAAAAGTATTCCATTCAATTCGTTAAGTTGTTCAGGGCATAAAGAGGAATTAAAGACACAAATTGTTTTCAGTTAATTTTGCCCGGAGAAAAAAAGAGAGAAAAGAAATTTTAATAGAGAGATAATTATAAAAAGACAATTATTTATTTAGTATTAATTAGTTTCAATTCACTTATTCCATTTTCAGTGTCTGTTTTTGTTATAATAAGTGTCTCGACATTTTTTTTATACTATTCTATATGTAAAAGTATACTCCCTATTTATTTTTTTACAAATTGTTGATTTTTTTTTTGATTGATGATACTGATGATTTTATTTTTTATCTCATGAAACTGACTGAACTGGCACTCATACCAGGAAACAAAGATAGAGATATGAAATGGTTTGAATGACATCTTCATACTAAAAATGTCAGCACAATCAAGAATTCAAATTTTAATAAAAAATATTGCAAAATATGTTATTGAGTTATCAAAAATCATCACAAATTTGATTAAATTGTATTTTATCATTGTTTTTGTTTTGTTCTTTACTCAAGAATATATTTATGCTAGGCTTTTATAGTTTTATCAGTTATTTTATGTTTTATATTGTTATTCACCCTTATTTTACATTAACATGTTAATAAACTTGAAATTGTTGTCAGTTTTACTATTCCATTATACTATTTTTTCATAAAGATAGGATAAATAATTCAAAATTAATTTAGAATTTTTCGTCATCTGAAAATCAAATCATAAATTGCAAGAACAAAGTGCCAAAATGTTACGGATTACTGTAAAACTGATTTAAGTTAACCATTTCATAATTTTAACCGTGGTTGTAATAAGCATATTATTCAAAGTTAAAACACTTTAATGTTTGACGAAATTTCTATATGTTGTGGCCTTATTATAATTTTTAAAGGATAATGTAAAAATGTTTTTACTAACACAATTTGAACACCTAACTATCATTGTTCAACTATTTCTTTAACAAAGAGCTAATATCATCTATAGTGTAAACCAAATATATATTTAGTGGAAAAAGATCCCAACAGAATGCTGATATAGGCGAACGAGACATCCATCGATTTATTGAGATTTGAATCTAAATGTTATTAGTGAAAATGCCTGAGGCAGAAGCTATTGCTCATCCGCAAATGATTTTGACAAGAACAAAGAAATAATGAATTACAATAAATTTACAAAAATCAGATTTTATTTGTAATGCAAATATGAAGCCAAGAGATCATCCTGATCACATCTTTGGGTAGATGAACAGTTTTTTTGCAACACAAGAAGACATTATACAAAACAATATTTGGCTTCATAACCTCACAATTGGGGCTACAAACTTTATGTTTTTTTTTGTGGAACAGAGGGATTTTCAAACCAATTCGAAATCTTTACTAGTGATGAAAATAATCCAAAGTATAGGCGAGCCGACGAACCTGATTTAGGATCCAGTTCAAATTATTTTATGTAGAAATATACCACAGAACAAGAGTTATGCAATATACTTTGATAATTTTTATACTTCCATGCCGTTGGTTGCATATTTGACAAATTGTGGAATATTCTGCTGTCAAAACTTTGTAGTTAACTGAAATTAGCGGTGCAGAAATATCGTCTGTAATTTGGAAAGACAATATAATAGTTACCCTCTCATCTACCTTTACTGGACAATTATTATTTTATATTGTAAAACGGTTTGATAAGATGGAGAAGAAGACTATTTAAGTATCATGTCCCAACCTAATCAAAGAATGCAACCGGCTTATGGGTGGTATCGATCTACTCGACGGCCTAATTGGTCCCTACAAATACGCTGGGTGTGAGACTAGATGAAAATCTGAACTTCCTATAGAAGAAAATTGTAAAAAAAAATAATTGTTATATTTTTGCATTCAGAATGCTTCCACAAACTGCGGATATTAAAACCTGTATGACAGCTTATTATATATTATATTATATTCCAGATTATATAATGTTATGTGGGTTAGTGTACCCTAAAATCTGTAAGCGGTCAGGGTGTTTTTTTGTATATTACAAGTGATTTGATTATTGTGATTATTACACTCAAGTAGGTTTTTTGTTATTGTAAAAGGTTCATGACACTAATAAAACTTTTTTTAGTTATATGGATCCCCATGAAAGGGAAATACAGCGCCTTGAAGCTTTCTATGAAGTTCCGAGTAACCAAAAGCTTTATGATTCCGATAGCTCTATTTCTGACAATGAAGCAGATACATTTAGAAACCATGAAACTGATTCTGAGCAAGAAACAACAGTACGAGGAAGACGGGAATGCCAGACGGAAACAGGCGATTAAATTACTATGGTAAAGAAGGGACCAAATGGCTGAAACATTCACCTAGAAGTGTCCGTACTAGACAAGAAAATATTATTTGACATTGTATATTTTGCAAAAAAATGGTTGTGCATGCAACATGTTGGGCAGACTGTGTAGAGAAAATCACTTTAAATTGTTAGGTAAATTCGTGCAGGGTGACGGGAAAAACAAAAAAAGTAAGATAAAAGATTAATATCAGAATGGCGAGCTTAGTTAACTGGAATAACTTCAATGTGAATTTGGTTCAAGATCATCGCAGGATGTTCCTAGCCAAATTCTCACAAGAGGCTCAGACTATAGCCACTGTGGCCTTTGACACCATGGTAACCCAGGACTTTAAATCCAACTTAAAGGAGCTGGCAACGACTATGGAGTATGTGGGATTTAATCCCATTAAAATCCTAAGTTTGAAGCAAAAGCCCTTGCGGATAAAACCCCGGGATCCTTCATTATAAAAGATAAGAATGGGGTTCAAATCCTTGAAATCACCAAAGCTGGTAATATGAGTCAGGACTTGCCTCTCTTTGTCCTATTGTTTGTTATGAGAAACACAACCATAAAGAAAATTTTAGATAAGATATCAGAGCAGTGGAAGGACCTGTTGAGTCTTATGGAATCTTGCAACAGCCTAAGAAGCGACTAGATTCAGAAGACCGCACTCTAGCCCGAATTGCAGGTTCAGCTCCACAAATTGGAGTAAAGCTCTTATCAATTGGGAAGCCATACATTGACATCACTGCCTTGGAGAAGGCTTTTAAATTTGAATTTCCAACGGAGGCTGCCACACAACTCTTCTCTGGAGTGGTTCCCCAAACAGGGCCAGCATCATCCCTTATAAACTTTTGTTATTATTACTCATTTTGCTTTGATTCAACCATCAATCCTAAGAATAAAATCGGCAATTATGAGTCTTATTTGTGTGAACTCACCAACTATGTGGATGCATCAAATCGATCTTCTTTATATGAAGATGAATACAGGGAAATGATATTGACAGATTGTGGTTTGATCAAAATGTCCCTGTGCAGGTGTATTTTCTGTACCAATTTTTATTTTGTTTATTGTTATCGTTTATTACGTTCACCAGATAATTTTTTATTTATTTTAAACAAAAAAAAATATATTTTTTAAATTTCTATTTTTATAAGTTTTTTGAAATAAAATTGTCAAAAAACTACAGTTTTTGTATTTATTTTATGTTATGGGATAAGATTGGCCTAAAAATTTCTTGCAATTATTATTAAAAACATATTTTATAAAATAGGTTACATTAAAATTTTTCACACACCTCAAAATTAGACAAAAATTTCACGTCATCATTTTTGGTCCTGATACACGACCGTCGAGCACCGGTGTGTAATTTTTTTGACGTCGTATAGTGTAGTGTTAACTATACAAGTTGGATATGATGGCCACATATCAAAATGAATAAACCACCTTATATGCACACTCAATACATTCAGAATATCAACCTACTATCAGAAACAATAATTTAGCAAAAATGTGTGACTTTAAAAATCACAGCCAATATTTGTGTGCTTTGATTCAAATCTGTCGAAAATTAAGGCTACATAAAAGAATCTGGCAGGCTTTGAAGAAATTATACTTTTTGACTGAGTATAAATTTTATCATAGGTTGTGGTTTATGTGCCAGTAAATATTTGAAAAAATTAGTATATGTTTAGAAAATTTTGTTGGTTGTTTAGCCCTTTGACAATTCAATGAAAATGACTTCAATCTAGTATGTGACTTAAATTTAAAACTTACTTCTAACAAATTCAAGTTGAACAAATACACCTTGAGATGAAGTCCCTTTAGAATTTATTCATCTCTTCCTCACAACTGTGTAGTCCTCTATAATTTCTGAGGTAGGTGTGATTCCATTCTTAGGTGAACCAATGGTCGAAATTTTCTACACTTGCAATACTCTGCCTGGTCAGCTACAGACTGCATGCATCAAAATATCCATAGTTATGGTAGAAGCTTATATATCACACATGAGTTGCATGGACATCATCTATTAAGAAGGGACATCCATCTAGTTGTTTGTGAATCCAATTCATAACTTCTACTTTATTTTCATCACTTTTGCAACTATGTAGTTCCCCTACTTCACCATTAACATCACTGCCTTCTTCATAACTTATGCATCTCAATTCATGTTGTTAAAATGCACTTACAAGTATTTCTCGGATAATATCCATATAATGTATTTATTATTTAACTTGGTTCAATTTAGTTTTACCTATGTCATTTTCAATTTAACTTTGACAAACTGTTCAGCCTTCAGTTCCAATATCTTGCAGCCAATGACATCTTTATTTTTTCACTAACATCAGACTGAATAATTTGAACATATGGAATATTAACTTTCGTAAGTTCTTTGAAATTATAAATATATTCTGGAATTTCCAAGACATCCAAGAGATGCATCATCTTCAAATTTTATGTAGATAAATCCTTTTATCAGCAGGTACATTTTTGCTGCATCTATTAATCTTATAGTTACATCAGTTGAAAGCATTTTCCTGCATTTCATTTTTTTTTCTTTTAAACTATTCAACTATGCAATTCTGTTCTTTTATGATTGAACTTGGTGATTTGAAAATACTGGACAGTGGATGAAGAAAATGGAAGAAAGGATGCCATTCAATATGCCATTTTTAATCGTTGTATAAAGTAGAAATGAGATGGTTCAGTTTTAACAAATGACATACTAACCTTCTTGCAACCTTCTAGGTGTAGCAACAGAGTAATGCGAGGTTTTGTAGTTTTCTATGTTGTCGGCTACAGACAGTCTTCCAATAAATGAATGAACTTTTAATCTGAAAGTGCAAAATAGCAGTCAGTTAATAACATATTGGACTATTAGAATACTTTATCTGCATATATAGCAGTCAATTTTAGTAACATATATCGTCCTTTAAGTAGATCCTGGAGACTTTCAGTTTAAATAATTTGTAGAAATACTATGCAGAACGTATCGTATTAACCATGATAGTTCGATAGGGATATGCAAAATATATTTTGAAAGCTCATACAATAAGTTCACTTTGTTGGACACACATTCTAAGGGTTCTGTACCAAGATTTGATACAATGTAGGTAAATCAAAGTAAATCTTTTTCATTTTCAGACAAGCAGGGAATGAGTGCATTTTCTTATATTTACCCTAATGTCTTTTAAAGGAGGCGTTTTAAATTCACAAAAAATATACACTATTACATTACACACACAGACTTTTTAATTTATCTGCTACATGCTTTGCTTGATTATTATAAAAATATGTATTTAATTTTCTAATTTGGCACCCAAAACTAACATTAGGGTATTATTTTACTAATAAACTTTTAGGGAATCCTTTTATAATCAACTGTCAATCAATCAAGTTTTAAATAACAAATTATTAAATGTTTTATTAAAATTATTTAAAAATACAAATAATATATATTTTTCAAAATTTAGATATGTAGTTTCTAAAGGGGGAATAAGCCGATTGTTAATATTTTTCTTAATATCTTTTAAACAAATGATTTAAAAATATGAAAAAATATATTTGAAATATTTTTATTTTCTATTTAATTCTATTATTTGTCCCCAAAATTAATATTGGGGTATTCTACTAATTTTTACTACAAAATTTTAGGTAGTTTGGTTTCGGAAATAAAGCGGGAAATGAGCATTTTTTATATATTTTTGTTAATATCTTGTAAACAATTAATTTAAAAAATATGAAATAGCACATATTTGTATTCCTTGTAATGAGTCCTTTCATTTATTGTCGGTTTATTTCTATAATTTCCCCCCGAAATTAATATTAGAGGTATCTCCTTTTTTCCTGTAAAGTTTAAGTAAGGCTATATAAGCCTATTTTTTTTTGTTATAGATCAGAAATACGGGGAATGAGTAATTTTCCTATATTTTTGTTAATATCCTTTAAACAATTTATTTTTAAAATATGAAACAAAAATACATTCATTATGCACATAATAACCTTTTATTTAATGTATTGCATGATGCGTTTAAAAAATATTTTTTTATTTTCCGTTAAATTATATAATTTGCCCCCCCCAAAATTAATATTATGAGTTTCTCATTTTTCTGGCAAAATTCAGGTGAGGCCCTATATCTGAGTTTTTTTAAAAAATATGGCTTATAGTTTCAGAGATAAGGTGGGGGAATGGGTAATATTTTTATATTTTTGTTAATTTCTTTTAAATAATTTATTTTAAAAATATGAAAAAATACTTAGTTTCCACCTTAAAGAATTTGATATACCTTATGATGTGTTAGACACAATTTTAATTTTATATTTTCCATTTAATTCAGTAATTTGCCCCTGAAAATCAATAGTTATAGGTTCGTCCTTATTTTTCCAGTAAAATTCAGGGAATGCCCTATATCTCCAATCTTTTTCCTAGTTTTGTATCTTATAGTTTAGGAGATAATGGAGGGGGGAGATATATTTCTTTCCCCCCAGAAGTACCCCTAAAATCAAATTTTTTTCTTTTACGATATGTTCTCCTGATCATGTCACCAAAACTACCAAATTTCAACCTATTTTGTCCAGTAGTTTAGGAGAAATTGCTGTGATGTGAAAGACAGAGAAATCTGGAGTGATATGAGGGTATCTGTATATTGTATATATGAAACCCTAAAAGAACTGACTTTATACTAATCAAAATGAAAAATGTTACAAACACTCTGAATGATCAATATTCTTGTATAACATCCAGATATTTAATGCTAGATATTCATGTAGAAAATTTATTATAAATTTACTGTGCCATTTACATTTGATATATATTTTATAATTTTTCTAAAAATGGTGTGTTTTACATTACAGAAAATTTAGGTTTTTTTATGTTTTTTATAAAAGTTTTGTACTTAAATATTTTACAAAATTGTTGCAGAAAAATAACTTGGAATTAAATTTGCTACAAGATATGGTTAGCTATATTCAAAAATCATGTTGAAAAGTATACAGTATTTTAAACTCAAATAACATACGAGGGTTAATTTTAGTCAGGATATATTGATGTTTGAAAATTTTGTGATAATTAAAAATAACATTTACCTGTTTCTTTGATAATATTGCATAGTTGAACAGCTATCTTTCTTGCCAGTGTCACAGTCAGAATTTGAACTGGTGCCTCATTGTCATCAAAACATTTCCCAAGGCAATAAAAGTGAAAATGTGGGATCAGCATGTCCCAAATTTAGATGTTCCTATTAATCTAAAAATAAAACATTTTTTTAACAATTTGATTTTCTTGAGTTATTTGTAAGAAAAAACAATAAATAAAAATAAAAATCCTTTTTTTACCCAATTTAGTGAAATTTTGAAAATACAATCAAGATTCAGTTTCAATCCTTGTTACATTTTTTTTTCTGAGAGAGACCACACAAGTGAAGTCAAAACTCAGAGAATTTCATAAATTTAGACAATACAATTGATGATCTATATATTCTGAGGGAACAAGGGATGAATTAGCCCAAAAATAGAAATGTTGGCCAATATATAGTGTGAAGTCAAATCAGAATATATGAAGGAAGTCTACAATTTCCCACTAACAGAGGAATCAGATAAGGTTACTCAATATTGTCACAGCTATTCATTACAAATCTTTGTATGATCTGTGCTCAATCCTGTTTCATTAAAATTAATAGATTTGGTAAACAGCATTGAGTGTTAAAAATACATAAAACCTGCAATTACCAATAAATGAACTTAACACCATAATCAATGAATCAGGCCTAATATTAAATACCAAGGAACCAAAGATAATATACAATGAACCAGTACACTTATGTACATTTGAACTTTGTCATAGTGGATGTTGTAAAACACAAGGCTGTAGTCAGCAAATTTTTTCGGGTGGGTTTTGGGGGGGGTAATTTTTTTGATGGGTAATGGGCTAATTAGGAATGCAAAATGTATATTTTTGTTAATGTATTTCAGGAATATATAAAATTATATATAAAATTTATTATGTGAAAAACATGATTAATTGGTTAAAATTGAATCTTGAAACCAAACATTCCAACATTTCGGGGGGAGGGGGGGTTTGAACCCCCAGACCCCCCACTGGGTACGGGCTTGGTAAAACAGCAAAACAATTTATGTAATAGTTCTAACTAATTGTCTTACCAAAAATAAACAGAAAGATCTAACTTGCACAGATGACATTTCAAAGATAACAGTGATAGGGTTCTGAAATCTAGAGTCTGAAAATCAAAGTTAATTGAAAATTTTAAGTGAGAAATGTCAAGGGATGAGAATAACAAAGAAAACCACAAGTGATCAGAATGAATAATAAACATCATCCAGATAATAAATAATCATTGTGTTTTATGAAACGAAAATATGGTAATGAAACTTCAATTCTGAAAACTGAAACTATAATTTATACAAGGAGAAACTGAAAAAGATTTAGTGGCAAAGAAATAAGAGAAGGTTATAGATGTTATTAACAGAATAAGTTCTGTGAAGTTAAAAGAGTCAGGAAATGGCTTAATAATTATGAGATTGAAATTAGGAAAATAATAGACATAACTGGGTACCAAAAAACTGACAATAGAAGGGCATGGAAAGAAATAAGAACCACATATTTAAAGAAAGCTATAAAATAACAGTGGAATATAAATGGTCGTAACAAAGCATTCAAGTATTACATAAGCTGGCTTACAGCCCAGGGCTAAAACATAACATCTACTGTCTCTAAGATAGCATGTTGACTGTTTTTTTTGTTAAATCTTCGTGTTATTTCACAAAACCTTTTAAAAAAATTTTTACATCATACTTAGTATGAGGGGGGTCAAAATTGTTATTGGTTATAAATGGAGGTAGGCAGTCTAAAATTTTAAATTTTCTGAGAAATACACACTCTAGAATATTTTAAAGTATTATAAACGGAATTTGTTTTAGGTCAATGTATTCAGTTAGACAGTTTAAGGTATATATATCTAAATATATGAGCCGATGAATTGAATAATACTTAAATTGATAATTCAATATTAGGTATTTCTTCATTTAGGATCAGATCAAAAGTATATTAGTCAGGTAAAGTGCAAATGTATTTGAAAATTTCTGTCCACAGTCACATACTTGTGTTTGCAACAACCTAACACCATAAACTTCTGTAGGTTTAAATTAGACTTGTAAATAAAATCAAAACTACTTATAAAAACTTATCACCTGTCTTATTGAAGATGCAATTTGTTATGTTAAAACAAAAAAAAAGTTTATAAGAAAGGAAATGATATGTTAGGAAGCATAACTCTATTCATTGTTAGGAAGCCCAACTCTATTCATACAATTTTATCTTAGCCAGATAAAGTGAATTTAAAAAAAAAGAGAAAAAAGTATGGAACTTTACTATTTATTATTATATTAAGAGCTAGTTATAGCTACACAAAATACTTACCAAATATCTTTCAATAGGAACCAGTTTGAAATTCAAGAAACCATTTTCGTTGTTTTACTCGGCATGTTGGTTCTGGTAAAATAGTTTTATAATGATTGTATCCTTCATGCCTTTTATTGCTCTTAGCAAAATGTAATGTTTTACACATTATTAAAAGTTATAATTTGATAATTTAATCGTAATTTCAGCAGCGGTGAATTCTCCGGCATATCTCTAACGACGCAAATTCAAAAAGGAGGGAATTTGCGTTTTAGGTTACGTTTTTCCCACAAAGAAGGTTTTTTTTTGCTGTTCATACAACAACTTAAATTTCATTGTTCTGTGACTCTGAAATTGCACAATTATTCAGGAATAGTATACAAGGGATTGCTCGACAGATGTACGATTTCCCGATATTGGGCGTCACGAAGTGACGCAGGGCTAGAGTATGGAGTGTAGAGTTACCTTAATTTAATATTTTCATCGTAACCTTTTTTAATTAAGTTGTTATAAATTTCATTTGATTCCCATCCAACAAACCCAGAAAAACTCTTCAATTATAAACAGCTAAAGCGGGGCGGGGCTAGGAAACAACAATATGATGACATGTCACGAGGTGTCTGGTTTTAGTCGAAATTATTTAACATTGATCAAGCAATCCTTTATGTATTATCCTTGCAGATTAGTATCTTCCAACAATTTTATTGTTGTCAAATCGCAGAAATCTTCCGGTAACCAGTTACTTTTTGCAGACCAGTGTTTTCTCAAAACAACTTCGGGTGACGCCACACATTAAAAGAGCTTACGTACTGTTTGTCCAACAGTGTAAGTCTATGATATTTTCAACATGTTTGAGTGTTGCGCCCTCTTCTGACGAGCGGTATATATTAATAATGCAGTGATCAAAGAAAAGGTTATACGACGTTATGTTTGACATTTTACTCATAGAGGGAGTAAGGAATGCCAGAAGATAATTAAATGATAATCTTCAATTTAACTTTAATTTTATGCTTCGAAATTAATTATCACATAACTCATTTTTAGCATATTATGATAAGCTGAGCCATTACAGCAATTTGCGCCCAAATTATTAATAACCAAATTTAATGGATAGGTAGGTAACATAAAGAAAATTTTCTTTATGGGTAGGAAGCTATATGTATAATAGAACTGATGTGAGAATTGGAAAATATATATATGAAAATATTTTAAACCACAAATATATATATTTAAATATTTAACATAGTTTTGCATTGGTGTGTCGCCAGAAATGGTAGTTAGGTTGCGGCTTTTTTTGGGTGGGGGGTTTATGCAGGTCGGAATATCTTCGGTCTAGAAGACGAGCAATTCAGTATCTTTGGTAACATAGAGAGAAATGTGTATTTATTGCAAGAAGTACTAACTAAAATAAATAATTATAGTTTTATCTCACATATATTGAACTGCCAATGACTGGTAAGAGAGGTCTGGGGGGAGAGGAGCAGGTGGATAGTGAACACCGCCTGACGACACCCTTGGTTAAGTTAAGTTATATGCACTATAGTATGTCTATTTGTATAATTGAACAGCTTCAAAGTCAAAAATGGGCAAATCGTAAATTCACAGCCATGGAAGAACGTAACTTCGATGGGGTTAAAACCCCACAGATCCAAAAAGTTCGTGTGAATTCATTATGATAATCGACCTATTAGTGATGGTTGGCATGACGTATCTATAACAATGTAATTTTATAGTAATACAAGTATTATCCGATTTGTACTATTGCTATTTCAATATTATTACACATAAATACGTATTAATTTGATTATCTATATATTTCTGCCTCTCAACCGATTTGCTTCATTTTTGCTTTAATAAGTAGCTACTGACGACCTTCAGTGCAGAATGCTATTATTAATTTATAATATTGGGCCATTCATTAAATAAAATATAATAAAAATTCATTATTTACGTCCGTATTGAAAATGACAAACAACTGTCAGTGCCGCCGCCGCCAGACGGTCAAAACTCCAAACATTGAGTAATTATATATGGAGCAATCGTTATTCTTAGAGCATGTTCTCCTGGAAGTGCCATACAATCGTTTTTAGTGTTTAGTGGTAAAATAGTCAATGTAGTAGATCAGTTTTGATTTTTCGGACGCGTTGCGGTAACTTTCATATTAAATATTCTGTTTTTAATGTGAATTTAATTATTTGATTAATATATTATTATCACAACCTTCCCGAAGGTGTTGTGTAAAAAATTGTCAGACAGCGGACAATAGAGAATGTATTAAATATTTAAGTTCTCCTAGGGTTGTTGGCCCTCTTTTTTTTCTTTAATATCCCTGAACTTTATTGAAAGCGCAAACTTTTAGGTTGCAAAGAACAATCTTCCAATTATTATATGGAATATTTTACCGGGAGCGGTTCCAGCTAAAAATTTAAGGGGTCATTCATTTGTCAATAATATTTCGAATACCAATATTTGATTACATTTTTTTTTATTGCAATAGATTTGTCAATATGCGTGAACAATTTTAGTAATTACATCTACGTCTACGATTTCTCCACAACTCTGTTTCTTATAAAAATATACCTTTTAAAATTTCATGAAATAGGGTCGAATTTCGACCACTGGGCGACCCACTAGTCTATATATAAATAGGCAAATAATTTATAATATTGGGTCATTCATTAAATAAAATATAATAAAAATTCATTATTTGCGTCAATATTGTCAACGCCAAACAACTGACAGTGTCGTCGCCGCCAGACGGTGAAAACTCCAAACATTGAGTAATTATATATGGAGCGATCGTTATTCTTAGAGCATGTACTTCAGGAAGTGCCATACAAGCGTTTTTAGTGTTTAGTGGTAAAGTAGTCAATGTAGTAGATCAGTATTGATTTTTCGGACGCGTTGCGGTAACTTTCATGTTAAATATTCTGTTTTTAATGTGAATTTAATTAGTTGATTAATATATTATTATCACGACCTTCCCGAAGGTGTTGTGTAAAAAATGTCAGACAGCGGACAATAGAGAATGTCTTAAATATTTAAGTTCTCCTAGGGTTGTTGGTCCTGTTTTTTGTCGTTAATATTCCTGAACTAGATTGAAAGCCTAAACTTTTAGGTTGCAAAGAACAATCTTCCAATTATTATATCGAATATTTTGTCAGGATTTGGGGGGTCATTCATTTGTCAAAAATATTTCGAAATCCGATATTTGATTACATTTTTATTTTTTTTATTGCAATAGATTTGTCAACATGAGTGAACAATTTTGGTAATTATATCTACTTCTCTGATTTCTCCACAACTCTGTTTCTTATAAAATTATATTTTTTACAATTTCATGAAATATGGTCGAATTTCGACCACTTGGCGACCACTAGTCAATATAAATATCAATGATAAAATGACTAAATTAGTTCCTAAACCAACTGCCGCTTGGTGTCACCCATTGCTTAACAGGTCCAATTGTTTCTCACTGAAATAGGTACGAGAAAGGTACCTATAAGCTTATTAACCGACTTCCAAAAAGGAGGATTTTTTTATATATGCTTAGTGATTATTCAAAAACGACTTGGGCAAATTTGATGATTTAAACGGCATTGTTCTAAGGAATATTACAGAAAGGTCCCATATAAATTTCTATAACGTGAGATTTACAGTTTTCCAGAAAATCAGAAAAAACAGTAATTAAGAGATTACATTACAGTGAATGTCAATAAATCTACACTGTTTTCTCTAAAACGGCTAAACCAATTTGAATATTTTAAATTGTATTCTACAAAGAGCTATTCCAGCTTGATTCTTTATAATTATCTGTAACGCCAAAACATACCTTTTTCCAAAAATTGTAAAAATATTTGCAAAAATACGATATTTAAAGATCAATGTAAATGTCTAGTTAAAATGTCAAGGTATGCCATGAGAGTATATCGTACAGGGTGTTTGTAACGGTTTTCAATACAGTCAATAAATAGGGTGGACAGGATTAATACTTATACAGAGCGGTTGCAGCATCGTGTAGAGTTAAGTTAAAAAAGATGTGGATAATATAGAAAAAAATACAAATTAGAGAAGGAGACATAAAAATACGCTAAAATAATCAAAAAAATTGTACCTCAAATCCGATAAAAAGAATATGTCAGAGAATAGTTATTGATTGCTCACGGTTTCTAAATGGTTTTTATTTTAAACCAGTTGAAGTTGGTCCTTTTTTAAATATGAATTATTTCTGGATCAGACAATAGAGCATAAAACAGCCTAATAATACAAAATGTTAATACAAAAAAGCATTGAAGTTTTTTAACGAAATGTTCAAAATTGACATTTGTTATTTTTTTCCCAAAATTATTATTACTTAGTTGAATTACCAATTAGGCAGGTTAAGTAACATGAAAATTTTATCATGACATTCTATCCTCGGACTTTAAATACACAGAACGGATCCAGATTATGTGTAATAGTTTCCTCGAAAATCCCAGATGTCGGTCTTACATCTCGCTTCTACAAATAAGTAACGAAATTCAAGACCTTTATTTGTGTTCAAATTCGTAATTCTTAATTTAACATGACAACAATTCAATCGCAATTGCACTCAATTCTCTAACATTTATTAAAATCATCATTATAATAATTCCATCTCATTATATATTTTCACGAAAATCGTTTAAACACACTGTGCAATTAATAGTTATTTTCTGAACATATTCGACCTATATTTAATCATTATATATATGGAACTCTTCGTGTCTACTCTATAAATCATGTAATTTAATGCCTCTCATGTCTTAACTATATATACAACTGCTTATAGGTTACATTTCCAATGTATATTTTTTAACATTTTTTGTCTGGTATCTAATGATAATTGAGAATATTTCTAAATTTGGAATCGCTAAGGTAAACAATAACAACACTTGCATGCGCAATTATAAAGAATTGGTCCATATATAATTACTCAATGTGAGTCTCCAAGGTTTACGGAATCCTGTTTTCAATGGTTAGTTCTGCAATAAAACTTTACTCAACTGAGAAAAGTAACAATTACAAGGTTTGCAATGAAAATTTTGTGAATTCAAAAATTGGACATTAAATGTTTGCCAAAAAAAACTTATGAACTTAATGAGAATTCAAAATTTGACATTAAATGTTTGCCAAAAAAACTTATGAACTTAGAGAATTTATTGCTAATTAATATAAAGGGTAGCACAAAAAATTCTAAAGATCATGTGAAATTGTGTAAATTATTTCAAACTGGAAGAGGTTTTACTATTTCCTACTTTCTATAGGACGATTCGAAAAAGTTCCGAGAAAAATAATTAATTTTCACGAGTCTATTTTCAATAATAAAGGAGATTTAATCAAGAGAGCTCTATAAACAGGAATCAACGAAAAAAAGCTTAATATATTAAGAACAAACAAATCACAATAAATTAAATATTATTTAAGAATCAATGTTACAATATTGTTCGTTTGTGCAAAATCTTGAAATCTGTCACACCTATGAACACTTTCTTGTACATTGTAAATGACTTTGGAGCTATTCTTCTCATGTCACTTATTCCATATCCTAGATTCTCTAAATTGTGGGCTCTGGTTCTACAAACATTTGATTTAATCGGTTTTAAACAAATAAATAATAGATAACTAATACTGATGTAATTCGTCATTTTATAAAACACAGTTGGATCAGTGACGGGGGAAAATAGGCACATATAAATTGTGGTCTAATGGTGTGTGGAAGGAAGATGTGTGGTGATGAGGATGACTATGTGGAAGATCAACGGTATGGTGGCGCCAAACCATATAAGGGCATAATGGTCGTCACGAATTTTGTAACCTATGTTCAATTGTATGGAATGAAGCTTGTAAAAATGCAAAGAAAATATGCCGTCAAAAGTAACAAATTGGCAAAAGCTAAACCAAAAGTTGAGTACGCCCATGTTTTCATTATCTATATTGTTAAGGGGGCATGAATCACCATTCTAAAATGGTATTACTGAATTAAATTACGGCTTTAAAATTGTTATGAATCACCATTCTAAATGGTAATTTCACGATTTTTGTCAACTGTAATTTTTAAATTGAAACGTCTCCTAAATATTAATGTGAATGCTTGAAAATAGATTAAAAATGTCATTTTTTGAAAATGTAAATTTCATTGTATGTTTACAGTACAATAAACCAAACTTTACACATTTATTTGCCACCTGCTTAAATATTATAATTAATAAAAGTACTATTTGAATCAAATGGTGGCCCCCTTGTACTCTTGTATGCATTGGGACTACCATGGTGTTCAAACATTTTTAAAATCTTCGGATAGGAAAGGATGAGTGGTAGTAAGACAGGCAAACTAAAAATATTGATGTTATATTTTTTAAATGGAACACTCTGCATATTCCTCGAAGTTCCTCGACTTCCATCGTCTGAACGGGTCCAAGCGTCGGGTCCAGCGTTGTCGAACCTGGCAGTTGGTTGTCGGTGATGCGTAGCGGCAGTGGCCGAAGAAGGACTCTCCACATGTTTTTAATTTGGACGCTGGGCTCGTTAATTACACTCTCGTTCCAGATTATATGCACTGTCTCTATAAATTTTCCTTTGTACCAGTGTTCTTCCTTGTGAATTACTCTGGCCTGGTCCCAGTTGATACAATAGTATTCGGTAAATACATGATTAGCTAGCTCAGACTATGTTAGCTCCGTCCTTTGAGTAACTATGCGGTGTTCCTTAATCCTGGGGTCCAGCGGTCGCTTTATCTCTTTAATGTAAAGATTACCACATTCACAAGGTATGCTGTATATACAGTTATTTAGTATTGCTGGAGCGTCCGACCTTGTTCTTAGAATCATGCTCCTGAAGGCGTTGTTGCGCTTTTGAAGATCATTCAAATTCCATATCTGTGTGCAATTCGTCTAAATGTCTCCGACAAGCCTTTAGTATAGGTACGGTAATAATAGAATTGCTTTCGTTGTTAATGATGATTTCAGGATATCCGTTCGTCAAAAGGTCTTCTCTAAGTTTCACTTGTTTTTCTTTAAGGACTTCTAGTGTGCTGCAGATATTTTAGCCGTTGTGCCAATGATGAATTAAGTTTATTGTGTCAGATATCATCATTCCAATGTTGAAAAATTTATCAATGCATAACTTGATTTGTTTCAAATAGTACTCGCATATGTTTTCCACTTTATCTGATAATTTATTTAATTTCCTTTCGTCCCATATCAGGTTATATTCAATATCTATTTCTAAGAATTTCTTAAATGGTTTAAGCTTTTCTGTGTTTTTTAATGCATAAAAAATATTTTTGATCATAGAAGTTCATGAACGTTTCCAGCGATATAAGATTACAAGTATCTATCTTAATAGTTTCCTTCTAATATAATAAATAAACAGTAGAGTTCTTACACCTTACCTCCTATAGAAATGTAATAAAGAACTAAAATTTATTGTTTCTTTGTTAAGGAGTAATCTCTGGAAGTAATTAACCAATTTTAAAAAATCTTTCACTAATGGAGAGGTACACCGTCTGCTAGTAACATAGGCTACATTATATTTTGATCAAATGTTTGATTCTGCGATGGGTGCAGTGGGGTGTATATTATTTTTACTTCAATTTATTATTAACCGACTTCCAAAAAGGAGGATGTTATCAATTCGTCGCGTATTCTTTCGCTTTTTTTTGTATGTATGTTACCTGATTTCTTCTCCTATGGTTCACCGTTTTGAACGAATATGGCCTTGTTTAATAGAGTATATATTCGGATTGGTGAAACTTCAAATTTTCGAAAAGAATTCAATTGGTGAAGTGATAAAATTTGTGAATGAACACATGCGTGCATGGAAATCGACCAATATCCCTAATATTTTAGTCGATTTTTCGATAACTCCTTATGTATGTGTAAAGTTTTTTAACGTTTAATTTATTAAGGAAGATCCTTAAGTGATCTCATATACTTTTCTGCGACGTGCAACTTGCAGTTTTGCAGAAAATCGCCGAAAATTCCAAAATTCTTATCAACAATTTCATCGAAATGACATAACGGACGTAATAGTGCACTGGAAGTTATAATTGCGCATTTGAAAATTTTCTATGTACATCTCAAGCATATAGGTAGTAAAGCATAGTATTTTCGGCCCCTTAAATCAATGAGTACCAAGCTCGTTTTGTTTGTATACCAGGTAAATACCTATTTAAATGCAAATTTTTCCATTTTGGGAAGACGGTACTTTTGGTTGTCACATTCTCCCGGCCTAATAGAAAATTCAGTGACAACACATGTCAAACTTTAAACTGGTACTTGGTGGCTTAAAGATAGGGTGTTTAGTTATAGCAAACAAAATCACAAAGTAAAGTGGTAGAAAGAGTTGCATTTATATGAAGATTGAAATATATATAGGACGGACTAAAATGATAGTGGTCCGTAGGCAGCCGTATATACAAGATGATTGGCATATAGGGTGGACTGGACGTTTGGTGGTATAGAAATGTTGAAAAAAATGTGAAATTAAAATTATATAGGGTGATTAAAAAACTGTTATATGATGTGGACATAAGCAAATCATATACAGGATGGTTGAAATATATGCTGCAGTTGAATTATATTTATACAGTGTGATTAAAAAATTATTTCTTTTATAGCCCATAAGAAGTTGAATAAAGTGTGGAGAGGAATTAATGTTACACAGGGCGATAACATAAAATGTTAAAAAGGAAATAATTTTATGGGGTAGCCCACAACGAGTTATATACTATGGTTGAAATATAGGACGGATTTGACTCCGTAAATGAAGGATGGATTCTACTCCGTCCTATAGTTTACAGAAGGGAGGTAACAAATTTATGCTTGTCCGTGGGCAGTCGTATGTACAGGCTGGTTGGTACATAAGTTGGAGTGGAATTATCTAGTTATACAGGGTTGTCAAAAAAAGTTGAAAAAAGGTTACATGGCGTAGTCCATAAGCCATAAATATAAACATTAAAAGGTGCTCATTATGTACAAATTAATTACCTTACCTACCAATCTAGTATATTTTTGAAGTCGCCGCCAAGCAACAATCAAGTTTGATGAATTAGTAGATAAGTACGCAATGAAGGATTTTAGATTTGCTTGGAACCGACTTCAAAAATATACTAGATTGGTAGGTAATTAATTTGTACAGAATGAGCACCTTTTAATGTTTACGTTTTTTACTTCCTAGGTAGGTACATAACAACATTGAATGTATTATTTATTTGCTAGAGTTGTATTTTGTTATAATTATTTTGGAAACAAAACGTGCCACTGACGTGAAAATTGGGGTATAACTTTACACCTCAAATTAATAAAAACGCGTTTGATCATATTACATGGGAACTCATTTTGAAAAATTATTTTTAGAAACCTAAAGTAATAGAGCCATGAGAATTAACAGGTTGGTTCCTTTCTTTAAGTGAAGTGGTATGTGAATCATCATTTTGTGAAAAACGAAATATTTTTTTACGGAGAATTTAATATCTTCAAAATAGAAAGTAATACGGGTGTAAATCTTGATAAATATAGTCTTCTGAAATAACTAGAAGCGGGTTTTATCATTTTGTGAAAATTCAGTTTTCCGATAGGGATAAGCAGGGTATTTATTAGAAAAATTGTTATTTTTCGGTATCCGAAAATAATATACATATGAGAACTATGAATCTTTAAATTAATGGAGAATTGACATGCTATTTTTCCAAAATTTCTATTACTGAATAGGGTGATGGGTTTTAGTAATTTTTAGGAAACAAAAAATGGTGCAGGTGTAAGAGTTGGTATATATGCTTTTCTCCTGAAATGGCTAAACTGAATTTAATCAGATAGTTTAACTCAAGTACCCGATAAGTGTAAAGTGAGTATTGATTCACTGGATGAGAATTGACTTCTTAAATTGAATGTAGACATTATTCGTAATTTCTCCAATATTGAATTTATAGAAGCTTTGGGGACTGAAAATTGTTAAATATCCTATTAATCACAGGTGTCCAAATTATTCTGTAGAACACCTAAAATGAGAATGATCTTAAAAATTAAAAGTGTCAAAAATGTTAACGATATGAAAAAATTTAAAAATGTAAAAATGTCAAAAAAGAAAGAAATGTCAAACATGTCAAAAATGTTAAAAACGGCAAAGGTGTCAAAAATGTAAAAAATGATAAAACTGTCAAAAATGTTAAAATCGTCAGAAACTTCATAAACGTCAAAGATATTAAAAATGTCAAAAACGTCTAAAATGTCAAAATTGTCATAATAGTGAAAAATGTCGACAATGTCAAAAATGTCAAAAATGACAAAAAATGTCAAAAAATTTGAAAACTTGAATTCCTTTATACGCAAGACAATATAAATTTTATATTATATTTAATACATATTGTTTCTGGTCAGATTCGGAACCAATGTGTGCTAATTCTCTCGAAAATCCTAGATGTCGGTCTTATATCTCGCGTCTTCAAATTTAACGAAATGTATCAAACACATAAAGAAGTGTTCGAGAGGACATTCAATTGTGGGAAGCGCAACTGATGAAGGTCCCCTGAGCAGAAACAATATGTATTATATATATTTATTGTCTTGCGTACAAAGGAATGACACCTCCAAGAGAATATTCAATATCTCTGACAGGTGAAGTAACCTGAAAATTTTATCGTGACATTCTGTCATAGGAGTTAAGGGAGAACAGCAATTACACGGAACGGCTCCAGATTCGGAACCTCTTTGTGCTAATTCTCTCCAAAATCCTAGATGTCGGTCTTACATCTCGCGTCTTCAAATGTCAGAATTGTCAAGAACTACAATGATAACACATTTAAAAAAAATTAAAATGGAAAACGTTTATATATATGTTTAGCTCATCATAAAAATCCCAAAATAATTTATTAACCGACTTCCTAAAAGGCGGAGGTTATCAATTCGTCTGCAATTTTTTTTTTATGTATGACGAGGGATTATTCAAAAAGGCTTGGGCAATTTTGATGACTTAAACTGCATTATATTAAGGAACATTACAGAAAGGCCCCATATAATTGTCTATAACATGACGTTTACGGTTTTCAAGAAAATCTGAAAAAAAGTAAATAAGGTACTAGATTTCAGTGAATTTCAATGAATCTTCACTGTTTTGTCTAAAACCGCACAAGAAATTTGAATATTATAAATTGTTTCCTGCAGTTTTATCATATTACACGGTGGTTCTAAAAATATTGTATTGGCTGGTACATAACTAATTGCGTATACAAGGTGGTTGAATAAGAGTTGAGCAAAATTATAGTTATACAGAGTGGACATTTGCGTTACAGGACGGAGGATAATTACAGTTATACAAAAGGCTTTAAAAATTGTCAGAAGCAGTTGAATATATATGTTGGTTGAAATATAAGGTGGAATAGAATTACAGTTATACAGAATGGTATGAAAAAGTTATATAGTTTGGAAGATAAGTAGTTGCTTATACAAGGTGTTTGAAGTAAGTGTGGGGTAAAATTATTATTCAAGGTGTATAAAAAATTTGTTATATAAGCATAAGCAGTTAGGATATTTGAATTATAGGACGAAGGACGGGGTATAATTATACACATGGGTTTAAAAATTTTTAGAAGCAGTTGCATATACAGGGTGGTTGAAATAAATGTTAAGGTAAAATTATAGTCATAAAATGTAGTTCAAAAAGGTGAATTTTGTTATATAGGGCAAACCATGAGCAGTTTTATAAATGGAATACTAGACATATGGGACGAAGTAAAATCATTGGTATACTGGAATAATTTAAACAATAGAAAAATAGAAAGAGTCTATAGTGTGGAGAGGATTTATATTTATACAGGGTTGTTTTAAAGACACTTGTAATATTGTGTTGAGTTGAATTATAGTTGTACATGGTGAGTCAGAAAATGATAGACCAATTAGTTAAATAAGGTTGACCAATACACTGCAGTATATACAGTGGGAGTGCAATATAGAGAGAATTAGAGTTAAATTTATAGAAAGTGATCCAAATAATAAAACAAATGAAAGAGTTATAATATATTTGAAAAATTTAGACAAAGATTTAAAATTAGAGGAGAAAGGCATTGTTTCTAAATGGTTTTTATTTTAAGTCAGCTAATGTCGTTTCTTTAAATGTAAATTATTTTTAGAAACGTTTGTAATCATATAATTTTCGCTCATGAACGATGTAGTTAAAACGGATTTATTTTTTTTAATGTAGAGGATGTGAAAATTCCAAAATGAAAAAATATGTTATATAAATACGTAATTTGTCTTGCCCATACGAAGTAGGGACGGGTCAGCTAGTTGACAATATTTTTATTTGTTCCCTACAAAATTTTATCAAAACCGGATTCCAACTGTTTATGTGACATTTTCAGTGCTGATAAATTCTACCAACTCCTCTTAACAGAATAAATTCTATAAAAAAGCCACTAGCAGGGATTATAAAACGGGAAACTAGACACCAGCTTTACAAGGAGAAAAAAATCACCCCATTTTCTTTCGATTCCTACAAGTCCGTTGCACCCTTAACGTGATTCCAAAGATAATTAAAGTAATGCTTTCGCGGGAAGCTGGAACATTAGCAAGAAACACTTCGTGTCGAGCATGCGCTCAATGCTCATTTCCCCATTAATGCCACGGAACAAGGAAAACGTTCAATTAGATTTAATTGGGGGAGAGGAATTGGGTTAACCGGTCGATGAAAAACTTGGACAAGATCAGGGACGTTCAACTTACTTGCTAATGAAAGTTTGGGAAAGTTCAGTTGGTCTCTTTATTCTCTTGTGGAATAACTGGAGTTCGTGTTCTGTTGAAGGATTTTTATTGTTCACTGAAAATTATTTCGCAAGATAGGAATAATGAGGCTCGATGAGGTTTTTCTTGTTCATTCAAGAATTTTACGAAAGTTGTAGTTGAGCATAATAGTTTTATTAAACGGAAGATGATCGATAATTTTGTTTTGGCGGGAAACAATGATAGAATATGCAGAGAATATGTAATTATTAATTTTTAACCGATTTACAAATTTTATGTATGCTCAGTGATTATTCAAAAACGGCTTTTGGGCAATTATGATAATTTACAATGGTTTGTTGTTTCCTGAATGATATTTGTGACATATTTTTCAATATATAAGTACTTAAATACTCTTTTCGAGGTGTCATTCCTTTGTACGCAAGACAATATATATTATATATAAAAATATAAAATATATTGTTTCTGGTCGGGAACCTTCATCAGTTGCGCTTCCCACAATTGAATGTCCTCTCGAACACTTCTTTATGCATTTGACGCATTTCATTAAATTTGAAGACGCGAGATGTAAGACCGACATCTAGGAATGACACCTCGAAGAGAGTATTCAATATCTCTGACAGGTGAAGTAACCTGAAAATTTTATTGTGACATTCTGTCCTAGGAGTTAAGGAAGAACAGCAATTACACGGAACAGCTCCAAATTCGGAACCTCTGTGTACTGATTCTCTTGAAAATCCTAGATGTCGGTCTTACATCTCACGTCTTCAAGTCTAAGTACTTCTTGGGAAATAACACCACAGTTAAGAAAATTGCTGTATATTCCAAACGTTTCGTTATTATGTTTTGAATTTTGGAATCGTAGTCAATTTTATTTAAAATAACCGTAGGATTGCCTTTATCTGCAGGTAAAATCTTAATAGTGCTGTCATTTTTTAAAACTTTAAATGAATGTAATTCATTTTGCGAAAGGTTATTTTTTATATGCATAGGTTGTTCTAGTTCAATATTTTAATTTATATCTTAGAATTGTGCCTTTTTTTATCCGTAGTTTCTTAACCATTGACAACGGGGTCTGACCTAGACCCCGAAACGTTTGGAATATACAGCAATTTTCTTTAAACTGTGGTGTTATTTCCCAAGAAGTTCTTAGACATTTAACTGTTTTGTGTTAAGAAATATTACGGAAGGTACCAATATAGTTTACTATAATTTGAGATTTGCGGTTTTTCAGAAAACCAGAAAAAACTAAATTAAGAGACTACATTTCAAAGAATTTTAATAAATCTTCACTGTTTTCTCTAAAACGGCTGAATCAATTTGAATATTTTAAATTGTACTCTACAATATTTTTCTATGACGTAGTAAACATTTCTGAAAATCGGAAAAATATGTGCAGAAAAACGGTAAACATCAAATGTAAATGTCAAATTTTCATCATAAATATCTAGCTTAAATGTCAAGATATGTCATAAAAGTATACTGTACAGGGTGATTGTAACGGTTTTTTTCATTTTGATTCAAATGATGTCCATTTTTTGTGAAACGAAGTTCTATTACTGGGCTTACATTCGAGTGAAAAGGCCGAATATATTCCATTAGTGTATCGAAAAAAATTTTTTTATGTCGGCGATTTTTTCTATACGGCATACAGTAGTTATATATATATATATATATATATATATATATATATACATATATAACAATTACTACTGAAGCGTCTTAATCACTTTATAAGCGTCTATGGGGAGTAGCTAACACCTTTCCGGATAATCACGACTATTTTGTACAATTTTATAGAAATTGAGAATTTTTCCTAACCTTACAAATGCGGCTGCCCCGCCATCTTAACCGGAAGTCCCAAGATAAAACTGGACCAATTAAAATAAACTAGGGGTCGCCCACTGGTCGAAATTCGACCCTGTTTCTTGAAATTGTAAAAAGTGGATTTTTATAATAAATAAAGTTGTGGAGAAATCGTAGAAGTAGATGTAATGACCAAAATAGTTTACTCATGATGACAAATGTATTGAAAGAAAAAGAAAATAAAAAATTATTCAAAATATTTTTGCCAAATTAATGAGCCCCCAATTTTTTGGCTGGATCCGCTTCTGGCAAAATGTTCGATATAATATTTAGAAGATTGTTCTTTACAACCCAAAAGTTTTCGTCATTTGGGGTTTCAATCGAGTTCATAAATATTAAAGAAAAGAGACGACCCCATGAGAATTTCAATAATTAATACATTCTCTATTGTCAGCTGACTGACAATTTTTTACATGACACCTTCGGGAAGTTTGTGATAATAATATATTAGTCAAATAATTAAATTCACATTGTAAACAAAATATTTAATATGAAAGTTACTGCAACGCGTCTGAAAAATCAATACTGATCTACTATTTACTATTTTACCACTAAACAATAACAACACTTTATGTTATACTATCCAAGATAGTCTTTGCATGATTGTCTGAAAAAGGCTTAGCATGTCACTGTCAACCAATCTAATCATAGAGCTTGTACTTCCTGGGAGTGCCGACAATGCACAAATATTGTGCCAAAGCTAGAAAGACAGGGCACAAGGCTATTTCACTCGATAAAGAGCTGCATCCAAAGAGCTATGTGCAGTTTGTAGTTCATTGGCTGCACCACCCATTCGTGTGAGATATCCTCTTGCTCTCTCTATTGCCCTCTCATTTTACTCTTGGTACGAAATTTGTGTATTGTATGCTATCTCCAGAAGTACATGCTCTAAGAATATAACAGCAACTAACGCTCGCTCCCTCCATATATAATTACTCAATGTTTTGAGTTTTGACCGTCTGGCGGCGGCGGCACTGTCAGTTGTTTGGCGTTGACAGTATGGATGTAAATAATGATTTTTTTATTATGTTTTATTTAATGAATGAACCAATATGATAAATTAATATTAGCATTCTGCACTGAAGATCGTCACTACTACTAAACAAATCAAAAATAAATCAAATCGGTTGAGATATATAGGAGAAAATTGAACCTAACCGTTTTGTCTTTGCGTATTTATATATAAGATATGTTAAAAAGCTAATATATTTTTTCTGTTATATCATCACGTCACATGTCTATATAGAATAGAAAATACAGTGTGGGTACTCTTAGACACATGGAAGTGTAATAACTGAATAATAGACAGTGGAAAGCATAATTTTATTAAAATTGTAATTTATTCGTTGTACAATTTGGTCATTAGGTGAATCACGGAAATTTTGCAATCTCATTGGTAGATAAATATTTGCAACAAACGAAATTAAATTCATCTCAGTTATGTCGTGTTTATCAAATTTGTTTTTTACGAATCATGAAAAAAATTCATATAGCCGAATTCCTTCATTACTGGCACTCGTGTGTTGGCATTTTCCAAACAGAAATTCATTTTCTTCTTGAAAAACACGTCTATTGCATAACTCAGGCGGCCATACAATATACGACGTCTTCGAAATTTGCTATTTAAATGTATTTGAGCAAAATTTTAATAAAAGTCGGAAACTCGGCTCAAGCAGTGTGAAATGTCATACTCAACGAATTTTTTTTATTTCGTTTTCCTTCAAGACTGGTAAAGCACAGGTATTCAATATGAAGGATTCTTTTTGTACGGCAAGCGGCGAATATTAAAATTCGCTTTGTTTCAAAATTCGATATTCAAGTACGGGTTTAATGTAAATATCGCTTCAGCTGCGCCGCATATTCGATGGAAAAAGGACGGAGTCACATTTCTTCAGTCATTTAAATACCAAGAAGGATAATATTTTAATTTTTTACAAATTATTTAAAGTATGACAAAACTCTACAAAAAAATATTTCTTTGTCCTAAAATTTATTTTACGATTCCTCTATTCATTATGCTGTAAATCGAAGGAAAAACTATATTTTCTAAAAAGTTTGTGGTAGTTATGAAAAAAACTTAAAAAAACCTCGAAAACTCTTAAGTCTTTTGGTGTATGCTCAAATAAAAATAATAATATTCCTGTAAATTTATTTAATCCTAATGATATAAGCTTATTTTTCAATGAATTTTTACAAAACATTTCTGATTGTTCCTCTAAAATTAATTATTGTAATGAAAATATTTTTGATCATGACCTAAAATTTTCCTTTAACTTTGCAACTGTCTCTGAAATTAACTTAATTATTAACAATGTTAAAACTAGTGCTTCTGGGGTTGATGGGGTTAATGCTAAGATGTTAAAATATTGTAGCCCTTTTTCAGATGTATATATCACACATATAATTAACTGCTGTATTGAAAAAAATTACTTTCCTGATCGGTGGAAAATATCTATAGACAAACCTTTACCCAAAGTAACAAATCGAACTAATTTCAATGATCTAAGGATAATTAGTATACTACCAGTTCTATCTAAGGTGATTGAAAAAGTGTTATATAACCAGTTAATTCAATATTGCAATCTATATAAAATAATTCCAGACACCCAGTGTGGCTTTAGAAAAGCCCTTAGTACTAGCGTTGCGTTAGCTACTATTACTAATGATACATTAACTTCCATTGATAAAAACTTAGCTACTGCATTAGTTCTTTTGGAATTTTCTAAAGCGTTCGACACTATTAACCACGAACTCTTGTTAGCAATACTTAAATATATGGGATTTCAGGATCAAGAATTGGCGCTGATAGAATCTTATTTACATAACAGATCTCAAAAAATATATTGTAATAACACTTTTTCCGATGAAGTGCAGATATTATCTTGTGTGCCTCAGGTTTCTATACTAGGACCGTTACTTTTTATTATCTATACATCCGATATTCTTAAGTCTCTAAAATATTGTAGAATCCTTGCTTTTGCGGATGATACCCAAGTTTATTTTCATTTTAACATTATGTAAATGCCTCTTCTTTAATAAATCATGATATAAATATATTACAGCAACTCTCAACTGAACATAACCTTAAGCTAAATCCTCTGAAATCTCATGTTGTGATCTTTGGTCCTAAAAAGGAATTTATAAAAAATTCTTTAAACATTTTCTTGGGTGACGTACCTCTTCCTAAGGTAGATTGCGCAAAGAATTTGGGCATTGTGTTAGATACTGAATTAAGGTTTCGAGAATACGTAAAATTATTAATTAAAAAGTCATTTTTGTCGTTAAAGATATTGTATAACCACAGACAAATTTTAAGTTTTTCCATGCGTAAAATGCTTTGTGAAACTCTTGTCCTGTCAAATTTTAATTACTCTGACTTTATTTATGGCCCCTGTTTAAACCTGACTTAGAGAATCCGTATACAAAAAGTTCAGAATACCTGCTGCAGTTTTATATTCGGATTGCGTAAATATGACCATATCTCGCATACTTTTAAAGAACTTAATTGGCTAAGGATGGATGTACGGAGGGGGTTGCATTTGGCTAGTTTTTTCTTTAAGATTTTGTCAAACGTCTCCATTCCATTAGCCTTGAAGAGTAAATTTATTGCTCGATTAAATATTCATTCTAGAGTTATAAGATTTCCTGACAAAATAACGATTCCACACCATCGGACTGCTACGTTTCAGAGATCATTTACTTATAATGCAATTAAAATTTACAACCCCTTACCAGCAGAATTAACATCACTTAATGAAAAAAACTTTAAGAGAAAATTGAAACAATTTTTATTATATAAATTATAGACTAATGCTTAATACATGTGATTTCTTTTTTCTTTGTAATTTCCATATTTTTATTAGAACTATTTTAAGACTTTTGTCATCTGGTGAATTAGTGTTTAATTTAGTGTTTAGTGTTTAAATTTAGTCAACGGTGTTAACAAGGTTCAGTAGAGTAGCTATATAAGCTAGACTGCTTTCCTTGCTTTCCCCGAAAATGTACAATTTATTAAAAAAAATCTGTTGTACTATCGCAATAAAAGACCTTTATTATTATTATTATGATAATAATCCGTTTTCTTGAGTTATCAATAGTAATGATGTTTTTAAAAATAGTTACATAAAATGAAGATAGGGTAACTGCCACGCAGCGTCTACAGATGTCACTTAAATGATAAACAACAATTAACTATTTTGTAGAAGACTCAATGAGGCTAAAATGTCACCTAGAAAGTGGAAATATGATACTGATGGATTTTCTTATATATGTGTTACATTTATTAAAGTACGAGGTACAAAGTTTTATTTAAAGACATTTGGTACACTTTGTGAAGCCTAAGAAGTTTAATTCAGATGCCCAGTTGGGAATTTAGACAAAACCCGGGGTTCTATAAGTTGCTTGTAGTAATTGCAAAAGAAGTTTAGAAGATACACATATTTTTGCTAAAAATAAATACGTATGGCCAAAGTGACCCTGTGACGTCATCTGTTACTGTTCATCTGTAAGTTCATTTAGTGTAAGTATAACAGTTCAAAGATATGAGGGGAAGATGTATATTGACTTCTTCGGTTATTTTCTGAAAATCTACAAGTTGCAAATCATAGAAAAATATATGAGACCACCTCAGGATCTTCTTTAATAGAATGCAATAAAAAAACTATACAAATCTGTAAGGAGTTTTGGAGAAATCGACCAATATACCTAAACTAACTAATGAAGAAATCAGGTATCTAATACACATATAAGCCAAAATTCACGCCCATATATTAACCTCCTTCTTTGTGGAAGTAGTTTAAAAATGATCAGATTTTTAGCACGCTTTTGTTAGCTTTAGTTGTTACTAATTATGTACAAACAAGTCTTGAATGTCAATTTTAACCTATTTATAATTGTCGTACCCAAAATCAAATGGAATCACAGAGTTTTAAGCGAATTATTCCATATGTATATTAATAACGAGAAAAATGATTGGGACACATGGATTAAATACTCTACTTTTGTTATTGTCAGTGCATATCATGATTAAACACCTTTCGAATTAGTTTTCGCCAAAAAAGCAATCCTTCCCTACAAACGAACTCAATTTTTCTTATAACCACTATACAGGGTGAGTTTTTTTGATGATCAGTATGGGGATCTCGGAAACTCGCGGAGATAGATAGATAGTTAAATTGGGAAAGATTAGCAGTTTACTGGCCCAATTTAATGATACTTTCGGATTTTTGTAAAAAGTCATGGCTTACTAGATATTCTGTCGATTTAGTCAAATCCCTCTAGCTCCTTTGTTTTTGATTTTATAAAAAAAGTGTAAATATCAAAATTGAAGGGAATTGTATCCCGAATATGACTGTCATGTCCTTGTTTGCGTGACAGCTCTCGTTTTAGAGATATGACACAAACTTATCTTTTTTTAAATGGAAACTATAGTTGGCTATGACCTCAGAAAATCGGACATTTTTAGAGCTTTTCAACAATATAATGCTCGATATAGATATTCATAAAAATAACGGAGTTATGGATGCTTTTCTCTCTTATTTTTACTTTTAACGTAGGTAGCCATGAAAAAGATGGTTTTCAGTTTGCCGTTTCCTCATTTGAGAGTAATTCTATTAATTGTGCTGAACTGACAGTCGATATTGACAAGTTCTCGTGATAAAATGGAATATTCTAATGAAGAGAAACTGAATATGGTGGAATGTTATATCATATGCCATGAAAATTCAGTTCATGCAGTCGTCAACCTGCTCTATGTACATTTAAAAGGCTTTTCGATAGTTTACGCAAATATGGATCTTTTACTAAACCACCAAAGGAACGTAATCAAATTAACGAAGCAGCAGAAATAAATGTTTTGTCAATGGTAAATCAAAATTCATTTACATCAACTCGTGAGATTGCCCCAGAAGCTGGCACATCTCAACGAACTGTTGTTAAGGTACTAAAAGCGCACAAGTTCCACCCCTACAAACTTTCAGTTTCTCAAACTTTGCATGTTGGTGACGAACATCGACGTATTTCGTTTTGTACATGGTTTAGAGACATGTGCCTCGATAATCCACAGTTTCCATTAAAGGTGTTATGGTGAGATGATACAAGATTCACTAACTGCGGTATGTTCAACAGACACATTGAGCATATCTGGGCTAAAGAAAACCCTTTCCATGTAGAACAAAGACGACCCCAGATAAAATTTGGTTTTAATGTTTGGTGTGGTATTATAGGGTCTACTATTTTGGGGCCTTTTATCTATGACGAATCACTTACTGGGGAGCGCTACTTGCATTTCTTGCAATACACTTTTCAAGACATGTTTTTTGAATTTGAGAACTCGTTTAGAAATTGAGTGGTTCCATCATGATGGAGCACCTGCTCATAACTCTTTATTAGTAAGACATCATTTAGATAATATCTATCCAAACTCTTGGATAGGAAGAAATGGCCCACCGAATGGACTTCTATTTATGGGGTGAGCTAAAAAACAAAGTATACAAAAGAAAGTATGAGACAGTTGGTGACCTAAGGGAGGCGGTTTTACAAGCAATTGAAGAAATTGATAGGCGGTCCGTGAGGAAAGCGGTAATGTCAATCTTAAAAAGAAGCAATTTTTGTCTATATAACATAAATTGTAACCATTATTATGTACTTTAATTTCTTAAGTTTTTAGTAAGTACCTACTTATTTATTTTTTTCATTATATCTGATATACATAATAAAAAAATCGTTCAATGTTTTTTGGAATAGTTATTAATAAATCAATCTATTTCATGGCTACCTACGTTAAAAGTGAACATAAGAGAGAAAAGCATCCATAACTCCGTTATTTTTATGAATAACTATATCTGGTATTACTTCGTTGAAAAGCTCTAAAAATGTCCGATTTTTTGAGGTCATAGCCAACTATGGTTTCCATTAAAAAAAAAGTTTGTGTCATATCTCGAAAACGAGAGGTGTCACGCAAACGAGGACATGACAATCAAATTCGGGATACAATTCCCTTAAATTTTGATATTTACACTTTTTTCTAAAAACAAAGGAGCTAGAGGGATTTGACTAAATCGACAGAATTTCGTTTTTTTCAAAATATCTAGTAAGCCATGACCTTTTACAAAAATCCGAAAGTGGGCCAGTAAAACTGCAAATCTTTCCCAAATTAACCATTGCTCTATATCCGCTAGTTTCCAAGATCCCAATACTGATTATCAAAAAACTCATCCTGTATAATATAGATAGATACTATTAAGAGATAAGGTTAGACCTCATATAGTACTTAATAGGAAGCGTGAAATGCTCAAAACAGCAAAACGGTATCGGAAATTAGTATGCGACGCTAAAGCAAATGACTTACAATTTCAAAAAGGTGAGCAAGTTCTCATAACAAATGAGAATATGTTAAGATATTCGATCCATGGTTTAAGGATCCTCACATTGTTATGGTACTGGACGTCCCAAACTCCAATTGCTTAATTTCAAATAATACAAAGGAAATTAAGGTACACAAAAACTAATAACCATCTACCATTATATAGGTTAAGTTGGAAACACTTTATAGTAAAATAAAAGTATTAAAAAACATAGGCTTATGACTGTGAACAGTGACATAAAATACTGCGTGACAAGTGTTATAAACTACAGCTTACTGTAGGATAAAAGAAATATGAAAGAATTTAAACTGTTGTGCGTCAGAGACACTTCGGAAAAATTTTGAAAATGCCTGGAATACTCTACCGCGGATCCCACTTTCACAAGGGAGGGTGGTGTAACGGAAATTTCCCATGACACATTTTTGTAATATTAATAAACAATTATAGTATACGAGTCAAATCAGCATCAACCATTTCTAGGTAACGTTATTAAACAGAGCACTTTGCCCCAGTTTTATCAAGTATACCTAATATTATGTAATTGCATAACAATCGACATGATTTAACACTTTGATAGTTGATGTCTAATCGTAAACATCAGTCGATCAGTTCAAAATATAATATTGTCAAGAATACACGTAACTAGCTGAATGTTACCCAGTGATGAGTTGTAATAAATATGTAGACCTTACAACTTATATCATTGGTCAAGGCCCTGCCTGCGACATTCAGTATAAATTAATGGCGATCCTGAGCAAAACAATAAACCATCTCCACAAAACTTTGGACGTTTTTCTTGTTTGGATCACAATATAATAATCTTGGAGTTCAAAAGGTATTTAAAAATGAGAGTTCTAATTTTCAGGTATAAGAGGCGCATCCACCAGAATGTTTATACTATATTTACATTTTACTTTCATTTGCTAATCGTGTTAGTTTTGTGCTTTTAACTATAATTATTAATAGTAAACATTTTTGGTGGATTTTGTTTAATATGTTTCTCAGGAAGGAATCAAGGAATAAGGCAATCATAGCTTATAAAACTCATAGTAGGTTTTATAGTAATCTACAATGGGATTCACGAAACGTTTTTGTGTGTATTCCCTACAGAAAAACCGGACGACCTGGACTGGCGAATAAGGGGATAGAAGTCTGGAATCCATCATTATTGATAAACGACTCCAACAAGATAAAACACATCGCAGCCGAGGGTACAGACGCGCGATATTTCCATCGGCGACGTCGTCGTCGTTTCGGTAGCTTGAAATATTTATTGCAAATCAAAGCGAAGCATTTCGAGATTGGAACTCGTTTCTAGTTTCCAATCTTTTGTGCTCGTGCTACAGCAGAAGTAGAAATAGAAGAAAACGCAATAAAACTCGTCTGGTTGGGTGACGTATGAGACACACGAAAGGCGGCGAGACTCGATGTGACGCCTACGAAAGCTTTTCTCCGCGTTATTTCACATTCTACCCCGAAATCAATCAGTGCTAGCTGGAAATCCCGGCTACAGATTGAAAGCCGCTTCCAGAGGAACGCATAGGAAAAATAATTTGAATAATGCGCGCTCTTATTCGAACGAAACACTAATTTGATTTGGTAGTGAGAGATTGGGTAAAAACGACTTTTCCTGGAGTTGTGGAAACTTATTTCTCGACGTTTGCAGTACGTTTTCCAGCATTACTGTAGTAGTATGTTTCACCAAACTGAAAATACTATCAAACATATTTGGTTTACTTAATATTTTGTCTAACATACAGGTTGATTTTTAAGTACGGAACGCATTAATTATCTCGAACACGGCTAGCAAGATTTCTATAAATTTTGTTTTGATTTGCAATACAGCCGATCTTACTTATATTGTTGTCAGATCTTCGGTTTTTCTGTAAATATCCTGAACTTTGTGATGTCAAATGGATCACACTGTATGTGTTTCCTTTTTTAGGGTTCGTGTGTAAGAAAACTAGGCATCTGGTGTGGGTGGGTAATTAAGTCATTTATAAGGGCTGTTACTGTTTCGTGGGTTGCGTACAGTTTCTTTATCCAGTAATTTTGCACACCATCTGGTCCTGGTGCTTTCCAGTTATAGAGGTGCTTCATTATGTTGGATGTGTCTTCCGTTGTAAATGGTTGGTGTTGCATGGCATCACAGTTCTGAAATGTAGCCTCCTCCTCATTAATCCAGCTGGCTCTGGAGTTATAGGAGATTGTTGTGGAAAGCTGTGTTTTCCAGAATTCCTCAATGTCTGTTTTACTAGGAACTAGGGGCTTCATTATTATTGATGTTAAGTTTCCTATAAAACCCTTTTTCTAATTGTCGGACAAGTGTGTTCTTTAGTTTCCGTTGGTTATTATAATCTAAATAAGAGCAGAGATCCAAAGATTCATTAAGCCCATTATAACTCAGAAAATACAACAATATAAAAAATATATAATAGAGCAAAGCAAACACGTTTGAAAAACATAGTTAAGAAAACTTAAAATTGGCTAATCTACTTTTCAAAATGTTAACTGATTGAGAGTTTATGATTTCTCTTGGTAAACTATTCCAGGTTGTAAAAACACGATTTAAGAAAAAGTTTTGTCGGGATTTTGTACTGAAAGACTACTTCTTCAACTTCATCTTGTGACCAAGCAGTCGGTTATCGCTGTCCAAAGTAAACAAATGTTTTGTACCGTAATATTCGGATAGTCATAATCAAATCCACGTATTCGACGGGCGTCGAAAAATGGCAACCCAGCTGATGACAGTCTGCTTGAGTAATTCGGTCGTACTCGTCCGAACGATAGTCTGGAAGCTTGACGTTTTATATTTTCTAGAACATTTACATCACGTACTAATTCTGGACACCATACGGGCCCAAAGTACTCCATTAAAGGGCGAATGATTTATATAGACATTTTTCCAAATGTCTTTTTATGCAAGTAGGGTTTATGCTATGATTTGTTTGCAACACTCTTTCCGACCAATTCAAATTCTTTGTGATTGTTATGCCAATATCATTATATGATTCTACTTTGTTTAATACAAATACATTTCCATTAATGAAATAGTTCAAGCACGGATTATTTTTTCCCATAAGCATAACCACACATTTATCTTTATTGAGAGGTAGGAGCCATTCACAACACTACTTGTAAATACTCTCTTCGATGTGTCATTCCCTTGTACTCAAGACAATATATATAATATATATATTGTTTCTGGTTACGGAACCTTCATCAGTTGCGCTTCCCACAATCGAATGTCCTCTCGAACACTTCTTTATGAATTTGATACATTTCGTTAAATTTGAAGACGCGAGATGTAAGACCGACATCTAGGATTTTCGAGAGAATTAGCCGTACCGTGTAATTGCTGTTCTCCCTTAACTCCTAGGACAGAATGTCACGAAAAAATTTTGCGTACAAAGGAATGACACCTCGAAGAGAGTATTCAATATCTCTGACAGGTGAAGTAACCTGAAATTTTATGGTGACATTCTGTCCTAGGAGTTAAAGGAGAACAGCAATTACACGGAACGGCTCCAGATTCGGAACCTCTGTGTGCTAATTCTCTCGATAATCCCAGATGTCGGTCTTACATCTCTCGTCTTCAAACTACTTGTAAATATTGTTCAAGTCATTCTCAAGGTTTTGCGTATGTAATAGTGAGTTTGAAAATATCTTCGAGTCATCTACATAAAAAGCGTTGCTACAATTAATATGATACTGTAAATCACTCGAATATAACACAAAAAGTAAAGGACCCAAAACGGAACCCAACAGTCCACTTAGCACTAGCTTTTCTGACGAATGGGAAATCCCAACGCTAACACTGAATTTTCTGTTGGTGAGGAAATCACTGATCCACCGAAGAAGGTTGCCACGGATACCGAAATGTTCTAGTTTATGTAGGTGTCGTTTGTTTGGCACTCGATCAAATGCCTATGCGAAGTCCAGGTCTATGATATCTATTGGTTCATTTCTATCTAGAGCTGCTGAACACTCATTAACACACCACAGTAAATTAGTCAGGGTTGATTTTCTCCTTACGAACCCATGCTGTTGCCATGGAATAATATGCTCACTAAGAAGAAATTCGGATACGGAATCCGTGATAATATATTCCATAACTTTACAAATTACTGACGTTAGGCTAACAACTAAAGCTGATAAACTAGACCCTAACAACTACCGTTAGGGTCTAGTTTATCAGCTTTTTTTGAATATGGGTGTTACAGAGGCTTATTTCCAACTTTTCGGTAGATAGTTTGCGTTAAAAGAAGATTACATCATGAGTGAAAGTGGCAAAGCTAACACATCTGAGCACTTTTTCAAGAAAAACGATGTAATCTGGTCTAGTCCTGGAGACGAATTATTTTTAAGTTTTTTTTTGAAGATATCCTTCGACATTATCAGCTGTAAAATAAGCATCTTTGAGCAAGGAAAGAATTCTTGAGGGGGGAATGTTGGAGAATTCGGTACCGTCGGATTCCACAGAGAACATGTCTGCAAAATTACTGGCTAGAGATTCTGCGATATCATAATAACCGAATATATTTATGGAGTCTCTTTGAATTATCCCCTCCTACTATTGATTGTTCGTAAGCAATCCGACGCTTGTTTATAGATTTTTTTAATTCCTTGGCAAAATCCATATGAATTTGTGGCTAGATTTTCCCTGTTACGTCATGTATTACTGTTACGTTATTTCTCACAACTAGTAGAGAAATTTACAACAGTTTATTTTCGGGTGAAAGGTACCAAGAATGGTACATAAAGGATTGCTCGATGGATGTAAATTTTTCCGAAAGCATACGTCACAAAGTGGCAGCTGATGGCTGCACCGTAACCTTTTCTAATTAAGTTGTTATCTATATCATATTAAATAGATGAAACAAAAACAGACAAACTCTTCAACTGTCAACAGACAAAGCGCCACAACAATTCGTGAGCCCAACACAAGGTGATAAGCCACAAGGTGGATGTTTTTTTTTCAAACATTTTTAACATTGATCAACCAATCCTTTGTAAAATATCCTTGGAAAGAGTCTGCATACTCGCTCAAGATATAGGAATGTTATTTTTAAAGCATGGTTCTGTGCAGTAATAAGAAATTTCAATTAATATTACACCTATTTATAGACTAATTTGTAAACTTTGGTATTCAACAAACAGTCCTTGACCTTGGAAATTTAAATCGATTTTAAATTCGGTGATTTACTTCAACAAATGCTTGTTATTAATATGGAGGACTGTCTACAAATCGTCTCTCTTGTACACAATCAGCTGAACAATGAACCTTCAATGATTAACGATCCTCTCGGAATGCTTTCTTCGACGTCTAAATAGTCAAAAACCCAGCGAAGAGTTCATTACCGAATTCGATACCCCGAAACACACACAAGTAGCGAAACAGGCAGGCAAGACTGTTTCGTGCATGAGAGCGATTCCGATAGCCGCTAAAAAGAAATCATCAGCATGCAAATATCATTATCTACTCGAATACTCATTCAATTGTCGAAGATGAATGCTGGGGATAAAAGGGGCTCAAATGGCCACAAACTCACGTTGCCAGGGCAACGTGGCACTCACGGTGCCGGTGGCTGAGAGCTGCGAGGGGTTCAGATATACACCGGGAAAGGGTGTGAGCATGAGCCCGATCAATTTTCAAGCCTTTGTGCAGTTTTCTATTGTCGAACACGTAAGCGTAGTAACCACCACCCAACTTTTTACATAAAAGCCCATAATCATCATGTCCTGTCATTAAGATTCGAGATCTCTTGTGCTTGACGATTAGCGACCTTTGTCTTTTGAAATGCTTTCGTCTCGCAAGAGGTTTTACTTACTTCTTCGGCGACTCGGGGGCACTTGGGGCTCGGAGAAAATATTATACACGGGGAAATGGCTATGGAAATCGTTGTGTGGAAAAGTCTTAGTGGGTTCAGACAAAGGACGGTATTATACGCTTTTAAGTAGTAAGTAGTGAAGGTTTTTGTCAGTTTTACAACACTTAGCATTTATGACTAAAAAACGGAAATAAAATTGAAAAAAATCTTTAGTTTATTTACGAAAAGTTTTCTTGTGTGCCAAACATAAAATCGATTATATTAAATAAATTCCTCATAATTTTCTAGGAGTACATTTTTACCCTGCAAGTTGTTAAAGTAAAAAAGTGTCAGGTTGGGCAATTTTTGGATGGGTGAAATTTTATTATAGTCTAAGATCCGAACCTAGGTCGACCTTCACCGATCTGATAATAGAATGAAACATATTTTATAATAAATTTAGTACATTAAAAAATATATTAAAAATGGGTTGCGTAAAAAAATCCTTGACAGACTATTTTTAATTACTTTTAAAAAAATTATTTTTAATTAATTGTTGCATCATCAACATAATAAGAAAATTTTATCCTGAGTAAAAGTATAAAACGTATAGAATGTGGAGCAGTAGGGTTGTGAATTATTTTCCTGGATGAAGTACGGGGTTGTCAGGTATAAACAGGTATGTCGATGCCAGTTACTTTCACTTGTTTGGATAATAGCAACATAAGCGCTGTTATCTTATAAACACATTGATATAGGGTTGTCTGCAGAAAATTCTTTCCTAATAGGGGTTTGCGAATTTTAAAGTTTTCAATTTTAAGGCGAGTGGAAATGTGTGACATAGAGATCCGAGGTAAGTATATCGTGTAATAATAAAGGACCCAACATCGCAGTTTAACTTGATGGGACTTCAAATATAAGAATGACAGTGATACTCTAGTAAACAGTGAACTTTATTTTTTAGCAACTGACATTTGAGTTGCAAAAAAAATAATTAAATATATAATAATCTAATATATTTAATATAATACTAAAAAATTAAACAATATAACATCAATTATATATATATATATATATATATATATATATATATATATATATATATATATATGTTGTGACTTATAAGTATAATAATATATCTATAATAGATAATATAATAAAGTTTTTGAAATATGATAACGTAAATAATAAATTATGAATTACCTATTTCAACTTTTTTGCTCTTTATTCTAGAAAAAACTAAAGTGAAACAAAGTTGACAGTAGAAAATTCTAAATAAAAAGTAACAAAAAATATAGACTAAAGATTTTGTATTGCGTTTAAAAATTTTATTCTAGAACAGCAAAAATACAAAAAATAATATTATTGAAAAATAAATTTTAATAAATATTTTCTATTTAATATCTGATTCATCAGAAGTATAATTGCGATTTTCGCATTCATCGGCTTCATTAGATTCTTCCTCATTTTTTTCCATTTCGATAATGTCCTGTATCTTCAAAAGAGTTTGACATCCGATAAAACGTGTTGGTTTTAAAAAATCATCTAAATGCCAACAGTAGTTTTCAGGGTTTAACTTCGCACATATGAAATCAGTTGCATTAAGCCACGTAGAAAATATCAGTAGAAATATCAACGTGTTCGCAAGAAAACAGCGTTTGTGTTGATATAATTGTTTCTCTATTATCCAGTCAAGTGAAGGTAACTGGCATCAACATACCTGTTTATGCCAGGCAACCCTGTAGTTCATATATGTAAACTAGTGGTCGCCCAGTGGTCGAAATTCGACTCTATTTCATGAAATTGTAAAAAGTATATTTTTATAAGAAAGAGAGTTGTGGAGAAATCGGAGAAGTAGATGTAATGACCAAAATTGTTCACTCATATTGACAAATCTATTTAAATAAAAAGAAAATAAAAATGTAATCAAATATCGGTATTCGAAATATTTTTGACAAATAAATGACCCCTCAAATTTTTGGCTGGAACCGTTCCTGGCAAAATATTCTATAATAATTAGAAGATTGTTCTTTGCAACCTAAAAGTTTTCGTCATTTGCGGTTTCAATCAAGTTCAGAAATATTAAGAAAAGAGAGGACCAACAAGTCTAGGAGAACATAAATATTTAATACATTCTCTATTGTCCGCTCTCTGACAACACCTTCGGGAAGGTTGTGATAATAATATATTAATCAAATAATTAAATTCACATTAAAAACAGAATATTTAATATGAAAGCTACTGCAAGGCGTCCAAAAAATCAATACTGATGTACTACATTGACTATTTTACCACTAAACAATAACAACGCTTGCATGTCACTTCCAGAAGTAGATGCTCTAAGAATATAACAGCATCTAACGATCTCTCCATATATAATTACTCAATGTTCGGTTTTGACCGTCTAACGACGGCGGCACTGTCAGTTGTTTGGCGTTGACAGTACGAACGTAAATCATAATTTTTTATTATATTTTATTTAATGAATGAACCAATATTATAAATTAATATTAGCATTCTGCACTAAAGATCGTCAGTAGCTACTAAAAAAAATAAAAAATGAAGAAAATCGGTTGAGAAACAGAGGAGAAAATGGTACCTAATCGTTTTGTCTTTGCCTATTTATATATAGATAATAGGCAACCCAATGGCTGCATTATCTACACATTTTATACTTTTAATCAGGATAACATTTTCTTATTATCTCGATGATGCAACATTTAATTTAATTAAAAATCATTTTTTAATAATAATTTAAAATAGTCCGTCCAGGATTTTTTAGGCAACCCATTTTTAATGTATTGAAATTTATAAGAAAAAATATTAGAAAACTCTCATAGTAATTTTAGGGACAAATTATATAATTAAATAGAAATAAAAATTGAATTTTCAAAAGCAACATGTATATAAGATAAAAGGTTCATTATGTTAATAACAAATATATCATATTTTTAAATCAGTTGTTTAAAAAATATTCACAAAAATATTAAACATCGACTTAATTCCTACTTTAGAAACTACACTTTTTAATTTTGAAAAATATGTTTTTTTGTATTTTTAAATAATTTGAATAACAGATTTAATAATTTATAATTTAAAACTTGACCTATTTTGTCCTTTATCTTCCAGTCTACAGAGTCTCAAAATTGAGACAGCAGATTATAAAAGGCTTCCCTGAAAGTTTATTAGTAAAATAAAACTCTAATGTTAATTTTTGGGGACCAAATTAGAAAATTAAATACATATGTATTCTTATAAAAATCAAGCGAATCCTCAAGCAGATAAAATAAAAAGTCTATGTGTGGAAAATGAAAGTGTATATTTAAAAAAAAATTTAAAACGCTTCCTTTAAAAGATATAAGGGTAAGTATAAGAAAATGCACTCATTCCCTGCTTGTCTGAAACTGGAATATTAGAATCTTGAAGGTGGTACGGAACCCTTAGTATGCGAGTCCAACTCGCACTTGCTCAAATTACTTAAGAAAAATTCTTTACTTTCCGGGAACCGAAAATAATACAGATATAGAATTCTTTAAATTAATGAAGATTTGATGTGGCATTTTGCGACAATTCTATTAGTATTTAATCTTAGGCATGGCTTCCAGTTATTCTTGGGTACAAGAAAGGATGCTGGCGTGAATTTTTGTATATATGCACTTCTCTTGAAAGGACTAGAACTAAATTTAAGCACTTACAGAAAATCAAGTTTAATAAACCCTTTAATATGTATATTCTTCGACTATTTAATCGGTCATAGTAAATTTTTACTATTACAGTATTAACTCAATGCAAGAGAATTGATAAATTGACTTTTTTCTTTAAATGAATAGAGAAATTATTTGACGTTTTGCCAATATTGAATTTATGGAGGGGTTGGGAGAGAAAAGTGATCACTATCTGATTAATCGCAGGTGACGTCTCAAAAAATTAGAAAATGTCGGAAAGGTTAAAAAAGATAAGTCACAAAGATTTATGAAATGGAAACAAATTCCAAAAAATGAAAAAAATATCATAAACTGCCAATTTTTAAGAATACTAGATATAACAAATATCAAAAAATTTAAAAATTGTCAAAAAGATTCTGTCAAAAACCTAAAATCAGAAAAATCCAAAAATAAATAAAATGTCAACAACACCGCCAACGTGGAAACATTTCAAAAATGTCATGTAAAATATTTAAAAGCTAAAAATATAAAACATGTCAAAAAATCTAAAAAATTCCAAAAATGTCAAAAACGTCAAAAATGTCAAAAATGTTAATAACATAAAAATATGTAAAAATGTTAAAATTGTCAAAAATGCCAATAGTGTGAAAAATGTCAAAAACGTAAAAACGTAAAAATGAAAAAAATTAAAAAATACCAAAATATAAAATATGTAAAAATGTCCATAATGCCAATGGTGTAAAGAATGTCAAAAATGTCAAACATGTAAAATATGTAAAAAAATTAAAAATGTCAAAAATGACAATAGTGTAAAAAATATCAAAACTGTAAAATATGTAAAATATGTTAAAAAAGTAAAATTGCCAATAGTGTAAAAATGTCAAAAATATCAAAAAAGTAAAAACGTCGAAAATATTATAATTGTCAAAAATGTAAAATTTGTGAAAAATATTAAAAATGTCAAAAATATGAAATATACCAAAAACGACAAAAAATGGTAATGACACCCAAAATGATAAACATGAAAACCACAATGTTACATGTATTTTAGAAACCATATAAATTCCACTTATGAATGACGATGTTAAAATTACTTTCACAAAAAGAACTAAAATCGTACAGGATGTGAAAATTAGCAAATGAAAAAGTGTTTAATATGAATATGTCTAATACAGCCATTTGTCTAGAGCGTGTGAAACCAGAACGTGTCATAAAGTAGGTATATACAGTGTGTCCGGTTATGGACTAGCAATAATCTAAATACATGTAAAGCAACTATGTTAATACACAAATACACCATATACTAGGGCTCAATACCCCACCCCTCCATATGGCAGCCATTATTTTTGATAACCTATTCTCTACGTGTGAACAAAAACGTTCATATCTCTTAAAGTTTTGGTCTTACTGAGATAAAACTAGGCTTACTCGAAGGACAATAATACTGTCTATCAGCAACATTTCAAAACAAAGTGTTAACGTTTTCTTAACTTTTGAAAAAAGTTGAAATGTAAGAAAAAGGGTCAAAAAAATATGCAATTAAACAAATTATTGCAAATCAATGCAAAAGCAGTCCGGATAACCTTTCATTTTTTTTTACTAAATCGAAAGTTTTTGAGTTAAGCTACAATACAACATTAAATTCACAACTGTATGTTTATTACTTTAGGACTTATTGTTGTTTGAACATAGCGTATGCGCAAGCACAAAAGATAGTTAGCTTTATTATACCGTCAACATATGTGGTTGCAGCTAGATGGTGCACTCGCGCACTATTCTCGAGCAGTGAGAGAATATTTGAACAATAACCATGCACCGTGGATCAGTCGCGGTGGTGTAGTAGCGTGGCTAGTTCGCTCGCCCGATTTGACCCCCTTGGACTATTTTTTGTGGGGTGATATGAAGCAAAAGGTCTATGCTACAGTTTCAAACACCAGAGAAGACCTCGGCGCTAAAATTATGGCAGTCGCCGAAAAAATAAGGTCAGACCTAAAACTAATTAAGCGCTCAACTGCCCAGATAGCACACCGAGCATTAACTTGTCTACAAGCTGGAGGTGGGCACTTTGAACAACTGCTTTAGGATAAAATTTAATGTGTAAAAAGATTGTAAAAGTATCAAATAAAAATTAATAAGAATTTTATGTGATTTTAATGTTTACCTGTTTAAAGTCCCGACAAAGGTCTTTTGTGCTTGCGCATAAGCTATGTTCAAACAACAATAACTCCTAAAGTTATAAACATACAGTTGTGAATTTAATGTTGTATTGTCGCTTAACTCAAAAACTTTCGATTTAGTAAAAAAAAATGAAAGGTTATCGGAACTGCTTTTGCATTGATTTGCAATAATTTGTTGATTTGCATAATCTTTTGACCCGTTTTTTTGCATTTCATCTTTTTTTCAAAAGTTAAGAAAACGTTAACATTTTATTTTGAAATGTCGTTAATAGACAGTATTATTGTCCGTCGAATAAGCCTATTTTTATCTCAGTAAGATCAAAACTTTAAGAGATATGAACGTTTTTGTTCACACGTAGAGAATAGGTTATAAAAAAAATAGCTGCCATATGGCGGGGTGGGGTATTGAGCCCTAGTATATGGTGTATTTGTGTATTGAAATAGTTGCATTACATGTATTTAGATTATCGCTACTCCATAACCGGACACAATGTATAAGTAAGTAAACGTTAGCATATTAGAAGTAAAAAGAAAATACCAATAATTGAGGTCAGAAATATGGAAAGAAAACTTAGTAAGGTCAAAAAACTGAACATTTTTGGAGGTTATTTCATTAATCTTGGTGAAGTCTAGTATTCACAAAGCGCAAAATCTATAAATCTCTTCGGACTTCGGATTGGAAAAATAAGCGAACATTCTTATTGCCTGGCAAGCAGGAGTTTTTTTCTCAGTAGCTGAAGGTGATTTATTATTCGCGACAATTTCTCGTCGCGATTGGATATAAAATATTCAAAATGGTTCCTGTCTAAAAATCTCCTCATAGTCGACGGTGAAAGACCCATACGCACACACACACACACGTATATGCATAACGGCGCATACGCAACGCAATTCTTTTGAAAAGGACAGGAAGAAAATAAACTTAAGAAACTCCACCCTCACATACGTAGAACTCCCATATATCGAAAAAGTACACGAGCAGCCACCAACCACGGCACAAAGTGCATTTCCGCCAATTCTTGGAAATTATTCATCATGAATAATGAAGTATTTCGTTGCCGCATTTTATGTGCCAGCCCGCATTGGCCTTTTTTCATTCTCTGGAAGAGGCAGGGGGGTATGCTCGGTGTTTATTCGTAGGAAAAACGGGGAAAAAGTTCTCGCAATCAGTTGAAGACGTAAATTACTGAGAGAGTAAATTGTCTGTCTTCTCGAGCTGGGAGTTTCTGTTTTACCTCATTCATATTTTACTTTCCTAATATGCTAAGGTTGAGTTGGAGGACAGTCAATTTGAATCGGGATAAATTGCACTTCCATGATTTTTATAATTTAAACTAAAACCTGTTAATTTTTATTAACCGACTTCAAAAAGAAGGAATGTCTCAATTCGTCGGTCTCTTTTAAAAAAAAATATTTGTTTGATGATTACTCGACACTTGGCCAAGAATTTTGGATCGTTTAAACTGGATTCCGTTAAGGATCCTCTCGATGTGGCCCCATATATTTTTTAACGATATATATATATATATATATATATATATATATATATATATATATATATATAGACAGTTTTAAAATAATTTAATCAAGTGCGAGGTACTAAGGATTTCGTACCTCCTTCAAGATTTGGTACAATATATAGGTGAATCAAAGAATATCTTTTTCTAATATCCCAGTTACAAACAAGTAGGGAATGAAACTTTAAAGGAAGCGTTTTAAATTTATAAAAAGATACACTTTTATTTTCCACACATATAGTTTTTATTTTATCTGCTACGTGAATCGCTTGATTTTTTAACCGACTTCCAAAAAGGAGGAGGTTATCAATTCGTCGCGTATTTTTTCGCTTTTTTTTGTATGTATGTTACCTGATTTCTTCTCCGGTGGTGCACCGTTTTGAACGAATATGGTCTTGTTTAATAGAGTATATATCCGGATTGGTGAAACTTCAAATTTTGGAAAAGAATTCTATTGATAAAGTGATAAAATTTGTGAACGAACACATGTGTGCATGGAAATCGACCAATATCCCTAATAATTTAGTCGATTTTTCGATATCTCCTTATGGATGTGTATAGTTTTTTAACGTTTAATCTATTAAGGAAGATCCTTAGGTGATCTCATATACTTTTATGCGACGTGCAACTTGCAGTTTTGCAGAAAATCGCCGAAAATTCCAAAATTCTTATACTGCGGTAATTTTAGGCATTGGAGTTTTTCATTGCGAATTTGAAAATTTTCTATGTACATTTCAACCATATAGGGAGTAAAGCATAGTATTTTCGGCTCCTTAAATCAATGAGTACCAAGCTCGCCTATTTAAATTTAAATTTTGGTTGTCACATTCTCCCGACCTAATAGAAAATTCAGTGACAACACATGTCAAACTTTAAACTGGTACTTGGTGGCTTATAGACAAGGTATTTAGCTATAGCAAACAAAATCACAAAGTAAAGTGGTAGAAGGAGTTGCATTTATATGAAGATTGAAATATAGGACGGACTAGAATGATAGTGGTCCGTATGCAGGTGTATATACAGGATGGTTGGAATATAGGGTGGAGTGGACGTTTGGTGGTATAAAAATGTTGGAAAAAATGTGAAATTAAAATTATATAGGGTGATTAAAAAACTGTTATATGACATGGACATAAGCAAATCATATACAGAATGATTGAAATATATGCTGGAGTTCAATTATATTTATACAGTGTGATTAAAAAATTATTTCTTTTATAGCCCTTAAGAAGTTGCATAAAGTGTGGAGAGGAATTAATGTTACACAGGGCGATAACATAAACTGTTAAAAAGGAAATAATTTATGGGGTAGCCCACAAGGAATTATATACTATGGTTGAAATATAGGACGGATTTGACTCCATAAGTATAGGATGGATTATACTCCGTCCTGTAGTTTACAGAAGGCAGCTAACAAATTTATGTTTGTCCGTGGGCAGTATGTACAGACTGGTTGGTACATAGGTTGGAGTAGAATTATCTAGTTATACAGGGTTGTCAAAAAAGTTCAAAAAAGGTTACATGGCGTAGTCCATAAGGCATAAATATATTTTGGGCTTATTAAGTCAACGCGTATTAGTAGATTTTGTTCGTAAAGATTTACCTGTCAATTTAAATGATAAAGTATCATTGTGTAATGTTGAGGCTTTCGATGTTACCTGGTTCTGTCTATTGAAGTTATACATACAAAATAAAAAATAAAGAATGAAAACTACCTGAGTTTCAAAAAAAAAAATTAAAAAGTTGAAAATAAAATATCTAAAAAAATATAACCGACTTCTACCTATAACTAAAAAGCTAAAAATAATTATAACTAAATACAAGTATAGCAAATAAATAACACATTCAATGTTGTAAGGTACCTACCCAGGAAGTAAAAAATGTAAACATTAAAAGGTGCTCATTCTGTACAAATTAATTACCTACCAATCTAGTATAATTTTGAAGTCGGCGCCAAGCAACAATCAAGTTTGATGAATTAGTAGATAAGTACTCAATGAAGGATTTAAGATTTGCTTGTCACCGACTTCAAAAATATACTAGATTGGTAGGTAATTAATTTGTACAGAATGAGCACCTTTTAATGTTTACATTTTTTACTTCCTGGGTAGGTACCTTACAACATTGAATGTGTTATTTATTTGCTAGAGTTGTATTTTGTTATAATTATTTTTAGCTTTTTAGTTATAGGTAGAAGTCGGTTATATATATTTTTTAAATGTTTTATATAAAAATATGTATTTAGTTTTCTGATTTGGCCCGAAAATTAACATTACTGTTTTATTTTACTAATAAACTTTCAGGGAAGCCTTTTGTATTCTACTGTCTGAATTTTAGGCTCTGTAGATTGACAGATAAAGGAGGAAATAGGTCAAGTTTTAAATAATAAATTATTAATTCGTCTAGATAAATTATTTAAATATACAAATAATTTATATTTTTCAAAATTTTAGAGTGTACTTTCTAAATGTAGAATAAGTCGATATTTAATATTTTTGTTAATATCTTTTAAACAAATGATTTAAAAATAGATATATTTGTAATTCTCATAATGAGCCTTTTATCTGATATAATACATGATGCGTTTGAAATCTTATTTTTATTTTCCATTTAATTCTATAATTTGCCCCAAAATTAATATAGGGGTTTTCTACTAATTTTTCTTAAACATTTCAAATGAGCTCCAGTACTCCTAATTATTTTCAAAAGTTTAGGTAGTATGGTTTGGGAAATAATAAATGAGAATTTTTTATATATTTTTGTTAATATATTGTTAACATTTAATTATAAAAATATGAAAAACATATATTTGTATTCCTCCATTTAAAAAGTTATTTTTTTTATTTTTCGTTTATTTCTATAATTTATCCCTCAAAATTAATATTAGGGGTATCTCCTTATTTTTCCTGAAAAGTGTAAGGCCATATAAGCTTTTTTCTTATAGATCGGAAATAAAACGGGGGTATGAGCAAGTTTCTTATATTTTTGTTAATATCCTTTAAACAATTTATTTTAAAAATATGAAAAAATAAATGTGTTTTCCTCATAAAAACCCCTTTCATTTGATGTATTGCATGATGCGTTAAAAAACATTTTTATTATTTTCCGCTTAATTCTATAATTTGGTCCCTAAAATTAATATTAGGAATTTCTTCGTATTTTTCCTCTAAACTAAAAATTTAGGGTTTATAGTTAATAATGAAAAAAAAAATCTGTATTCGTCATAGTGAGCCCGTTGATTTGATATTTTACATGATGCGTTAGAAATAAATTTAATTTTATATTTTACTGTAATTTGCCCCTAAAATTAATATTAGGGGTTTCTCCTTACTTTACAATAAAAATTAAAATTTTTACGTTTTATAGTTTTGGAGATAAGTGGGGAGGAATGCGTAAATTGTTTATATTTTTGTTAATATCTTTTAAATATTTTATTTAAAAAATATGAAAAAAATATATTTGTTTTCGCCATAATGAGCCCTTTCACTTGATATATTATATGATTTTTTTAGAAACAATTTTAATTCAAGTGAGGCCCTATCTCTCTATTTTTTTTTCAAAATTTTACTTCTTATAGTTTCGGAAATAGGGGAGGAACGTTTTTTTAGTTTTTTTTCCCAGAAGTAGTCTAAAAATCAAAATTTCTTCATTTACCATATTTACTCCTGATCGGGTTACCAAACTCTATCCTGATACCAAATTTCAACCTTTTCCGTCCAGCAGTTTAAGAGCTAATTGCTGTGATATGAAGGAGGGAGAAATCCGGAGTGATATTATAAAGGTATCCGTATATTGTATTTACGGAACCCTAAAAAAGCGATTTTAGGTGAAATAAAGATCACAGGGTCATCTAGTTCTAACATATATCGGTCAGCTAAGAATGGTTGATATCCTTTGCGCTTTCCTTTTCACTGAATGGTCTTGGGATATAAAACAACCTTGCGTGGGCAGGGGTGTATTTGTGAAGCAAATCTGTCATCTATCGTGCACCTAGATGAGTTCCTGAAACGTATGAGGATTGGGACGACACAAGTAATATGAATTGAGCAAATAAAAAAATAAGCTTAGCGAGTATAGCAGAAATGGTTGTTTCCAGAAGAACCAGGTGTCGTTAGAAACCTCTCACATCTTTTCCATTTTTGAATATTGAAAAATTGGAACGTTCTGTATAGCGCAGTTTTAATTAAAACGAGAAACTTATCTTCAAAAGACAAAAGGTCCCGAGATAATAACGACAACTTAAATTACCTCCGGAAAAGGCGTAGGATTCGGCTTTGATTAAAACAATTTCTGGAGAACAAAAACGAATATAGAAATTTCCAGAGCAAGTCACTTCAAAAAGAGTTATTACATTCCCAACAATTCCTGATAGGAGGCGTACACCTCGAAATTCAAAACAAATGAAAATTCTAATATCCTCGGTACCGCTCGCGAAGTTTGACACAATAAGATAAGAATTCAAATAGCATAACTCGAGTCGATCTCTCTCTCTCTTCACCGCCAACCACTATCCGCGGTGGCTGTGCGATATGACACACAATATCAGCAGAATGGAGAAACGTGCGACGCGAGAGGCCTCGAAAACTGGAAGCCCTAGATGAAAAATGTAAATGCAGAGAAAAAGTTGGAAAATACAAAGAAAACGATCAACATATCCAATAAGGTTTTATCCTCGGGGTACGAGAGTTGCCTTGGAAACGAGAACTCGAAGCTTTATTTTGTTCACATGAGGCTGCTGGGGTTTCGTCTTTCTTGTCCCCTCTCCGTACGACGACACATACATTTTTCGTACGGGAAGTGGAAGTCTTGTTATTTACCCAGAACAGGTAAATAGACCTGAACGCCGTTTTTATAATTACCATATTAAAGGGAATGCAAATAACCCACGGGCTATGGGATTGTGCCAAACGAGAATTTGATTACTTTATGAAATTTATTTGGCAGTTCGTTTTAAATTCAAGTAGGTACATATTGAAATTTGAAGTATAAATTATTTATATTCGGTTATAGTACTGTAATGTTTGTATTTTCACACACGGGTTCTGTTCAGTTCTTGGATTTATTTAAAAACACAGTCCAAGTCTCTCTAATTTATTTCCACTACTTTAACACAATTTATATTCACAGAAACTATTTACATTTTATCTTAACTATACAATACGACCGTCGAAAACAGAATACTGAATACTATCGCCAGCTGTCCGTATTTATACATTTCTCGTGGAATTTTTCTGACAAGTCAACGAACTATCGAGAAACTACTTTCATGTTTTGGAAGCTTTAAGGGAATTCCCAGTAACGGCAGCGGTCGGCCTGTTGAGAGACGAAACATTTCGGATTCCCAGAAGTATCGGAATAATGTCCCTTCCACGAATTGGTTGATGGCCGATTGCACCAGCTGTCGCATGAATTCTCGTAACGGTACAAAAACAAATTATACTATTTTAAAAACTCTTCTCTGAGTTGAGCTCGACGTTTTGCTTTCTCAAAGAGCCGTTGTTGAGTTTTTTCATCAACACTGAAAACTGGTCTCGTACCCGCACCATCGATTTTTGAAATTTGGTTATTACAATGTGACAGACCTCAGTTTCCCTTTGTTATTATTATAATTATACTTTAAAAGATTTCTATGGCGCGGCAGCCGCATGTGTGCGTGTGTTAGGTTAAGGAAAATCTTTAAATTTCTATAAAATCATATTAAACTATTCGGAGGTCCAAGGCTGGTCTGTCCTGTATACAGTGTGGAACAGTCAAATGGAATAAATTCGATAATGAATATAGGAGGACTTGGGGAAGTCGTTTTTTTTAATGCATTATTTCCAACAAAAAAAATATATAGGATGTGTTATGTGACAGTGGCCTATACCATCTGCCTTATTTCAAATGCAAGCCCCTGTATATAATTTATTTTTTGGATTCTCCGAAAAATTTTAGACATAATTCATGTGCAATTTCCTACATCTATCTTCAGCTGTTTCGGAAATGTTATTTTCAGATTTATTACAAAAATTAACATAAAAACAAAGAAAATTATTTTATTTCTTTAATTCGCTACATTACAGTCAATATCTAATTCCCATTTAGCTCGGTAGATATTAAGCAAAAACCATTCCTGCGTTCCTTTTTACTGATTTGAAAAAAAAGTTTTGTTCATTTTCGTCAAAACTCATAGCCTTAGCATCTTGTTGTCTGCCTGCATTACAGTGGTGATCAGTGTCAGAGCTATTGTCGTTTGAATTTCGTTAACTGTACGTAATAATATCAGAAAAATGGTTCATTTAACAGAAATGCACAAAATCAGCATTTAAAACTCGGTGGATTGGGAGGCGCGAATCGATAGAATGGCCAGCACGATCTCCTGATTTGACGCCATTGGACTATTTTTTTTGGGCCATTGGGGAGATGTCAAAAGAATTGTATACAAAACTAAACCCCTCCACTTAGATTACCTAAAAAGACGAATCATTCTTGCGATAAGATCAGTCAAGCCTGAGATGTAACATTTCCTGCATTGACATTAATGGTTTTTTGTTTCTTTATATTTGTAGGAAGTAATCAGTATTACTTATTAGGTTTTTAGTGTAATGTAGCGAATTTGTAGAATAAAATAATTTCCTTTTTTTAACGTTAATTTTTGTAATAAATCTGAAAACACATAATATTTCCAAAACAGTTGCAGGACATTGTGCATGAATTATGTCTAGAATCTCTGTCACCTGACACACCCTATATATTTTTTTGTTGAAAAAATGCGCATTTAAAAATACATATCAACGTCTCCAAGCGTTTTTCCTTACAAGCCCTCCTTTATTCGTTATCGAATTTATTCCATTTGGCTGTTCCACATTGTATAGTTTGTACATAATCCCCCATTTATCATTTATTTCACGGACATCTTAATTTCAAGTGATAGATATAAGTAATTAATTTAATTAATGTTCAAATATTTTATGCTACGCTAAGAACATTGGTTTTTCCGTTTACATTTTTATTGGGAGTTAAAAGTCATAGTACATTGGTAAAATTGACAAACAGTAAACTACATCTACTATAAAAAAGTTATTTATTACTAGTATATTTATTGAAGATTACTGTCTATAGAGATTTCTCAGCCTTTTCTTTGTAGAACCTGTTTTATTTTCAGCGGTTTCGATGGTGTTAATAATATATACCAAGACTAATCCGTTATATAACCTATCAAATGTTAATTGAAAATTGTTACTGTGCCAGTACATGATCTGGCTGAAAACATAATAACAGATAATACTTAATATGGAGTATGTAAGGTCCCAAGAAAAAAACGTAACGCACTGTGAGAGAGAAAGAAAACTAGGTGGACGTATCTAGCTCTGCCAAAGCTCGTTTCGGATTATTTAACGAAAATTTAAAATTAGTGTATTTAAGAATAATAGAAAATTCCCATTATGTTATATGTAAATATCTTTATAAACGCAAACCTAGTTTTTCGAGCTGGTTTAAGTTAAAATAATCATAGTTGAATAAATAATAAAAGTTGGCCATGATTTAACCCTTAAAGCCATAGTGAGATCACAATCAGAGAGCTTGACATAAACTTATGACTAACGTTGATATGAGAGGTCATGGACAGGGATATAAATTGTTTTCAAACTTGCAATAAAGTGGGGGTTTTCATTTACACCAGTCAATAGAGATTTTTAGGCGACATAAAATTCAACAACAAACCGCATAAGCTATCACGTAAATAATAGGCTATAAATCATAACTGACATAATTTTAACAGCAAACTCGTAGAAGTATATTATTTGAGCATTATAGTGTAAAAAGTAATGATCTGTTCATAATGCCGTCAATACAAAAATTGTAGAGAATCCGAAAATCTTCAAAATGAGTCTTTATTAATTTTGTTCACAAAATTCATAACTTGGTTGTACTAATAGCTGGAACCTTAATCTGCCTCGTAGTGATAGCTTATAACGTTGAAATTAACAACGCTGAAGATCGATATTGCACGTTAAGAATTGCAATTTAAATAATTTATAGAAATATTTTTCAGGACGTATCGTATTAACCACTATAGTTGGATAGCGGTATGCAAAATAAATTTTGAAAGCTACAAAATGTAATTTACTTTATATATCATGAATTTTTGTCATAGATCTGTAAAATGTATTAATATTGCTTTTGAAATTTGGCTTAAACGATGGACCCTCCGATGTTTTGACAGTAGCGGATCTAGTCGGTGGAAAAAAGTCATTTAATTAATTTCACTAAACTGTATACAGGTAAGCATTAACTTAATAAACCAACAAAAAAATAGACCAATATGAGCAGGCAATAGTTATTTAAATAAAAACGTAATAAACTGTTCTCGGCATTATAGCGAAAAACCAAGATACACAAATTGAAGTGGAATTTATGAACTTTCAAAATATCTTTATTATGTCCCGTCGGACTAGTCTTGTTAATACGGTGGGATGTGCAAAATAGGTCTCTAAATTATTTATATTCGAATTGTTCAAAAACTACTTATTCAATAGTGAGCCCATATAAACTTAATATCATAAACTATCGTTTTGACGATGACTAATATTCCAGAAAGTTATAAAGTTTTGAAATAATCCACTTTTGACCAGTTTTTCTGAGTTTACTCGGTAAAAAATGATCCAATGAGGATGTATAAACACTTATTAAGAATGATTTCTTATTCTCTACAACTTTCCTGGAGACGACATTATGATTGTTCCATTACCATTCATTATATAAGCAAAAAACAGACGAAATTGGTATTTTAAGGGTTTTTATTATTTAATTCGTTAACTTCTACGAGTTTGCTGTTAAAATGTATTCAGTACTATAAATTGTTACTGGCTTGATGGTATAAGCGAATTGCTGTTGAATTTTATGTTCGAAAATGAGTTAAATTTTGAGGAGTTCGGGTAAAGTTGGCGGAATAGCACATTATTTCATCTAGACTCTAACTTCAAATTTTGAATCATAATTAGATATAACAAAGTTAAAAATGTATACAAAGTGTAGAGTAATGTGATGTAGTAGCGTTAGAAATAGTATATTCTGTGGAGATTTTCCTCCTCTTTAATTCATTAACCATTCCCTTTATATGTTGTTTGACATAACCTTGCCCCGATGAACGATTATAATTAGAAATATCACTGGTATCTGGCTAAGAAGATCGAAAAATTCAGAGCCATAACCGTCTCTTAAGAGACAACCTGGATGGTGAAGAAGAAGAAGAGTTAAATTTTGCTCTATGAACTGGTATAATTTAAAAATGACCGCTGTCTTCTTATCACATTGACAGTCAGGATAAGGCTAAACCGGTCGGCATTGGATACATGATCAATATTTTTTCTACCATGTGTTGTTCAGCAGTCCTGATATTAAATTGAAACACAATGTTTCTAAGAATGCTTAACAAACTCATGCTAAACGGAACAAGACGCTAGAAGCTAGACTATGAAGAAAATGTGTACAGTACCTTTACCATCTGAAAGTTCAATCTGTTCGGTAGTTTCCACATGGCGTATCAACTTACCTGTAGCTGTTGTTTAGTTTTATGGTGCGTTTCTGATACGTACGTTGCTTGATGAGTAGGAGTGAGTACTAATGTTGCACTGGCATGTTCTATGGGATAAAAACAGCTGCTCGAACGCAGGGGTGCACAGGGTTCAGAGCTTGTTAATTGTGTTTCGGAGAAGTGTTTATTTACGTCATCACCTCATATAAACAGGCAATCACTATGGTTATTGATTTCAAAATCAAACAACTGTTCATACAGTACCTTGCAAAGCTATCAATAAAGTGTATCACATCGATGTAAACTACAATTTCTTGATATTAATTAAAGAGGCAGAAGGAGAAAACATTTAAACACTATACTGTTTTTAAAGGCACTAATCGAGTTACTTTTGATTTGTTATCATGTCTTAAAGGAGTTTCTTTTATTTGTTTTAACATTATAAATAATGAACTGAAACGAAACTACAACCGCAGGTTTCGAACGTTGTTGAGGATTTGGGAATCTTTTGCAATGAAAAAGAATTGATGGAACAGTCTTTCTTTCATGGTATTATTGGAAGAATATGCTGTAAAACGCCAATTGGTGGAAATCGCAATATAAACTAAAAAGAGGGGATGTATATTAGTTAATTGATTTCCAAACCTCCATTAGCTGATGGTGTTGTTTTCTGGGAAAAATGCAGCGATTTATTTTAATTTTATGGATGCAGTCCATGTGGCTCCGTTCGAGTAGACGAGTTGCTCGTTCGATGGGTTGTTTATTGGCTCATCATGAGTTGAATCGTATGCTTACTAAGGACGTATTAAAATTTTTAGATTTTCATTGCTTAACCTCTTGAGGCATTAAATTTTTTATAGTGTTTATGCAGTGGAATAAGAAATATGTATTGTGAGTTTATAACCATTGAATGAAAATGTTTATGGTGTCTGATTTTCATGATATAACATTAATATTTGTACGGATTAATCCGGGCTTATAATTACATTGTTGGTCCAATTATTGAAAACTTTATTCAATGGCGATAACAAAATAACAACTTGTTAATACAATACTACTTACAAATTCAAATTACAATCTGACATTTAATGTTAACCTAAACTCAAGAATTATTTTGAATGTTCATTTGGGATTTTCACTCCTCACAATGGTTTCTGAAAAATACAGAGAAGTTAAGTAATTAAAAAGGTGTAGTATCTAAGAGCAGTTTGTGGAAACTGCTCTGAACTCTAGTTTAGTCTTTTTCTCACAAACACACTTTGAAACTTGACTTTATTAAACTTCTCACACTGTTTTGTTTTTCTCATCCTTGAAAAAGTCCCTTATACGTGTGGGCGAAAGTTGGAAAACTTTGTTTATATGCCGGTTTAGGTATATAAATAAATTAATTCGAAAAAATGACGCCGTCCAAATCCGCAAAAAGCAGAATCAGCTATGACTCTACGTTTTCAGAGAAAAAATCGTTTGCAATGATGTCTGAATTGCTAGAGTAGGGAAAACGCAACCCTATATTATGTTTTATAAATCGTATTATTCATAAAATAATTTCAAGACAATTAATGCAAGAGTTAATTCAGAGAGGCTTAGAAGAAATATACAGCAAAAGTAAACTGCTTACAAAACATATTCTACTATTAATACTGTAAAAATTGAAAATTAATTAGAGCTTTGTAAAACTAATGCCACTGTATCTATCTACAAAGGTTTATCTATTACGTCTAACAATCAAAGTAAAAAAAGAAGACCAGGAAATAATTTCAGGTAGTTGTTCAAAATCTGAGTAAATTTTCATATCACTGATTACAAGAATTCTTTTAATTTTTTTATTATTTTTTAAATAGTTAACTATTATATTATATGTTATGGGTGTTACTCGAATTTGGCTTTTTGTGTGCATTAACCATTTTTTAACAATGGTCATTTTGGTGTCAGAAGTGAGATTACGAATAATTAATTATTTATTAATGACCATTGTTAAAAAAACTTACTTATTTCATGTCAAGGTTCACACTTATTGCAAAAGTAATTGATTGTAACCGAAAAATATTATTTCCTGCTTTTTGTTAAGTTACTTACATTTTTACTTCCATAAATTAGAGTTTCGTGTTGTATCTTTGAAACTGAGATAGAGCTTTGCAGATACACTGAAAAGAATTAGTCACATTGAAACATACTGACCCCTCATACCTTGTAAAGATATCAATTTAGAATTTATGATGGATGAATTCATATATTTGGCCAAAACTCGAATTATTATACTAATGAAAAGAAAAGATATGTGATGAATGGTATGTCTCACCTTATTGGCATAACTATGGGATCACCCGTTTTTTTGTGGAAATGCGTTTCAGACAAAACGTTCTGATTAAGTATTTTCTCGATGACTTCGTTCTCATAGGCTCTAAAAAAAGTTTTTTAATAGAAGTTATTTAGAATGAGATTCTCCAGAAACCTGCAGAATTTTGGAAAGTGGGTAGACTTTCTCCGATACTGGAAATTTGCTGAAAACGTAAAAATTTAAAGTTTGAAGTAGAACGTTTTTTCCAATTTTATTCAAACTCTGTGACAATTAATTTGTTGGTTATAAAACTGAAAACTGGAACGAGCTCCCAAATCTGAAATGCAAATGTCTGTAATTATTTGTACATCCGAAGATAGAATACCTTTATAATATACAAACGTTAAAACGAAATTTTATTAAATTTTTTGTACTTACTGCTTTATAGCGTTTTTCACAAATAAGAGTAGACCAGTCAATACAGGGTGTCCCAAAAGTCCCGGAACGACATTTTATCTCGGCGGGAACGCATTTTTGAGAAAAATGTTTTAAACAAAACTTATAGGATTCGTCCCTGGCTATCCAATTGTGACCTTGTATTTGACCTTGACCTTCAAGTTCATTTCAAGGTCAAGTCTATTTTTTCAAATGGGACAACATATTTCTGACCTCGGAAATGGAAAGATCGGAAAATTTTACGTTCAAATATGTCCTTGAACATTTTTAAAACTTGACCTCTGGTGGTCAGTAAAGGTCAAGTCAAGGTCAAGAACAACTTCGTTGCGTAGCCATACTAAGCATCGCTTTGCTGTGGAAAAATCCTAAACCTTAGTTCTTGAAATTTTTTTTACCCATATTTGACGAGCTACGCAACGAAGTTGTTCTTGACCTTGACTTGACCTTTACTAACCACCAGAGGTCAAGTTTTAAAAATGGTCAAGGATATATTTGAACGTAAAATTTTCCGATCTTTACATTTCCGGGGTCAGAAATATGTTGTCCTATTTGAAAAAAATCGAAATTCGACGTGACCTTGAAGATCAAGGTCAAGGTCAAATTCAAGGTCACAATTCGATAGCCAGGGACGAATCCTATAAGGTTTGTTTGAAACATTTTTCTCTAAAATGCGTTCCCGCCGAGATAAAATGCCGTTCCGGGACTTTTGGGACACCCGTATAGATCTTTAGGTGACACAAAATTCAACAGCAAACCGCATAAATCATCACATAAATAATAGTTTATAAGTCATATACGTAGATGTAAAATATTTGAGCCTTAAAAAACACAAAAATATGGAGTATTTTCGTTTTTTGCATCTAGTGTAAAAAGTTAGGATCTGTTGAAAATGCCGTCAATAGAAAACAATTTAGAGAATCAGAAAATCTTTAAAATTAATGTTTATAAACTTTGATTGCAGAATTTTTCATAAAGAAAAGCTGGAGAATAATCCCTGAATTAAAATTTGTTGCTTTTCTTCCATCGTGGAAACAAGATTTGTTGTTTTTTCATCAAAAGATTTCACTAACCTCTGCTGAATTTCTTCTTGATGTTGTTTCTCCTTCTTGTCACGTTTTTCCAGGATTATTTTATTTTTTCATCTAGTCCCTCCGTAACCTGTTTGACAATTTTTTTGGTAGTTTCGACGGTATTTTGCATACTTCGGGTTTCCATAAATCAAATTACGATTTTAATTTCACTTAATCCTGCACTTCTGATCACCAAATTTGTTATACACTCCGTTGGTTCAATGAATATTTAAAAACTAATATTCCCTACCACTTTCTAGAACTTTTATTTACGTCAAATATATACAACAGCTGATTCGAATATCACAATAACAATTTTACATTAGCTTTTCGCTGCACTAACTAACTGCCGCGATTATGGGTCGCTCCTTTTAAAACCAGCATCGAAAACTCTCGTACAATCCGTTATCAGTTCTACAGCTGCCGAGCTATTTCGAGATAATTTTTTTGTCCTAAAAGCGATCGATGTCGTACTGGAATGAAACCAGGGCCGGTTTAGGGAAATTTCGATACAATAGTTTACTTCTACGAGTTTGCTATTACAATCTTAGCAGTAATTATCTGTAAACTGTTACTGACGTGATGATATAAGCGAATTGCTGTTCAATTTTATGTCCAAAAATGAATTAAATTTTGCTCTATAAACTGGTGTAATTGGATCAAGTGCAAAGATTTAGCAGGTAAATCCTTATTTTGCAAAGAATCGCATAAATTGATCTTATCCGCCCATAGTAGTTGTACGCTCATGAAACTTTGTTACCATTAGAGATTATAAAAAATGGTATACCTTTTTTTCAAATAATTCAGCCACCTAGACATCCAGTATCATCATAAGCAATTCATTACGTCCTTCAATGCAGAATCATTTTTTATTTTCCCATTTGAACTTCAAGTAGCGCCACGTTGGGCTGCTTCCTCTTTTCATATCACTCACACATCAAAAAGAAACGAAGATGACAACAACAGCCAGCCAACGAGGACGGTGAGTCAAAGCTTTGAGTATATATACGTTCTCCATTGCGAGACGTCCCTTAATTACTTGTTTCATTTTCTTCTCGGTGCACATTTATCGTTCCGCATAAAAAATCCTCTACTTTCCGAGCTAAATCCATCATTATATCGGTGCTGAGGGCAAAGATCCAGCGAGCCTCTCACTACACGCTTCTTAACAATAGACGTCAAGAGGCACGTACACAAGGGCTCAAGGGATGTCTGAAATGAGGGCTCGGGAATTCGCAATTTCATATTTTTTACCTACTCTTAAACTTTTAACAAGGGTAAGCCTCACAGCACAAACACTTAGGGAAATGACGTAGCATGCACTTTTTCAGAGATACGAGTATATATAGACGGGTTTTCTTCTCGGTACACTTGTTTTACTCTTTTGTGATGTATTGTTATTAAAAAAAGTTCTCTCCCTTTTACCTGTGCGAAATATAATGTGCACATTCTTGGTGGCATAGTCTTTATAATATTCGAAAGTTTTAGTTAGTTCACGAAATGTATTATATACGGGAAAAAATGTCTGGTGTGCCACAGATGTATAAACACCAAATTTGTTTGTTGTTATACTCTATGCCGTTTGAACAGCAAATCTGTCATCTACTTAGAATAAACCAACACTAAAACTACTTACAATCGTCTCTCAATTTATTATTTTTTATTTATAACGTACAACAGGCCCTGAAGACCTAGGACCTAGAATGACATTATATATAACAATTTTTATACTTATTATATTTACAAGGATTCCAATCATTTCTATAGGCAGCCACGACTTTCCTCTGATCTATTTCCATTCTCCGCAGGTCTTCTCCCACATTTTAGAACCATCTTTTCTGAGGTTGTCCTGTTGTTTTCACTCCTGTAGGTTTTGTATTAATGATTATTTTTGGCATCATGTCTCTCGTCATTCGCTCTAAGTGTTCTAGCCACAGCCACCTTAGTCGCTGGGGTCTTACAAAAGTAAATATTTTGGGCAAGCAACTTGATCAACACATTTGTAATTTGTATAATCATTTCCAGAAACTCGCAGAATTATCTGATCTACACAGAGACATATGAGTCAACACCACTGCGACTGACAGAGAAACAAGTCCAATTACACCACTAGCCAATTGATCTAGAAGTGCTGAGAGGGAAAGAAAAGCCCTTTCATGGAGGACATATAAACGAACTCACCCAAGATGATGTCGACAGTTCAACTTAGAATTACTGGTTGATCTCTGGTCATATGTTTCCTGAAACGGAATGCTTTAATTCCAACAAAGAACTATCTCTTGTACATCTTTAAAGACCCTTCTATCAAGAACGACAAATGTGATATGGTTGCCAAAGATATAAATACAAAGAAGATCATGATGCTGTGGCAACATTGTGCATCAGGAACTAGCACTCAAACTTGTACTATCACAATAGGTACTCTACTGTATATAGAAATCCGAATCTATTTTAGAAAATAATACCTACAAGCTGCATTGGGACTGCGCGATACTGACCAATCGAACTTTTATTACAATAAACCCGGTATAGTTTTAGCAGATAAAGTCTCTACAAAGTAACTGTAATTGGTATAGCAATCCCTTACAACAGTAATATAAATATTAAGCAGGCCTAAAAAATAACCAAAGGCAGGGAATTGGAATTTCCAATAAAGAAGACAATTGAAAATGAACAGCACACGAATTGTGCCAATTGTTAAACAATTTAAAATACCTCGGTCTGGAACAACATCTTCACCAACTGATTCCAAAATTTAGGACGGGCTGTTCCTAAACTGCAGCCATGACCCCAACCATGGCCTGATAAACTGCCATAAATTCCCACAGAGCTAAATCTTTTTGATATTTGGTGTAACCATGCCTTTGAGTGAGTGCTCGGTCATACAGTCTATGGTCAAGTAATTGAGATAAATATTTTATTTATACGTTGGCTACTTAACAATGGATGTACAAGTCATTCATAGCAGTTCCTGAATAATTCTAATATTCTATTTGAAGATCCTTAAAGTAGAAAATTTAAAAAAAACACACACAACTTTATCCATTAACAAGACCACAACGCTACACCATACCCAAATGTATTTGACGCTAAAATATCACAGTAAACACATTCAACTGGTAAAGGAGACTTAATAACGTTCCCATTCAGGAAATTTTCTGCAGCTCACACAGCCAAAAATAGGCATTCCATAAACTTTAATTCTAATTTCAAAGGTTATTAGATTTATTCATTTTTCACATATGGCAACTGTTAGATTCACACAATTTCTGGAAATTGTACAGTAATGAGGTCATTTTGTAGGGCTGGGTAATCATTTTATTATCGCGTAATATTTTGACAAAGGTTATCTAAACATATCCATATATATTCTCCAGGACTCCTTTTTTTTCTCCTCGACCCACTTCGCGTTTTTAGGCATTCGTAACTGTTCCTTAATATATGTTAAGAAACATTTATGTTCAATCCTCATCTTCTTGTTTTATTAAGAACCCGTGTTTCACTTCCATATGTTTCTGTCGCTCGAAGTACTGTTTTTATGCTCTATCTTTGGTTTTTCGGGAGAAAAATTTAAATTTCTTGAAGACTTCTATACTTGCAATTCCTTTCATAAAGAATATCTTTTTCTCTAAATGTACATATATATATATATATATATATATATATATATATATATATAAAACGAATTGAGAGCTTCTTTCTTTTTAAAGTCGGTTAAACACTAATGGGCAATCCTAAAGGTAAACTATTTATTGTTTATAATAAATAATAATTTTAATAGCGATGTATTATGTTTAAAAACATCAACTATGGAACACGTTTGGAGTCCAACTGATATTTTTGAGAAAAACAATTGTTGTTTAGAAATGAATCAATTAATTTGGTTACGGAATGATGAATGAATGAAAAACATGTAAATAATTTGGTCAAATGAGAGTTGGACTCGCATACTAAGAGTTCCGTACCAGCTTTAAGATTTAATACAATATAGGTGAATCAAAGTATATATTTTTTCTAACATTCCAGCTTCAGATAAGCAGGGAATAAGTGCATTTTCTTATTTTTACCTTAATATCTTTTAAACTAAGCGTTTAAATTTTTTATTTCTCAAACAGACAGTTTTTATTTTATTTGCCAAATGATTGATTTTTATCAAAATATTTATTTAATTTTATAATTTAGTCCCCAAAATTAACATTAGGGTTTTATTTACTAATAAACATTCAGTAGAATCTGAATTTGAGGCTCTGTAGATTGGAAGATAAATGGGGTAAATACACATAAGATATATTATTCAAAATTTTGGATGTTTAGTTTCTGAGATGAAGGAGAGAAATTTGTTTTATATTTTTTAAATATATTTTAAACAAACGATTTTAGGAATATGAAAAAATATGAAAAAAATATATTTGTATTTCTCATAATAAGCCCTCTCATTTTATGTATTGCGTGATGCGTTTTAAAAAAGTTTATTTCTTTATTTTCCGTTTAATTCTATAAATTGTCACCCAAAATTAATATTTGGGGTATCTCCTAATTTTTCCTGTATATTTCAGGTAAGGCCTATTTTTTTAAAATTTTAAGTCTTACAGTATCGGAAATAAAGGGGGGAATCGGTATGTTTTAATTTTATATTTCCCATTTAGTTCTGTAATTTGGCCTCTAAAAGTAAAGTAAAGTTCAGGTGAGGCCCTATGGCTCTAATTTTTTTCTCAAGTTTTTACATTTTATAGTTTCGGAGATATACTTATATATTTTTTTGTTAATATCTTTTAAACAATTTATTTTATAATTATGTCAAAAATATGTTTGTATTCGTCATTCGTCTTTAATGACCCCAAAATTAATATTAGGTTTCTTCTTATTTTTCCAGTAAAATTCAGGTTGGACCCTATATCTCTAATTTTTTTTTTCAAAATTTTGCGGTTCATAGTTTGTTTTGAAATATTTTTGTTAATATTTGGTAAATAATTTATTTTTAAAATTTGCCAAAAATATATTTATATTGGACACAATAAGCCATTTGATTTGATATATTATATGATGCGTTAGACAGAATTTTAAATTTATATTTTCCATTTAATTCTGTAATTGGCCCCCTAAAATTAATATTAGCGTTTTTCTTTATTTTCCGGTAAAATTTAGGTGAGGCCTTAATATCTCTATTTTTTTCAAAATTTTACCTCTTAGAGTCTTGGGGATAAAGGGGGATGTATAAATTTTTTTATAGTTTTGTTAATATCTTTTAAACTAATTGTTTTTAAAATATGAAAAAAGTATATTTGTATTCCTCAGAATGAGCCCTTTCATTTGATGTATTACATGATGCGTTTAAAAAATTTAAAATTTTTATTTAATTCTATAATTTGCTCCCAGAAATTAAAATTAATGGTTTCTCTTTATTTTTCCTGTAAATTTCGGGCAACGTTCTTTATTTTAAGTTCAGTATTTTTTAAATTGTCTCCCCGGAAGTGCCTCTAAAATTAAAATTTCTGAATTTATGTTATATTGTCCTGATGGAGTCAAACTATACATTGATGCCAAATTTCAATCTTTTCCGTCCAGTAGTTTAGGAGAAAATTGCTTGCTGTGATGTGAAAGAAGGAGAAATCCGGAACCTTAAAAAGTAGATGAGAGAAAAGGGACTACAAATGGCAGATTGGGCAAATAGAAACCAGTGTAAACAAAAATTGGTAAACCCATGAGGGTTTAAAAACGAGGTAAGAACAAGAATTATCACTTTGGTAAAATATGGAAAATTCCTAACAAAATCCTAATTACTCAACTAACTGCTCTTAAGAGAGAATATCTCAGTTCACTGTTAGATTTGAAACAATTCAGACCGTTATGTTTTTATGTTTCGTATAAATCATCATAAGTAGGAAAAACCATTTTAACATCCTTTGCCTCATGAAAGCATTAAATATTTCATTCGTCTACACTTCCAACACGGGATAGTCCTCATTTTTTTTCGGTTTAAAAATCACTTTAGCGTGAAAATGTTAATTTACCGCCCCGGTAATATTTTATTTTTATGCATATTCCTTTATCTGTACTCATAATTTAAAAGAAAGAGAAAAGCTTCGGCGAGGGACTACATAACGACTCCATTAAAAATATTCAAGTATGAAAAGTTCCAACAAAGGAGTTGCAGAAACACTTTTCGAGAGACTGCGACCGAACAATATTGATACACAACCAACCGTAAAGTCACTGACTCCAGGGAGAGAATAAAAATATGCAAATATAGAATTTGCTACTTCCTACATTCTTTGTTTGTCACAACGACATCGGTTCGGTAATTTAAATTCACATGGAGCTCTTTATGCCCGATCTAGAATATATTTAAATGTTAAGAGGGTTTTTATTTCCTGTTTGTAATAATGTTAATTCTCTTTTTATAGCGAAGAAATACCTAATTAGGATAAAACGGTTTGTCAGTTTTAGTATTTAGCAGGAAGTGCGACACTTGAGAAATGGGTCGCTCTTTGTATTTTGAATTCTAATATCTCATTTGCAAGGAGATTACAAGAGGTGAGTGATAAAATTTGCAAAATTACACGGATTACGTTTCATTCAAAATGTTCTTACGGTGCTATTTTGAATTTATGTTTTAGTTTGTGAATAAATTTTATTTTTTATTTATTCGGTTGTTCAAATGTATGGATCAAGACAGGTGAATAGGTTTTTGAATGTGTATTTTTTACACCTTTGATCATCTCATCAATTTATATCCATGTCTATCATTGATGGATTTTTTTTGTCAAATTTGTCGTTTAATATAAACCATTGTCTTCTAAACGTTGTTTGTGGCATATTCTTAATTACTTTTATGTTTTTTTGGGCAATAACACCACAATCGAAATAAAACGACGTGTATTGAAGGAAAACCAAACGTTTCAAAGTCTATTCTGACTTCGTTATCAATGGCTTTATATTTATTGATGCAAATTGCAAAATGAAAATTTGATTTATGACATTTAAATTGACATTAGAAAATTTGTTGTTTTTAAATATACAGGTAGCACAAAAAATTCTAAAGATCATGAATTATAGTTAACCAGCTTTCAAATTAGAAGAATTTAAAAGAGTTGTCTTTAGAATTTATAAGTGGCGTTCCTAGGTACGACTTTGTTATAAGATAGCGCATTCGCCAAAAATGCGATGAAAGAATGTATTGTTTCAGTGATCCCATTAATGTCATAAGGGAAAAACTAGGAAAAACCTTATGAACTATCCCGATATTGGGTTGTTCAAAAGGAGGTTACCATTAATAATTTCTTCCTTAATTGTCGGTAACCAGATACGATTAAATTTTACAGAAGTAGAAGCGATACAATCGTCTTCATTCAAAAGAATTAAGGCAGACTCTTTTATTTTTATTTTTTTTTCGTTTTGTGTTATGTTGTTTTTTGTGAAGTATAGTTGAATTGTCAAATTGTATTTTATAGCCTAGGTCTCAAGCATGTTCACAAATTTTCGATTTTTTAAATTGCCGTTTCTTTATGTAATTCTTGTGTTCATTTATTCGTAAGTTTAATGGTCTCGATGTTTCTCCAATATAAAATTTATTGCATTCGCAAGGAATCTTGCATATGCAGATTTTTGAGTTCTAGGTTTTGTTGGTTGGATTTGTTTTAACATTAAAAGATTGAAAAGAGTGGCAACAGATTTAATGTTAAATCCACCTTGTGAAGCATACCATATTACCACAGCTTCCGACCAGAAACATTTCCTTTTTTAACATTATAACTTAAATTTTTTTGCATATTTTCTAAAAAACTGTATAAGCTATGTCCACTTCGGGATCACCTTTAACAGAATCCAGTATAAACGATCCAAATTCCTTGAGCCGGTTTCGAATCGCTGAAATAAATTGGCAAAGACAAAACGATTAAGTACCATTTTCTCCTCTGTCTCTCAACCGATTTTCTTCATTTTTGTTTTGTTAAGTAGCTACTGAGGATCTTCAGTACAGAATACTAATATTAATTTATAATATTGGTTCATCCATTAAATAAAATATAATCAAAATTCATTATTTACGTCCATACTGTCAACGCCAACAACTGACAGTGCCGTCGTCGCCAGACAGTCAAAACTAAAAAACATTGAGTTTATACATTGAGTTTATACATGGAGGGAGCGAGCGTTAGATGCTGTTATATTCTTAGAGCATGTACTTCTGGAAGTGGCATACAAGCGTTGTTAGTGTTTAGTGGTAAAATAATCAATGTAGTAGATCAGTATTGATTTTTCGGATGCGTTGCAGTAACTTTCATATTAAATATTCTGTTTTTAATGTGAATTTAATTATTTGATTAATATATTATTGTCACAACCTTCCCGAAGGTGTTGTGTAAAGAATTGTAAGACAGCGGACAACAGAGAATTTATTAAATATTTAAGTTCTTCTAGGGTTGTTGGTCCTCTCATTTCTTTAATATTCCTGAACTTGATTAAAAACGTAAATGACGAAAACTTTTAGATTGCAAAGAACAATCTTCCAATTGTTATATTGAATATTTTGGCAGGAGCGGTTCCCCCCATTAGAATAGATTTGTCAATTTGAGTGAACAATTTTCGTCATTACATCTACTTCGCCGGTTTCTCCACAATTGTGTTCCTTATAAAAATATACTTTTTACAATTTCATGAAATAGGGTCAATTTTCGACCACTGGGCGACCACTAGTTACATTAAAAAAAACAAGTATGCAGAGAACCACCTTGTTTTGAAGTAGATTAATTATTCACACAAAAGGCAATCCAGATTTTCTGTTTTGATGTTTGTGTATTTTTATAGCTTCTCAATACAAACGTGTATAGTAAGCGGATGGTTCAATTAGAATCTGTATATATTCAAAAAGAATATTGTAGTGTTCTTACACTACTAAATTGTATGTGGCATATAGCATCAAACTCTTAAAAAATATTTATATTACATATTTTGAAAAGATGATTGTGTTTAAATATATCACGAGAACTTACCTATCTACTATTTAGAGAAGATTTTTCCTGAACCTAGAGTATATCTACTGTATACATTAGTGGTGAGTCCGGTATGGTAGTTTGGAGGGGAACTTGACCTTGTTAGGGGGGTTTTAGCCCGCTTAGAGTAATTTTTGGCAAAATAAACACTAAAAAATTATACAATCTAAATGCTTGGGGGGAGTTGAGCCCTTCATCCCCCTGGATTCGCAAATGGTGTATACACATTAGAAAAGTATATTTTTTAATCACGTTTAATCACGTTTTTTAACTGACTTCCAAAAAGGAGGGGGTTATCAATTCGTCCACAACTTTTTTTATGTATGACAAGCGATTATTCAAAAACGGCTTGGGCAATTTTGATGTTTTAAATTGCGTTATACTAAGGAACATTACAGAAAGGTATCAAATAATTGTCTATAACATGAAATTTACGGTTTTCCAGAAAATCAGAAAAAACTTAAATAAGGGACTACATTTCAGTGAATTTCAATGAATCTTCACTGATTTCTTTAAAACGGCCAAGCAATTTGAATATCGAAATTGTATTCTACAAAGACATGTTCCAGCTAGATTCCGTATGTTTTTCTATAATGTAAAATATGTGCAAAAAACTTTAAACATCAATGTAAGTGTAAAATTTTCGTCATAAATATCTAGTTTAAATGTTAAGATATGCCATGAAAGTATATCGTACAGGGTGTTTGCAATGGTTTTCATTTTGATTCATTTGAAGTCAGTTTCTTTTAGAGACGAAGTTAAGTTATGGGTCTTATAGTCGAGTGAAATGGCAGAAAATTAGTTTATCGAAACGAAAATTTGTATACGGCTGCAGCTCTGTGCTCGTGCATGTGATATTAGGTGGTACATTAGCAGTTGCATACATCGGTTGGTTGAAATATAAAGTGGAATTGAATTAGCTATATAGGGTGATCTAAAATTTTTTTATTGGGTGGCACATAAGTAGTTGCGTATACAAGGTGGTTGAAATAAGAGTGGAGCAAAATTATAGTTATACAGAGTGCATATTTGCATTATAGGAAGGAGTATAACTACAGTTTTACAGGATTCGAACTTCGACCCCACCGAAGAAACGGTTCTCGAAACTTACACAACACCATTAGATGATGAAAATTGTGATGTAGACGAATATCAAGCTTTCAAACAAGTCATGACAGCCATTCAAGGACAAGAAGTTGAGTGGTACAATGCACTCACATCAAACCTCACAGAAGCTCAAGTTAAATCTTTAGGTGAAATATGTCTTTTGGCTGATCAACGATTAGCAGCTAGAGAAAGTAAAAAAATTGAACAACAAGGAGGATATATGTTTACTCAGCAGTCAGTACCCACATCGTTCAAATTCGGAGACGGAAATTCATGAATAATTTTGTGTTTGTAATATTGTAATTTATTTGTGACTGAATGTAAAATTGACTCAAACTGACCAGTGAAGTGATTATTTGTACAGTTAATCATAAATATCTCTTTTATTTTTGATTAATTGCCTTTTTATTAGTAATTGGTGGAACACTCTAACCGATATCTCACATACAGATAGAACCCGTTATTTGAGTGTATATAGTTTTCTTTATTATTATTATTATTATCTGGAAGTCTTTTGTTTTCACAGATAAATTGTTAGAATGGTGATTCTAGTTTCTCCGTTATTACGAAAAAGAGGTCTTTATAAATTATTGCATTTTAATAAACATTATTTTTTTCCTTTGTACACCAATGTATTAATTAACCGCCAAATCCATACAAAGTACGTCCTTGTCTCTTCAATGCATAAACAACATCCATAGCTGTGACTGTTTTCCTCTTGGCATGTTCGGTGTATGTTACAGCATCTCTTATAACATTTTCAAGGAATACTTTAAGCACACCTCTAGTTTCCTCGTATATCAATCCTGATATACGTTTAACACCACCACGTCTTGCTAAACGTCTTATGGCTGGTTTTGTTATACCTTGGATATTATCACGCAGCACTTTACGATGACGTTTTGCGCCTCCTTTTCCTAAACCCTTGCCACCTTTGCCTCTTCCAGTCATTTTGAAACAATACAAACGTACAATTCGACGTTGGTAGAGAAATAAGAGAAATAAGAGAGACATAAGTCTTCAAAAAATGGTAGAAGCAGTTGAATATACAGCATGGTTGAAATATAAGGTGGAGTAGAATTACAGTTATACAGGGCGTTTAAAAAAGTTATATAGTGTAGAACATAAGCAGTTGCCTATGCAATGTGTTTGAGTAAAATTATTGTTATTCAGGGTGCATCAAGAATTTGTTATATAAGCATAAGCAGTTAGAATATTTGAATTAAAAGACGGGATATAATATAATAATAGACATGGGTTCAAATAATTTTAGAAGAAGTTGCATATACCGGGTGGTTGAAATAAATGGTATAGTAAAATTATAGTCATAAAATGTGGTTCAAAAATGTGAAAATTTTTGTTATATAGGCTAGCCTATATAACATGAACAGTTGCATAAATAGAATAGAAAATTATAGGTATATAGGGTGATTTAAACAGTGGAGAAATAGAAACAATTAGTATGGTGGAGAGGATCAATTCTTATACAGGGCGATTGCAACATCGTGTGAAGTTGAATTATAGTTGTACCGGCTGGTTCAGAAAATGGTAGACAAATAACTTGTATAGGGGTGGCCAATACACAGAAACATATACAGTGTGAATACAATATAGAGTGAATAAAACAAATAAAAAAAGTATTTATATTGCTAAAATATAGAAAAAGAATACAAATTAAATTAAATCAGATAAAAAAAACAAGATATGTCGGAAAATAATAATTATTGACTGCACACGGTTTCTAAACGGTTTTTATTTTAAGTCAGCTGACGTTCTTTTATTAATATGAATTATTTAACAAAAACTTTTAAAATTTAATTAGTTCATCAAGAACTGTTTATAAACTAAAAGCTACATTTTTTACATCTTTCTTAAATTATTTTCATAATGTTCCATAAATGTTCATCTGCAAACTTTTTGAATTTGTTAAAATGATCTGTGTCAAACTTTCATTTATCCCTATTCCGAAATTGAATTTTATATAAACACAAAATTGATAATGGAATTACTTTCAATGTAAATGTAACTAATCTGCCTTCCGTATCCATTTATCCCCTCGAGCAGGGATTTGGCGAACTTGAGATGTGTGGGTAGCGATTAATTCAGCTTTATTGAAAACGAAAACATTGCTTTGTGTAATATTATCGCACTATACCTTTACTGTCAAAACGTATGGAGCCTTTTTAATTTGTAATATTGTAAATGATGTCAAACTATTCATAATTTGTATAAAAAAACATCAGAATATACTGTATAAAACAATGTTTTGTCAGTGTAGGCTACATTACAACTGTAGGCAAATAGACCAGATCAGATCTTGTTGAGGGTAATACTATGACAATTGGACAAACAAATTTACTATAAGGATAAGATACGATATTAGTTTTGATTAATATTCGCGGGCATTTTTACTTAAGATAATGAACACGCCACAATTTCAGTTTTTACACGCCTAGGATTGGAAGATTCAAGGTATTTAATTTATCGAATCTGTTGGCCATGTAGCTCTATTGCATTCAAATTTCGGCATTTTTCGCTCTTTTACAAAAATGTTACCCCTTAAATCACACCTTACAAATATTTCCTCAAAAGATATCTAACAAAATTAAATAGTAAAGTTTAATTTATCGTGAACGTATACAAAATGTCCAAAAAATCAATTATGCATTCACGTTTGGTTTAGATAGCAATGCTTGCTTAATTTAAGAGAAATTTAAATTCATTATGGCGGACTCCCAAAGATGGATGAACGGATTTGCTTATAAATAGAGAAAATTAAGTCAATCCATGTTCAATATAGCGGATGACTGAAGAAGGCGGAAAAAAATGTGTTATCTACTCCTATAATATGGATTTCAAATGAGGCTTTGTTGAGAGGAACACGTAACATAAAATTACGACACTCAAAATTCAATGTAGTGAATTCCACAGGACCCCCAGCGAAAATGGTATCAAGTAAATATTTTTTATAAATATTAACCGACTTTCAAGTGCAACTGAAAAGAAGAAAATAAAAATCATAACACTAGATAAAAAATAATACATTCACTGTTGTTAGGTACCTACATACAAAGTAAAAAAATGTAAACATTAACAGGTGATCATTCTGTAAAAATTAATTACTTTCCTATCTAGTATATTTTTGAAGTGAGTGCCAAGTAACAATAAAGTTTGGTGAAGTAGTAGTAAAAGAAGAAATACAGGATTTTAGGTTTGAAGGATACGAAAAATACAATCTTGTCGCTGTAAATTCATTACGGGTGACTAAATTTCAAATCAAATGAAAGGGATTGCGGTAAAAAAAATAAGATGACGTCATTATAAATTTAATATATCTACCCTTATACATGGGTATCAAATGTAATGGTTTATTGAGAGGAATACGAAAAATTAAATGGCGTCACTGCAAATTAAAAATGAGAAACCCAAAGTGGGTTTATATTTGTCTGGCGTGTCGTGACGTGACTCGTCAAGACGGTATTGGTTTCATGGATTTTGTATTATCTTGGTTATATTAGTAATATGCGATGTGTCGTGATGGCTTGTGTCGTGTCGCATTAGATACAATCTCGATCTGCATCAGAGCAATTGGACCTTAGTTATTCAGTGTTTTGTGCATAGAGATAATTCCTAAAAATTGAGTGCTTGAGGTATGGTCCCCTGTACAAGTTTAATCGTAACGCTAAATAAGAGAAAAGGGAAACTAACTGGACGTATTTGTCTCTCTAGAGCTGCAAGCAATAACTAGACGTCACCTGACTGACGTAAACAAGCACATTATTTTGAGTTCTCTCACGTGCGTTTCGTTCTTCTCGGGAACTAACGTACTCTACATTTAAGTATTATCTTTGTGCTTGTGAGGTATTGTCAGAAGGCGTCAGAACACGACTTATAAATGTATACACCAACCATGACGTCAGAGAGTATCACATCACGACACGTCAGACAAATATAAATCCGCCTTAAGATGGCCGACAAAATTTTCTGTCCCCGAATAGGATATCAAGTGAACGGGTTTGCTGACAGAAATATGAAAAATAAAAACAAAAAAAATGTTTGTAAGAAATTAAGATACGCAAAAAATCATATTCTATAAATTTTTGTATTATTAATAAAGGACTAAAAAGTAAAAACAAATATTTTTAAAAACAAACCTGTATTATAAATTAAGTACTTCTTAAATTCTATAATGTTGTGTAAACCCAAAACAAATAAAGGGGTTGAAGCTATAGAAGCTTGTCTCGTAATAGTCGTAATATCCCTTAAACGTATGAGATTTACACAACATTATAGATTTTATTTCAGCTAATACCATCGGAATATATAGGGTGTTCCATAAGGACATGCTAATATTTGATAAGGTGAATCTTGGTTTAATCTATCCAAACATGTTAAGCTGTTGGCACGAAATCAGCCAGTAGATTACGGAACCTCCGTTTTTTAAACTCAGTTAAAAATATATTTTCACGTAGTATCTTGCACATCACCAGGTATTATACAATTCATTTACTCAATGATTTTCAAAATAAAACGTGCCTTAAACAGCTCACATATGAGCGACAATTGCTCTTTATCGGGAACATTTTTATTTTGGGTAAGATATTAAAACAACAAAATCTATTTTTGTTTAGGGCGTCAGTTTGTTAAAAACCTGTACAGTGAAACATACCTTGAACTAACAAACCCTATATTGTAATGATGTATGTTCCTTAAAATGAACTGTCATCGCTTTCTTAAATGGTTTTCAATATTTTCAGTTGTGCTTCAATTAAATGTCTACTTTGCCAATTGATAGGATTGGGTAAAATATAAAGAAGAAGAAAAATTAACTAAAAAATTAAATATTCATTTATAACGATCAAGTCGTTAAACTATTGGTATTTACAATAATAATTTTATTTTATAAAAAATATACACTTTTATTTCTCACACAGTCTTTTTTTTATCTGTTACATGATTCGCTTGATTCCTATAAAAAGATTTGTGTAATTTTCTAATAGGCCAAAAAATTAAGTTATGATTTTCGCTTTATTTTACCAACAAATTTTCAATGAAGCCCTATATAAACTTTGGTCTTAATTTTAGGACGATAAATGGGAGAATGTGTCAAATTGCAGATAATAAATTATTAGATTATTTTTATAATATAAATAAAATATATTTGTATTTTTATATATATTTTTTCATTTCATAGATATGTTACGAGTGCACATTATAAAAAAATATATTTTCCATTTAACTTTATAAATTACTGTTAGAATTTGTGATTTACTTTTATTAATGGGTCGAATTTTGCATATTTTTTAATATTTTTTTAACAAATTATTTTAAAAATATGAAAAAATATACTTGTGTTCCGCATTTTTTCACTTGAAATTTGATTTTTCATTTAATTCTGTAATTTGGACCCGAAACTTAATATGAGAGTTGTATTCTAATTTTTCTAATCTTTTTTCAAAATTATAGGTTTTATAGTTTCCAAGATAAAGGGGGAAATAGACAATATTTTATATTTTTGTTAATATCTTTAAAACAAATTATTTTAATAATATGAAAAACATATATTTGTATTTTTGGTAATGAGGCCTTTCATTTAAGACATTACTCGATGTGTTAAAAAAATAATTTATTATTTTCCAGTTAATTCTATGATTTGCACTCCAAAATTAATAGAATAAAGAATAAATAAATAGAAATCCCTAATATTAATATTAGGGATTTCTATTTATTTATTCTATAAAATTCAAGTGAGGCCAAATAGCCCTAATTTTATTCAAAATTTTAAGCCCTATGGTTGCGGAAATAAAGGAAGAATGGGTATTTTTAATATTTCTGTTAATATCTTTTAAAAAATTTATTTTAAAATACCAAAAAAGTATTTTTATATTCCTCATAATGAGCCGTTTCATTTGATATATTGGACGACGCGCTTAAAAAGTTTAATATTTTATTTCGGTTTAATTCTATAATTTGCCCCAAAATTAATATTAGGAATTTTTCCCTATCTAGGTCTCATAGTTTCGGAGATAAGGCTGGGAATGAGTACTTTTTTATTTTTGTTAATATCTTTTAAATAATTTATTTTAAAAATATGAAAAAATATATTTGTATTCGTCATAATGGGCCTTTTGATTAGATATATTACGTAGCGTCAGCAACAATTTTAATTTTATATTTTTTATTTAATTCTGGTATTTGCCCCCAAAAATTAATATTAGGTTCTCCTTATTTATCCGGTAAAATTCAGGTAAGGCCCTATATCTCTAATTTTTCTCAAAATTTTACGTCTGATAGTTGATTGATTTTAGTTAATATCTTTTAAACTAATTATTTTTAAAATATGAAAAAAGATATTTGTGTTCCCCACAGCGGGCCCTTTAATTCGATATATTATATGAAGCGTTTGAAAAATTGTAATTTTTAACTTTTCATAAAATTCTATAATTTGCCTCCAAAATTAAAATCTCTTCATTTTCACCAAACTGATACCAAATTTCAACCTTTTCCGCCGGATAGTTTCGGTGAAAATTGACGTAATGTGAAAAACTGAAATATGTATATACGGAACCCTAATAAATAGCATGAATTTAGAAGAAATACCGAAAAATGACTCTACTGTTGGTGTAATGACATGTCTTTAAAAATTTGCCCATACAAACTGTTAACAGCATTAATTTGTCATATACATTTTAAGATCATAAAACTCTTTAAACCATATTTAGTTCATAAACAACCATTGGTACTGCACTTTGCCAAAAATTACGCTCTTGGGAAACCTGTTTGAATTGTATAATTACTCAAACGAAAAATATAAGGGGATATTGAACAATCTAATTTTAGGAGTAACTTAAAGAAACTGGGTAGCGCCGGCATGTGGAAAATCACTGAGACAAAGGATTCAAGGTTCACTAAGAATACTAACAGCAGCAAATCTACCAAAAAAAAAAACAATTTAAGCTACAATAACTCTATAGTTATAGAGGCATATCCTTTTACATAATAAATTACATAGGTTAGTACAAATGGCTTAAATTTTTTATACGTTACAATCTTGTACGAACATGCCGGTAATAGTGGCTTACAATTGTAAAAAATTTCGAAACTTACTAAAGTTTTTAATTGTATACAGGGTGAGTTTTTTTTGAAGATCAGTCTGGGGATCTCGGAAACTAGCGGAGATAGAGCAATGGCTAAATTGGGAAAGATTTGCAGTTTTACTGGCCTAATTTAATGACACTTTCGGATTTTTGTAAAAAGTCATGGCTTACTAGATATTTTCAAAAAAAAAACGAAATTCTGTCGATTTAGTCAAATCCCTCTAGCTCCTTTGTTTTTGATTTTATAAAAAAGTGTAATTATCAAAATTGAAGGGAATTGTATCCCGAATATGATTGTCATGTCCTCGTTTTGCGTGACAACTCTCGTTTTCGAGATATGGCACAAAATTATCTTTTTTTGAATGGAAACCATAATTGGGCTATGATCTCAAAAAATCGGACATTTTTAGAGCTTTTCAACGATTTAATACTCGATATAGTTATTCATAAAAATAACGGAGTTATGGATGCTTTTCTCTCTTATTTTCACTTTTAACGTAGTTAGCCATGACATAGATTGATTTATTAATAACTATACCAAAAAAAAATAGAACGATTATTTTATTAGGTATTTCAGATATAACAAAAAAACTAAATAAATAGGTACTTACTAACAACTTAAGAAATCAAAGTACATAATAATGGTTACAATTTATGTTCGAAAAGTCCACCATTGTTATTTAGACAAAAATTGCATCTTTTTAAGATTGACATTACCGCTTTCCTCACAGGCCGCCTATCAATTTCTTCAATTGCTTGTAATACCGCCTCCCTTAGGTACCAACTGTCTCGTACTTGGTTTTTTAGCGCACCCCATAAATAGAAGTCTATAACTGCCAAATCGGGAGACCGGGGTGGCCATTCGCGTTTGGATAGATATTATCTAAGTGTTGTCTTACTAATAACGAATTATGAGCAGGTGCTCCATCATGTTGGAACCACTCAATTTCTAAACGAGTTCTCAAATTCAAATTATGCAACATGTCTTGAAAAGTGTATTGCAAGAAATGCAAGTAGCGCTCCCCAGTAAGTGATTCGTCATAGATAAAAGGCCCCAGAATAGTAGACCCTATGATACCACACAAAACATTAAAACCAAATTTTATCTGGGGTCGTCTTTGTTCTACATGGAATAGATTTTCTTTAGCCCAGATATTCTCATTGTGTCTATTAAACATACCGCAGTTAGTAAATCTAGTTTCATCTGACCATAACACCTTTAATGGAAACTGTGGATTGTCTAGGCACATGTCTCTAAACCATGTACAAAACAAAATACGTGATGTTCGTCACCAGCATGCAAAGTTTGAGAAACTGAAAGTTTGTACGGGTGGAACTTGTGCGCTTTCAGTACCTTAACTACAGTTCGTTGAGATGTGCCAGCTTCTGCCGCAATCTCACGAGTTGATGTAGATGGATTTTGATTTACCATTGCCAAAACATTTATTTGTGCTGCTTCGTTAATTTGATTACGTTTCTTTGGTAGTTTAGTAAAAGATCCATAACTGCGTAAACTATCGTAAAGTCTCTTAAATGTACATAGAGCAGGTTGACGACCATTAAAATATCTATGAAAGTATTCCTCAGCTGCACGAACTGAATTTTTATGGCATATGATATAACATTCCACCATATTCAGTTTTTCTTCGTTAGAATATTCCATTTTATCACGAAAACTTGTGAATATCGACTGTCCGTTCAGCGCTACTAATGGAATTACTCTCAAATGAGGAAACGTCAAAGTGAAAACAATCTTTTTCATGGCTACCTACGTTAAAAGTGAAAATAAGAGAGAAAAGCATCCATAACTCCGTTATTTTTATGAATAACTATATCGAGTATTAAATCGTTGAAAAGCTCTAAAAATGTCCGATTTTTTGAGATCATAGCCCAATTATGGTTTCCATTCAAAAAAAGATAATTTTGTGCCATATCTCGAAAACGAGAGTTGTCACGCAAAACGAGGACATGACAATCATATTCGGGATACAATTCCCTTCAATTTTGATAATTACACTTTTTTATAAAATCAAAAACAAAGGAGCTAGAGGGATTTGACTAAATCGACAGAATTTCGTTTTTTTTTTTGAAAATATCTAGTAAGCCATGACTTTTTACAAAAATCCGAAAGTGTCATTAAATTAGGCCAGTAAAACTGCAAATCTTTCCCAATTTAGCCATTGCTCTATCTCCGCTAATTTCCGAGATAGCCATACTGATCATCAAAAAAACCCTGTATATGTTTCTTGTTGTAGAAGCTTGGCCTTCTTTCCTGTTGCAGATCGGTGACGATTCAATAACTTACACATAATTTAACAGCTGGTTCAGTCTTTATTACCTTCGCAAAAGATTTCCATATTCCCAAATGCGGTACTTTGGTGTAAATAAAACATGAAAATTGCTTCCGAAATAATTTGAAATCTCGCCAATTCTCAGCCTTAAATTTTTCCAATACTAGCTGCCGGATTGCAAATATCACATTTTCAGATGCCATAAAAGACTCGCCAGCATGTTGTAGAATGGGAACATAACATAAAAGTTTGCAGAATAGTCGCCTAGACGGCGTCTCAGATGTGCTGTTGACTATAGGCAATCTGTGTCTGCTTTTGTGGCCATAGAGTCTCTTTTCGCTTCGCGCATATGCTTATGAAAGCCCATTTTGTGTTTTATGGACCGAATTTAATGATAGAATTTCCTCCGAAAAAACTTCTTACGCCAAGAATTTCTTATCGTTATGTGTGTCTTTTGGGAGTCAGATTTTGTAGGTAAAGCGAGTTTGTAATAAAATTCTAGTTTTTGATGGAATATTTTTAGTTTTATTTGCTGTAGTTCTAAGACAACCAACAGATTTAAAATAGTTTAATACCATTGCAAAGTTTTAAAAGAATGAATCTAAAAAAGTTATACTTATTACGCATTTCATAACTTACCAAGAAAATAGAAGCCGGTTGAATAAATATTCCCCGACTTGATTATACAGTCTACGGTAGTACGCTCCGTCTAAGGCACCTATAGGGTGCCTTTAGGGGGAAATTCACTAAACCCCGGATATCCTAGATATCAAAACGGTAGCTGTAGGAGCAATTTCCAGGTTATCAGGCCCGTAGTTGGAGCAGTTTCCCACAAATTTTCTGACCGTCCGGGCTGTTAGTAACAGAAAAGGCTTTTTGCATTAACTGGTATAGATGCTCGTCCTGACCGAGGTATTTCAAATTATTTAGTAGAAATTTTGGGACTACTGCTGTTGTTGACATAACAGTTGGTACAGGTCCTGTGTTATTCATGTCCTACTGTGTCTTTATTTGCAATTCCAAATCCCTGTATTTGGCTATTTTTTCAACATGCTTATTAGGGTTCCGTATATACAATATACGGATACCCTTATAATATCACTCCGGATTTCTGCCTCTGTCACATAACAGCAATTTTCTCCTAAACTATTGTACGGAAGAGGTTGAAATTTGGTATCAATGTATAGTTTGGTGACCCGATCGGGAGTACATATCGTAAAAGTTGTGATTTTAGGGATACTTCTGGGGGGGGGACTAAAAAATCGACCGTTCTTCCACCCCTGATCTCCGGAACTACCGAGCCTAAAATTTTGGAAAAATAGAAAATATAGAACGTTCCCGAATTTTACAGGAAAAATAAGGAGGAACCATTAATATTAAATTATAGAATTAAAAGAAAATTTAAAAATATTTTTTTTTCAAACGCATCATGTAATACATCAAATGAAAGGTCCCATTCTAAGGAACACTAATATATTTTTTTCATATTCAAAAAAAAATAATTAAAAAGATATTAATGAAAATATACCAAAATTTACCCATTCCCCCCCTTATCTCCGGAACTATAAAACGTAAATTTTTGAAAAAAATTAGAGGTATAGGGTCTGACCTGAAGTTTACTGGAAAAATAAGGAGAAACCCCTAATAATAATTTGGGGGGGGGGATTATAGAATTAAATGGAAAATAAAAATTTTAATTGTTTCTAACGGATCATGTAATATATCATATCACAGGGCTCATTATGACGAATATACAAATATATATATATATATATATATATATATATATATATATATATATTAAATGAATATTTTAAAATATATTAAAAAATATAAAATTACCCATTCCCCCGTTTATTCCCCAAACTATAAGACCTAAATTTTTTTGTTTCCAGGAAAAATACGCAGACATCTCTAATATTAATATTGAGGGCCAAATTATAGAATTAAACGAAAAATAAAAAAAATATTTTTTAACGCATCATGCAATACATCAAATGAAAGGGCTCATCATGAGGAATACAAATATATATTTTTCATATTTTTAAAATTAATTTTTTACAAGATATTAACATAAAGTTATAGAAAATTCTCATTTCTCGCTTTATTTCCGAAACCGTACTATCTAAAATTTTGAAAATAAGAGTACTGGAGCTCACTTGAAATTTATAAGAAAAATTATTAGAAAACCCCCATATTAATTTTAGGGACAAATTATACAATTAAATGGAAAATAAAAATTCAAATTTCAAACGCATAATGTAATATATCAGATAAAAGGCTCATTATGTGAATTACAAATATATCATATTTATAATCATTTGCTTAAAAGATATTAACAAAAATATTAAACATCGACTTAATTCCCACTTTAGAAAGTACACTAATTAAATTTTGAAAAATATATTTTATTTGTATTTTTAAATAATTTAAATAACAGATTTAATAATTTATAATTTAAAACTTGACCTATTTTGCCCTTTATCTTTCAGTCTACAGATCCTCAAAATTCAGACAGTAGAATATAGAAGGCTTCCCTGAAAGTTTATTGATAATATAAAACTCTAATGTTAATTTCAATTCAAGCGAATCCTGAAGCAGATAAAGTAAACAGTCTATGGTACGGAAAACATAGTATGCGAGTCCAACTCGCACTTGACCAACTTATTTTTATATTATTGTTGTTAGGGATTGTTATGTCAATTAAGGTTATTTTTCTAGAGACTTAATCTACTAAAACGATATCTGGTCCATTGTGAGCAACAATAGGATCGGTCAGTATTTTACGGTCCAAGTACAGCTTGTAGTTGTTAGTTTCTAAAACAGATTGTGGTTTGTATACATAGTATGGCACTCTTACCGACAGTTCAAGTTTCAGTGCTAGTTCCTGGTGCAGTATTTTTGCACAGCATCGTGTCGTTCTTTCTATTCAGTTGCAGCGAACGCTTGACAACCTCCTGTGATATGCTGGATAGATTCAAATGTTTGGCAACCGTACCTGCATCTGTCGTTGTTAATAGAAAGGTCTTTAACGATGTACTTTAGGTAGTTTTTAGTTGGAATCACTTCATCTTGGATTGTCAATATAAAGCCTTCCGTTTCAGGGAACATATGACCAGAGATCAACCAGAAGTTCGACGCTGAACTGTCGACATAATCTTGGTTGGCGTCATTTATTTCACCAGTTTCTGATCAGTTGATAGGGGGTGCAATTGGAACTCTGTCTAGATCAGAAAAGTCTGGGAGCTTCTGCAAGTAACTACGTAACTTAGAAATTTGTTGATCTAGTAGTTTGCTTATATCGGCCAATTCTCTTCATCCTTTATACCGTGGCAAAGTTGTACGTTCGACAGAGCTCTTTGGATGGTGATTTTAAGCTTTTGTTAGTAGAACTCGAACTTTCCGTTGCAGTTCTATAGAACTCTGTTGTTAGGTCCTTTTTCATGGTGAAGTGATGAATGCGTTGAGCCTGCGTAGGGTCAAATTGCCGATAGAAATGAATCATGATACACTAGTTTGATAAGCCTTTAGCTGAACTATATGAGTATAGTATTAAGGGAAGCCCATACCGAAACGTGACTGGAATACCGGAGCACCAAACCAGACTTGATAGGTGTCGCACACCGGCATCAGACCAGGCCATTTTTGCATTTACTTCATGCACTTGAAAGTTGTTATAGTGACGTCTATTGGTGCAAAAAACGGTAACTGTCATCGTAACTGAAAAACAGAATTAACTAGAGCGAAATTCACACATTTTTTAAGAAATTAACTGCCAAGTACTTTGTGAACTATTTTAGAATAAGAGATTTTTTTATATGATTTGCGAAAATATAGTGGACGACCAGTGGGATACTGGGTAAACTGAACATATGCTCGAAACAGGTTAAAAACCTATTTTGTTAAAATCATCTCATACATATTTATTCAATTTTTACTTTTTACAATGTTTTACAATTGCCACTGCTGTGAAATATCCGAAATGGAAACGGAAAACTGTAAACGAGTGAAGAGGGGGAAACTGAGTCTGGTCAAGATCGAATCAAAACCGATCGCCACCGAAGTCAGGAAGAAGCTCAAGTTCGGTCAAGTCCGCTCTGGTTCCAGTGTCGGCGCTCTAATGTAAACACTTATGTTGGGTCCGCTCTGATACGCCAGTCAATTCCAGTCAAGTTTCGGTATACGCTTCCCTTTAACGTATCGACCAGATATGTTCATAAAAGAATTAATGGAAGTAGCATGCATTATTTCGGAAGGCAAAGAATACTATGTACGAATAATTCCGTTAGGAATGAAGGATTGTCAACCATTTTCCGGACACAGTTTTAAATTATGACAGCTTAGTCGGCTTTTCGGATTAATTGTAAATACATTCAAGTTCACCGAATAATATTGTTGTATAATCTTGTAGGTTTTTATAAGATTACCACTTAATGGCATGTCTGTAAGGGAAATAATACCTAACTTTTCTAAGCGCTTCTCGTATGGACAGTTATGAAAAGTAGGGCACATATTCGTGATTCTACATTAAATCTGTTCAAGTAGATGAATAAGAGAAATATGGATTCCATATTAAAAAAATAAACGGAGATATTATGTATGCCATAAAGTTGGGTTTTTCTGTTATTTTAGAAATATAGCAAACCATTGTTAGAAATAATTAATCCGAGGTAATACGGGGACTATTCGAGTGTTAATAATAAAGTAATGATGGTTTGGGTTATTACAACCAATGCGCGATACCGAACACTTGTCGGAATTTAAATGAAGACACCAATAACTGCACAACTTCTTAAATGTTATCTGAGGCTAATGGATTCCTGATAAATTTGATGTCCTCAGTGTACCAATGCTCCGAAATCAAACAGAAAAGTCAGGTCAGCGACAAACACGTTAAACAACAAAGGCCCGAATACTGAACCTTGAGGAACACTACTTATTATGTCGTAAGATTTAGACAGTTCACCATGCTCTCGAATGAGAGCCGACCGACCCTTTACAAGTCTTTAATCTAGTCCAATAGTTTTCCGCCAACACCGTATTGTTCAAATTTGTATAACAATCGAATGTAAGGTCAAATCAAAAGCTCTTCTAAAGTCCAGATAAATCACTTGTTAAAAACAGGGACGACTATTGGTTTTTCCAATATGGAGGAAAACAAGACCTTTCAAAGGAGCGCTTCAACAAATTAGTTAAAGGGGTACGCAAAGAATCTTCGCATCTTCGAAAAAATAATGGGTTAATATTATCTGGTCTTGTGCTAGATTCCAATGGAATCTTTCTAAATACGGAGCGAACTGTTTCTTCGGTAATTTCGAAGATGAGGTTCTGTATTCTCAAACTTTTAGGCTTACAAGTTTCTGAAATTACCGGTGAAATGGTCGATTTTTGTAAAACCTCTTCCCATAAATAGCCGGCCCCCTTCTCAAATAAGAATGTTTTTGTTTACGCTATATGATCATGATGGTATTTTATCCCCGCCTTGACCATACAGTGTATGGCAGCACACTCCCTCAAAGGCACGCATAACGTGCCTTTAGGGGAAAATTCACTAACCCCAGATATCCTAGATATCAAAAGGGTTTAGCTCTGTGAGAGCCCTTGCCAGGATATCAGACCCGTGGTTGGAGTCGTGGCAGCTTCCCATGAATTTTCTGACCGTCCGGGCTGTTCCTAACAAGACGGCTTTGTGCAATAGTTGGTAAAGATGTTCGTCCAGACCGGAGTATTTTAAATTATTTAGTAGACGTTTTGGGAGTACTCCTGTTGTTGACATAACAATTGGTACAGTTCGTGTGTTGTTCATGTCCCACTGTGTCTTTATTTGAAATTCCAAATCCTTGTATTTGGCTATTTTTTCAGCCTGCTTAATATTTATGTTATTGTTGTTAGGGATTGCTATGCCAATTAAGGTTGTTTTCCTAGAGATGTTATCTTCTAAAACTATATCTGGTCTATTGTCCGATCGATCAGTATCGTGCGGTCCCAGTACAGCTTGTAGTTGTTATTTTCTAAAATAGATTCTGGTTTGTATATATAGGGTGTTCTTAGCGACTGTGATAGCTCAAGTTTCAGCGTTAGTTTCTGGTACAGTATTTTTGTCACAGCATCGTGTCTTTCTTTGTATTCAGTTGCAGCGAACGCTTGGCAACCTCCTGTAATATGCTGGATAGATTCAGATGTTTGGCAACCATATCTGAATTTGTCGTTGTTGATAGAAGGGTCTTTGACGATGTACTTTAGATAGTTCTGAGTTGGAATTAATTGATCTTGGATTGCATATATAAAGCCTTCCGTTTCAGGAAACATATGACCAGAGATTAACCAGTAGTTCGACGCTGAACTGTCGACTTAATCTTGGTTGACGTCATTTATATGTATTCCATGAAGAGGCTTCTCTTTCCATTTGAGCAGCTTCTGATCAGTTGTCTGGTGGTATACTGGAACTTGTTGTTCTGTCATTTTAAGCATATCATGCAGCTGTTGTTTCGTAGCTGCCATCAACTTTAAGTCGTCCATGTATAACAAATGGTTTATCTTCAATTCTTGTACGTTGTTGTGCTTGAGACTGAACTCAAAGTTAGTAGAGTCCAGTTTGTGTGAGAGTGGGTTCGTGGCAAGGCAGAACCACAGCGGGCTAAGAGAGTCTCCCTGGAATATACCCCTTCTGATTGGGATAGAGTCGGTTTGTATCGAACAGTCGGCTTCATTCAGAAAGATTTTGGTTTGCCAAGTAGTTATGACATGTTCTAAAAAGTTAACAAGACGATTATTTACTTTGTAGAGTTTCAGCACCTGAGTGAACCAATCATGTGGAACTGAATCAAAGGCCTTTTTGTAGTCCACATATGCCAGGTAGAGATTTCGTCGTTTGGCGTGGGCTTGATTGCAGACAACGGAATCAATTATTAGCACCCCTTTTGTTGTTCGGTAATTATGTTGTTCAGCTCACAATGTCTGAAAAGGCGATGATTAATGCACGACGTTATAAGTTTGTATAAGGTTGGGAGGCAAGTGATTGGTCGGTACTTTGCTGGGTCCCGTGTACATAGGTTATCCTTTGGTAAGGGGTATGTAGCACCATGCGTAAGGAAAGTTGGCATCTTGTGTGGATAGATAATTATGTGATTAATAAGTTCGTTTAATTTCTCGTGGGTGGCGTAAAGTTTCTTTATCTAGTAATTCTGCACACCATCTGGTCCTGGTGCTTTCCAGTTATGGAGGTTTTTCATTATGTTGGACGTGTCTTCTGTTGTAAGTGGTTAGTGTTGCATGTTATCATAATTCTGAAATGCAGCCTCCTCCTAATTAATGATGTTTTTAATAATATACAACTAATTTCTATTGGCACGTATCTATATCATTCCGTTTCAGGTTTTATTTCATTTCGTGATTCGTAAATAATAAATTGGTTATTAAATCATATTCTACGTGAAGATATGATAACAAAAAAAACTTAGAAACCCGTAGGTACTTGAACTCACATAATAAAGTCTCATTGTTTTCCCAGAGACGACGTCATTAGTATGCTTCCAAGGCGTAACGAATAATCAAATAGCGTCTTTTTAGGTCGATAAAAAATTATCTTTCTCCTCATCTAGGTAGGTAGCTGGGAAGAAAGGGGAAAAATTGACATATCCTTAAAATCCAAATAGCGAGGAAAGCGGCCAATCCTGTGTCGTAAGTAAGTGTTCGAATGTGGATAGTATTGATGACGTTCAGGGCGCTTGCGTCCCCCATTCTCCACATGAACGGCCGAGAGAGGGAATAAGAGCGTGTGTACTTTTGTACTTTTTCCTTCGTTTTGCTCATCCAGATCCAGGCCGACGACGCTATTTTTCATCCGGGTGGAGCCCCGCAGAATCGAGGAGACGAACACACGGGTGTGTAGGCAATGTGAGAACACCAGAGGCCCACCCAGCAACATCGATTGTTTGCATAGGTGTACAGCACATTCGAAAGGGGTCAAAATCGGCAACTTTATTTTTCAACGGAGTTGTTTATTTTTTCACGTTATTATTATTCAGAAGTTGAGAGAAAGTTTCAATTGCCGAGAACAAATTATAACAAGCTATTTCATAACGGAAAGATCAACAGCGAAGCCAGAAATAGAAATACCATGAATATTTAATGAGAATGATTTACTGAACTTTTGATTCAATGACACGACAAATTAGCAAGTTTTAATAACACTATGGAAAATGTCTCGAGACTTTGTCCGGGAAGAGGGTAAATTCTAACTTCAAATAGTTGCTTCTTGAGTGTTTGTTGCAGTTAAATTGCGACACTAAGGAAAATTAGCAGATTAATTTTATTTCCGATAAACTAGTAAAGGTGTACTGTGAAACTTAAACTGCACAAGTGGTGGATTATGAAGATGAAGTTTAACTGTTAGTCCTATTTTTATACATAATGCAGTCACAGTTTTCGCTCTAAATTTGTCAATAGATCACGTAATATTTTATAGCGAAATGAGTTTCGACATACAAGAGTTTCAGGAAAATCTTGTTCACAGAGAGTCCAATTCGGGAGTCGTACTTTGTGTAACGCCGGGGCCGTTTCGCTGTGATTCTCAGAATAGAAATCACACGAAAAAAGTCGTATGTTTACTAAAACTTGTCAAAGAAATTACCATACTAACTTTTCGAGATTTTGCAATCCATTGAACGCAAGACAATATATTGTTTTTAGTCGAGAACCTTCATCAGTTGCGCTCCCCTCAACTGATTGACTTCTCGAATAATTATTAATATATATATAGTACCTACACATAACTGAATTTAATATTTTATAGCGAAATGAATTTCGATGACAGGTTTTATTACACCTATGATTTTTTTTTGTGTTTTTTATCCTGATAATCACATGGAAACGGCGTTCCACACAGTACGACTCCCGATTTGGAATCTCTGTGAACTATATTTTCCTGAAACCCTGGATGTCGAAATTCATTTCGCGATAAACTATTAAATTCAGTAATGTGTAGGTACTATATATATTAATAATTAATCGAAAATTCAATCAGTTGAGGGGAGCGCAACTGAAGAAGGTTCTGGACTCGAAAAAATATTTTGTCGTGCTTTCAATGGATTGAAACATCTCGAAAAGTTAGTATCTTAATGGCCTTGACAGGTTTGAGTAAACCTATGAATATTTTCGTGTGATTTCTATCCTGAGAACACAGTACGACTCCCGATTTGGAGTCACTGTGTGATAGATTTTCCTGAAACTCCTGGATGTCGAAATTCCTTTCGCTATAAACTATTAAATTCAGTGATATGTAGGTACTATATACATAAACAATTATTCGAGAATTCAATCAGATGAGGGGAGCGCAACTGATGAAGGTTCTCGACTAGAAACAATATATTGTGTTGCGTTCAATGGATTGAAAAATCTCGAAAAGTAAGTATCGTAATAGATCACGTAGTTTATTTACTGTTTGAATATCTTTAAGTATTTCACTGGACATATTATTGGCTGATTCTGCTTTTCCCGGATTGGAACGTATCATTTTTTCGAATTAATTTATTTATATATCTTAACCAACATACAAACTAAAGTTTTCCGACGTTTCGCCCACACTTATATGGGGCATTTTCAAGGATGAAAAATAAGTGACTACACATTGGATATAGTCAAGGACGTTGGTTCGGGATATTTCTTTTTAAGAATAATTAGCCAATCAACACTGTAGGTAGAAGAAGGATAGTAGGTAGTAGGTTTAAAAGTATCATGTATTATATTAAATGAATGGGCGAATTAATATGAATACAAATATTTTTTTTTCATATTTTTAGTATATTTAGTTTAAAAGATATTATCAACAATTTACCCATACCCTCCTCTAATTTCAGAAACTATAATACCCAAAATTTGCAGGAAGAAAATAAAGATATAGTACCTTACTTGACCATTTCAGGAAAAATAAGAACAAAACCCCGCTATTAATACTGGAACGCTGATTACAGAATTAAATGGAAAACATAAACTGAAATGGCTCATTATAAGGAATAAAATTATATTTTCCAAAATATTTGTTAGAATGTTATTAAAGAAATAAACAAAAATCAGCCCATTCCCTGATATACGAGGTGTGTTCAAAAAATACCCGAAATTTTCGTTTTTGAAAAAAATATTTATTTATTCATCTACCTCGATGTTGTACCATTCAAAGTAGTCCCCACTAGCTATTATGCACTTATGCCAGACCTTTTTTCCAATCCTCAAAACACTTCAGGAACTTCATCTTTGGAATAGCTTTGAGCTCTTTCAAGGATGCACTTTTAATGTGCTTGTGAAATGACGAACCTTTAAGGTTGTCTCCATGTCTGGCAAATATGGAGGTTAGAGCATCATTAGAGTGTTATTTTTTGGCAAAAATTCACGAATAAGCAACGGTGTGTGAGCAGGTGCATTGTCCTGATGCAAATTCATGAACTGTTTTGTCACAAATCCGGGCGTTTGCTTCACGCAAACGGCGCTGAACTTGTAGATAGTACTCTTTATTGATCGTGTGACCTTGTGGCAAGAATTCATGACGCACTATGCCATTAAAATCAAAGAACACTGTAAGAATAACCTTGAAGTTCAACCGCACTTGCCGAGCCTGTTTCGGGTTTGAAGACCCAGAATGCCTTTGTTTCGACATGATATCAGTAAACCCATGTTTCGTCACCTGGTAATACTCTTTTGAGCAAATCTGAGTCGAAGTTGACTTCATTTAGTGTCTCCTGAGCAAATTCCATACGCCACTATTTTTGTTCAAAATTCAACAATTCAATCAATCAAACAAATAAAGCACCAACCAAAAATAGAACCAACTAATCTTCACTATGTTACAAAAAAAACGATGATAGTTTATTATATTAAGAAATATAAAAATAACACGCACTTTTATAATTATAAAACATGAAAAAAGACAGTTATTAAAAGAGAAATTTCGTTTCAACAATGACATCATGCTAAGGCCCCTTAAACTTTACGAAATAACGAAACATTCGAAAGTGATGGACACAACAGACTGAAGAGACAGAATAGTCTCAAACTAGAATAATGCCCTTGGACAACGTTGCTTTAAGATACTTTAATCTACTCAATGGAAGTTGTTTTTATAGATAAAATTAGTAAGGTATAGAGAGAGAAAAACGTATGTAGATGATTGAACTTGGACCAAACATCACTTACTCTTTAAGGGATTGAAAGAAATGCTGTAGATTTTAAAACTCTCCGTTAAAAATGCATGGGAAACGGAGTTAATATCGATATAATATAAAATACTATAACAGTCATTAATCAAAAGAAAATTATTGAACTTAGTAATTTTTATAATTAATGCAAAGGAAGTCTATGAAAAAATAAGGTATGTCAGGTACTTCCGGCAGTTTTTGTACATGCGTACTAAGAGATTTTTTAAATCACATTAAGACAAGTGAAATTTAAAAAGAAATATCTACGTGGTAATGGTAAAATTATACCCTTAAACCTTTTAAGTAGGTATGCTGTGCCTTTTTTCGGCAAAAAAGCTTATTTGTTCTTTCAAATAAACAAATTTCCTACCCAATACAGTACAATTCTTTGAGATCCGGAATGATGGTAAACCATTTTTATTTTCTTTTTATAAAAATTTTTTATATACTTTCGGCTAAGTAAATAAACGCGTACCAACCTCATTTTGTTCGTATAATTGTTAATTATCGATTTTTATAAAAAAATTTCCAAATCCGCCATGACTACTTTAGATGTCACCGGCACTTCTCACATATATTCAATAATGTATTTCGATCAACAGAGGATTGTTTTCATAAACGTACGGTATATGCTAGAGGGTTTCTAGCTATTAGGAAGTTCAGAGAAATGTTCATTTGCCGAAATCAAATCATAATAAGTTATTTCATAATGGAAAATTCAACAGGGCAGCCAAATGTAGAAATACCATGAAAATTTATAGAGGATGTTATACTGAACTTTTGATTCAATAACACGATTAATTAGCAGGTTTTAATAACACTATGGGGAAACATTTCGAGCTTTGTCGGGAAGCAGAATAGACTCCAAGTTGAAATAGTTGCTCCATGAGTGTATGTATATTACGAAAAAAACGATGCGATTAAGTTAGTTAAGATAAACTGTGAAACATCTATATGTACTATAGAGTAACTGGGCTAGTAATGGAGGCTGAAGAAGGATTTTTCACATTAGTGAAAACTGTGAACACTTTCTAACAAAGCATTCAATAAACATCTCAACTATCTTCAGTTTCATAATTATATAGACGCACTTTAGCAAAAGAAAGTAATTAAAATTGATGACATGTTTTAGTAATGGTTATTAAGAGAAAGGGTATGCTATTTGAGTGAATTATCAACACCTGTACCAAATACACTTTGTAATTAATGTATTATATTACATTATTATTTGAAAATGGCCTCTACAGTTTTCAAATTTTGATTCCCATAATAATTTTAATAATTTTGATAAAGTGAATACTTTATTTACGATATTGGGGTTCAATGGTCACTTCTATATGTTTGAAGTAGCAGAATTATTCTTTGGCAAGTTGGACTGTACTCGGAATAAAAGTGTAGGTATTTGCTGATCACAAACAATAATTTCGGTTGAATGTTTTATTCCTTAGATGGGGAAGTCCTGAAACAAAAATCTATTTATTAAGAATTATGTTGGTAAGTGCTACATAAATTGTTCTTTTATCAAGATAATAAATTCTGGTTACTAATTACCGAATAGTTTTAATAATGTCAGCATCTGCACTGGAACTTTTAGCTGAAGATCAAGAAACTTCTCTTACTGTTTATACCTCGGTATTATAAAACACCTTTCTCTCTTTTGTTGTACTATCAAATAAGTTTGACATTATTTTCTACTAAGAAGCTGAATTCTATGAACATGGCCAACGAACAATTACCAAAAGGAAAACATACGGCCCAAATAATGAACCAAGTCCCAGTTAAAGAATGCAGGCCCTCCCAAAGAACCCTTATTATACATTGCTTCGTGACAACTATACTTCAAACTGGTGTAACACTCACCTTCTAACAAATTCTAAACTAAAAGCTGAAAAATTTCAGTCAATTAATTCATATTCGAACTTCCAACCGATGCCAAAAAATAAACAGCCTCCACAAATATTTTTACGACCGATATTCTAACCAAGTCGGCTTCTGAAACGCTATCAGAAAGTACTCACGTGGTGAAGCTGTACACCCGCAATGAGCTGCACAACGTACTCTATACCAAAATTGAACCGAGGAGGAAGACTTTTGTTAAATCGAAATTTTCTCGCCTCTTCTAGGTAACGAGGGCATTTTTATCTTCTCTACGTTTTCATGAAAGTCACAGACTAGACTGTTCTATCGATTAACCGATATTTCCAAGATGAATGTTTATTTGCAATCCTATGTTTTTTCTATCGCTTAAACGATATTCAGAAGAAGAATACCTTAATCCTTAAGCTTGTAAACTTGACAGTCGTAAATAGGTGAATTCTGAATGAAACCAAATCTATTTTAAATTAACTATTCACTTCACGACAAGCTTAAGGTAAGAAATACGCAACTGTATAATAAGTTTTAAAATAAATAAAAAACATCAGTACCAATCATCTCATTACAGTATGTACTGAATACACCAATAATTATTCGAGATTTCAGTAAGTTGAGATAAGAGAATTGATTGGAAATATCTGAAAGATAATTGCTTTAATAGGTTTAACTTAATCTACGAATGGGGGTCTCTGTGAGATAATTTTCCCAGAAACTTCTTGATGTTGATATTTGTTTAGCCTTAAAATAGCACATTAGTGAAACTACGATACAAGATGTCTGAGCAAATATGAAATGTGATGACTAATCGTTTTATGTTTTGTTACAAGATAAGTAAAATACTCTTCTGGATTCTTTGCACCGGCACTGAACTTCGATAATGTATGAACGACAATATAATTAGTAAGGAAGATTCGGTAGAATGGTCTGGAGAGAAAAAAAAAACGGGAGAAAAGAGGAAACGCCCGTTCGGTTGCCACGCAGCATCAGCAGTGAGCAGGAGAGAGGTACACATAGCAGCAATAGCTGCCTCAATCTTAAGATGCTATGATAAATGGAAGCGATGCGAGGTGATTTCTTTGTGCGAACGTGAGGTGAAAACGTAATATGCAACGCCATCGCTCATGGGTGTTCGTCGGCACTTACCGGGGAACAGGACCGTCGAAAAAGACTGTTTCGTCGGGCGAATGAAATTTAATGAAAATGAATTTTAAAAAGTTCTGGGGATTCATTATATGCATATAAATTGATAATTTTTGGAGGTTTACATATTTAAGAAATTAGGTCAGCTACTGTTCGAGAATTCTGTTAGAAATTTATTCACTTTGTCTTTTAAGTTCACACCGTTTATATAGTAAGAGTTTAGGTATTATTAGTGACATCATTCATTTTTTATTACCTTGTTATATATATATATATATATATATATATATATATATATATATATATATATATGATTTTCTTTGTTGTATCCAGTGCTCCTACGTTTCTTGTTTTGTGCTCTGAAAAGAACATTTTACCTGACGTTTCGCCAAAATCTCATTTAGCATTTTCAAAGCTGAAAATCTGAGAACAGAATGAAGAAACTTAGAGAGTGGCTTTATATTTATACCTTCACTCGAGATCGTAAACTGTATGATAACCATTAGTGGTCTTTATTGCTTTACCTGGTAATCCCCTTAGGTTAGTTTCTCAAGAGGATTAGATTTATTAGTAGGAGGTTTATGGTGGTATCGAGTTCGTGTTGACATGAGGCCAATGTCGTCTGCTTATTCCAGATGCTCAGTTTATGCTCCTCTGCTCTTACGGAAATGCGTCGGTTAGTACTTCCCACGTATGACTTTTGTCAGTCTCCATAAGATATACTACAGACTCCGTGGTTCTCTAAGTATAGTTTATCTTTTGGCTTACCGAGGGTTTTGCCTATGTTTGTGTCTTTGTGTTTTTTTTGTCGCGTGTTTCCGTTTATTGCTTGCTTTATTGCATGATTTTTGATACGTTTTTCTTTAGTTCTTCTGTTAGAATGTCAATTGCTTCGTTTTTGGTGTTAGGGACTCTTAATCTAAATGATCTGGAAAGAAGGGTGTTGGCAACTGCTTGAATGTGCGTTGGGTGCTGGTGTGACGTGGCGTTCAGATATATATTGGTGTGTATTGGTTCTTTGTAAACTGTAACTAGAAACTGCCTGTTTGGTGTTTTGGTAACGTCAGAAAGCCAATGTTTATGTTATTGCCCAAGAAATCTGGGTTTAAAATTACATTTAGCTAAATTTGGTAAAGGAAGCATGAAATTGCCCCAGTGAGACAATGCATTTCGTTCTTCCCTATATACCACATTACTATTTTTATAGTAACTCTGTAGTTATTACGTTCGTAGGAGCTGATTGGCTCATGCTGCTGGAAATTCATCCAATATTTCATGGAATGGGCGTTCATCCAATATTTCATAGAACCCATGATGTAGAATGTCTGGCTTGTCAAGGCTGGCGGTTGGCACTATTGAAATTCCTCAAATCTTCGAGAATCCATGAAGAAAATTTTCGACAGCTCTTTGACTTTCTAGAGCCTTCTTAGAAGAAATCTGTAAATTGGGAGGGTCGAAAACCTAAAATGAAGGATTTTGTTTGGACACTTTCTTAAGACGAATAAAATCTTTTGTTATCATGCAAACTGCTTCAACTTTCATTCTTCTTATGGCCGCCATATTGGATTTTTCAATTTATGGAAAGGGGGTAATGTCTCACAAGTGCATAAAGGCGATGACTGTTTGTAGCAAAATAACATTAATGAGTTGTAGTCAAACAAAAATGGCCCTGTAATCGATTTCCTAAAAAAAATCAAAATTGTATAATTGTTACCCAATTAAGAAACGTAAGTTAGATTAAATTATCAATGACCCCACACCAAACGTTACTTCCAACTCTGATCTCTAACATTTCGTGAGGGTTTCAACAATCCAATGATGATGGTATATAATCATTCTTAACATTCTTTGTAACGTTTATTTTGACACGCGACATTTAATTTTCACATTTGTTATCAATGCACTAGGGTTTTCATTGGCAGGTTGTAAAATGTTTCTGTAGCTATTTTCATTTTTAATATTGTATCGACTTCTATAACGCATTTTTTTATCTAAGGAGGCTTTGCCTGATGTTAAAAAATCCAAAGTCTTTTGTTAATAAGTAGTACATTTTTTTCTGATTAAAATGATAAATGTAAAACACAAATTATTGAAACCGGTTGAAAAAGGCCGGTATTCCCTACTCAAATGAAAAAAATTGGACATATTTTGGCTGTCTTCTAAACGTTGTTTGTGGCATATTCTTGATTACTTTTATGTTTTTTTTTGGGAAATAACACCACAATAGAAATAAAACGACGTATATTGCAGGAATACCAAACGTTTCAAAGTCTATTCTGACTTCGTTGTCAATGGCTTTATATTTATTGAAGTAGATTGCAAAATGAAAATTTGATTTATGACATTCTGCATTATGTCGTTAATTTTTAAACATTCCGTTGTTTTCGAAGATGCTAACGCTCATGATTTTTTTAGAATGTCTGAAGGATAAGTATTAAAAGTACTCCTGCCTTATAATTTAAAAGACAAATCGATAATCATGAACTTGTGATTAAAAGAAACTCGGAAAAACTGAGAACAGCAAGAACGAAGGCAAAGTTCTCAAACCGTAATAATGAATGGTCACCCCTGGCGGGAATAAGAAGCAACCGAGACTTGACCTATCCCAAGGCAGGTCGGCGAGCTTCTGTCTAATTTCACTCTTTAAAAATACTTTCCCTTGATTTTCTTCACCTCACCGCACCGCCCCCGGCCACTTGGTAGAGCGTTCTCATTATTCCCCTCGTAACCCAGTGGCAGAGCTCTCCTCTTTAATAATCATTTAGAACGCAAGCGCCCCCGTTTCAATTAGCTGGGCGACGCGGACTCTAATTACCTTCGGGAGAACCGTAGACAGAGGCAGGACAAGGTCAAGGCCGCATTGTCTCAGTGACCTACATGCTAATGTGCTGTAATGGAAACTCTATATTTTCTCTATTTTTTTTCTCATAATTTCTTAACTGATTCTTTTGATCAAGTGGAATCGAGACTAGTTGTTTTGTTTAAAAGGCTGGGTAGTGCCCTTAGAATTTGGTTTTAGAATAATTTCTTTCAAATATTTGTCAACACATGTGTTTCCGAAATTATTGATGTAGGAAGTAACGTTCAACATTTACACCACCACTAATCTGAAAGACATATTGCTCTTATAGAAAATATTTGTTATCAATGTATATTTATAGGTCTTAAAACGATTTTGTATTATAAGTACCTATGCCCTGGAGTTCGTTTCTATTATTGTGGACCTACTTTACATGTAATAGTTCCAGTTTTCAATAAAGAAAGATACTACCAACTGCGCCGTTTCATCTAAATTGCATAATTTCGTGCTTTTTTATAGCCCCCTGTATATATTTTCTCGTAGTAAAATGTATATTAACACAGGTACTGTACTGTAGTACCCCATATCAAATTTTATGAAAATCTGTCCAATAGTTTTTACATGATGAGTGTTCAGACAGAGAAACAGAAAATGTTCAAAAGTTGGTGTTTTGTATTCTAACTCTATTACAAAATAGATCATCACCAAAATGTTCAAACAAGTATTTCAAATTGACCCGATTTTGTTACGTTACAGTTTTATAACAAGTAATTTGTGTTTCGTTGTAGGAGGAGAATGTTAACTTGGCAACACTGCTTTTGGTGACTGCCGATTTGACAGTTCTCATTTCTTTTTGCAGTTAGTTTAGACTTGCCAGGTCATCCAATAAGCATACGCAGAAGCAACATTTAAAAATTGTTCCAGCTTATTTTGAAAATCATTGTTCATTTCTAGAAACGCAACAGGCATTAAGTGTTTTCTGTGATTCTCGCAACACTTTTGCTCTAAACGACAAAAAATATATTATGTGTACCATCGTGTTGACAATCCAAAAGCATCAATTCCTTCCTCAATGTTCTCTAAAATTAAAATTATAACAATCCAATTTATGGAAAATTTATCACACTATCATTGTCCGCGGCGTACATTTGATGAATGGGCCAAACATTGTTATTGATCCCCAATTTCATGAAAAAATTTTGATCAGTTACTAAGCACTCTTTTGGTTATAATAAACAATAAAGAGAGTATGCACAAACCATTGTCGAAACACTATATTACATTAGAAAACTCAGCGTTTGTTGAGCTTTATAGGCTGGTGGAATCATAAGGTAATATGGTTTCAAACTGATGATTTCTGTGTTTCAAAATAACTATTGTTTTAAAAATATACTGGATATTAAATATGGTTCCAACAGGATGGGGCGTCCCCACGCTGTTCATGAAAAGTAAGTGTTTATCTTCACAATATTTTCCCAATTAAATTGATCAAAAGAGGTGTCATTGAATAGCTGGCTAGGTTACCATATCTTACGCCATTAGATTTTTACCTGTGTGGTCCTATTAACAGATTTTTTGCGTGTGAGATAGGCTTCGTTTTCGATCGAATTTATTTTGTTGTTTTATATCTAACGATATTGAGAGTTATTTAACGTGGGTCATAACAATTTATAACTTTTTGATTCTCCTACAGGGGCGCTTTAATTATTTCTTTCGTGGTTACCATCTTTTGTGTATAATTTTTCCGTTCAGATCTTAGTGTATGGACAATAACGTGACTTCTAACTGCTGCTACCATCGATACTAGTCTCAGAGCCCAAGAGAACTAAAAATTCTTCCCTTCAGGGGATCGATATAAGGTTAGCGGTTAACTGTCAATTGTTGACATTTGTTGCATAGCGACTTTACATTATTTAGTTTGCTTGATCAGCTTACAAGGTTTGTCAGCTATCGTAACTATAAACCACAAAGTCTAATCATATGTTTTAATAGTATTCCTAAGGGAAAACTACAACAAGGAATCAATTCACAAACATTAACTGAAGTTTCAACTTGCCCATTCTCAGCAATCTTTTTTTAAAGCATATATCTTGGAATAATGAAATCTTATTTAGTTATTTTTGTATATGGTTTTCGGTGATTGTTGAAGACAGGAATATGACAATTTACATGAAATATAATTAGATATCTATGTAGAATTGAAAAAAATGCAACATAGGTGTTTCCATTTAAAAATCTAAATTAGATGAACGTAATGTATTTTTGATACACTCTATACTGATGAATTTGCCATCAGCAGAATCTCATACAACAATAAAAATCTACATTTACATTTTTCCTATAAATAGGTCTCTGGATTTTACATGAACTCATTCTAGCCTGCATTTCCTCAGTGTATAGAGGCATTTCACCTAACTCGATATATAATTTCTATATTCTATGTTCTGAGAATAAAAGCTCTACAGTATGATCACCCGTACTCTTCCTTTACAGATTATATTGTATATTGTCAATACTAATCGGTTGAGAGACGTTTCAATAATTACCCTGCATTTAAGTTAATTGAGGAAAGTGCAATTGATGAAGTTCCTCGACGAGAAACCATATATTTTCTTGTTTTCAATGGATTGTAAAATCCTGAAAAGTGTCATGTACAGTAAATCGCATCTTACAATTTCTTTTTTCATATAGCATTTACGCTTATAATTTTGGATTTTAAGTTAACATCAAATTATGACAATACACATATCAATTATTGTTTAATGTGGCAGCGTCGCGATTCACGGTTACTTTCAGTAATAAAGAAATGACCTCGACCAAAAAAAATTAAAACCAAAGTACCTAGTTTAAATTACTTACATTCGTTAATTAATTCATTTTATTATTTATGTTCAAGATATGCTTGTAGCTCTTTACAAAATAAATAAATCCCAAAATTATCACAACTGCACGGCTTTATCCAACTTTTGTAAATAGAATGTGATTAAATATAAACATAAGGTTGAAAACTAGGATCAAACGACCGTAAATTTGCTCGATAGTTGGTGGCATCGTCTTTGTTTGTTACCCGTCATTAGGCTTGAATGAATGTAGAGTTTGAAATACGAAGTTTAAGTCATCCAGATCTTTGTTCGTAGCCGCCAAAATTGCTGGTTCACTGAATCACTTGCTATTTTTGTGGTTAGCAATAATCTTCGAGAATACTATGTTGGAGACCGCGCCTTTTGATGAAACAAAAATTGGAGAAATTAGGAGGAATGAAATCAAATCGGTCACTATTTCCCGTTGAACTGTTATTCTATAATATGTAGTATGTCACTGATCTGCAGTGGATATCAATCATTAGAAATAAGCTCTAAGACTGGGTGAGAGGAGAAGGCGAATTCCAAATCGAATTTATTTAAAAAATAATTTTCTCTATAATTTTTCCGGTGAATTATTCCTATATTTTAATACTTATTCTGCCATTCGGGGCGGAAATGAATCTAACAAATCATAGATCATTAAAATCGGTCCAGCCGCTCTTGAGTTATAAAATGTGTAACCAATACAATTTTGTTTTATGTATTTAGAATACTACCGCTAGGTCCAGCGGTCGAAAAAAGACCGTAGTTCATTAAATTTTGAAGGTTGAACATTATTGAGGTTCTTTTGTCATTCATGAAGTATAGGTATCTCTTTGAGAAATAAAGTTGAGGCGAAAAAAGAGAAATAGGTGAGGACTTTGTCATCCCAATTACTTCATTAATTTATAGAGATAATTAATCAAATTATTTTTAACCGACTTCCAAAAAGGAGAAGGTTATCAATTCGTCCCGTATTTTTTCGCTTTTCTTTTTGTATGTATGTTACCTGATTTCTTCTCCTGTGGTGCACCGTTTTGAATGAATATGGTCTTGTTTAATAGAGTATATATCCGGACTGGTGAAACTTCAAATTTTGGAAAATAATTCTATTGGTAAAGTGATAAAATTTGTGAATGAACACATGCGTGCATGGAAATCGACCAATATCCCTAATATTTTACTCGATTTTTTGATAACTCCTTATGGATGTGTATAGTTTTTTAACGTTTAATCTATTAAGAAAGATCCTTAGGTGATCTTATATACTTTTCTGCGACGTGCAACTTGCAGTATGGCAGAAAATCTCCGAAAATTCCAAAATTATTATCAAAAGTTTCATCGAAATGACATAACGGACATTTCCTCATAAATATTTTAATTCCAACGTAATAGAGCGGTAATTTTAGGCACTGGAAGTTTTAATTGCGAATTTGAAACTTTTCTATGTACATCTCAAGCATAAAGGAAGTAAAGCATAGTATTTTCGGCTCCTTAAATCAATGAATACCAAGCTCGTTTTGTTTGTATAAAAGGCAAATACCTATTTAAATGCAAGTTTTTTCATTTTGCGAAGACGGTGCTTTTGTTTGTCACATTCTCCCGGCCTAATAGAAAATTCAGTGACAACACATGTCAAACTTTAAACTGCTATTTGGTGCGTTATATAGACAGGGTGTTTAGTTATAACAAACAAAATCACAAAGTAAAGTGATAGAAGGAGTTGTATTTATATGAAGATTAAAATATAGGACGGACTAGAATGATAGTGCTCCGTAGGCAGGTGTGTATACAGGATGGTTGGAATATAGGGTGGATTGGACGTTTGGTGGTATAAAAATGTTGGAAAAAATGTGAAATTAAAATTATATAGGGTGATTAAAAAACTGTTATATGATGTGGACATAAGCAAATCATATACAGGATGGTTGAAATATATGCTGCAGTTGAATTATATGTATACAGTGTGATTAAAAAAATATTTTTTTATAGCCCATAAGAAGTTGCATAAAGTGTGGAGAGGAATTAATGTTACACAGGACGATACTATAAAATGTAAAAAATGAACTAATTTATGGGCTAGCCTACAAGGAGTTATTACTATGGTTGAAATATAGGACGGATTTGACTCCGAAAATATGGGATGGTTTCTACTCCGTCCTATAGTTTACAGAAGGCAGTAAACAAATTTATGCTTGCCAGTGGGCAGTCGTTTGTACATAGGTTGGAGTGGAATTATTTTATAGTTATACAGGGTTGTCAAAAAAAGGTTAGATGGCGTAGTCCATAAGGCATAAATATATTTTGGGCTTATTAAGTCAAGGCGTACTAGTACATTTTGTTCATAAAGATTTACCTGTGAATTTAAATGAGAAAGTATCATTGTGTAATGTTGAGGCTTTCGATGTTACCTGGTTCTGTCTATTAAGGTTATACATACAAAATACAAAATAAAGAATGAAAACTACCTGGGTTCAAAAATACTAAAAAGTTGAAAATAAAACATTAAAAAAATATATAACCTATAACTAAAAAGCTAAAAATAATTATAACAAAATACAACTCTAGCAAATACACATTCAATGTTGTTAGCTACCTATTCTGTACAAATTAATTACCTACCAATCTACTATATTTTTGAAGTCGGTGCCAAGCAACAATCAAGTTTGATGAATTAGTAGATAAGTACGCAATGAAGTATTTTAGATTTGTTTGGCATCGGCTTCAAAATATACTAGATTAGTAGGTCATTAATTTGTACAGAATGAGCACCTTTTAATGTTTACATTTTTTACTTCGTGGATAGGTACCTAACAACATGGAATGTGTTATTTATTTGCTAGAGTTGTATTTTGTTATAATTATTTTTAGCTTTTTAGTTGTAGGTAGAAGTCGGTTATATATTTTTTTAAATGTTTTATTTATTTTTGTATACTATTCTAGGTAGATATTTATTTTTTCATATTTATGTCCTATACATTATACATTAACAATAATTAATGGTACTATTTTTAGCAATACCTTATAAGGAAGAAATAGGACCTTGCAATAAAATAAATTAACTGTAAGATACCCACACTGTCAGAAAACAGAATGGTAAACTAGGTACCCAATAGAAAATAAAACCTTCTGCCTCTAAATATATTTAATAATATTTACACATTAAATTATAATTTTCAAGATGATTTTCAAAATGAACTATATTAAATATTTTTGAGACTGAATAATTTCAATACCCTTAAAGTATATTTAAGTGACTAATAGGACGAAATAGAATTATTACTCAGACATTTTACTGTTACGATATCAACTCGTAAAAAGAAAATGCAAGACATTAATTCAAAATTTAGTATTAGTGTTACATTATAAGACATTACAATGCATAAGTAGAAAATAAATATTCAGCTACAATGATATCTTAAGATTAGGTATAATTTCATTAAGTTGAACAAAACACACTTACCTTACAGTTTTGTATCTAACTTATAAAGAAATACAATGCACCGACTGTTAATATTTATTTATTATTTTTGTTGACTTTTTTCTCAGTGAACTGAAACTGAAATCTTAAAATAGTGTATTGAGAACTTTTCTGACTGTATTGAAAATATTGAAAACGCTATTGGCTAAAAAAGTAATAAAACGTATAAATTCAGATTCCCTACAACGACGATGCCCCTGAATATCAGTGTTGCCAGATCTAACTATTTATCTTGAATCTTACGACTAGTGCAAAATTTTTGTAATCTTAGTCAAATTAAATTAAACTTATCCGTTGAAACTAAAATGAATCTAAAATAAAAGTTTAATGTTAAAATTAACAAAAGAATATCAGAAATAAATTGATTAGTTGCAGCATAATTCTGATTTTAGTTGCTAAATTATATTTAGAATGCCTTGAAAGTTGCAAACACGCAGGTGCCAAATAAATGACGATTATTATGTAAGATAAATTATTGTTGGTTCGATTTCAATAATTTGACGATGTAGACATTGTTAACATTTGTTAATTTTACGTTTAATTTTAGTTTGTCCTTCACATTCCAGTCAATCCTTACGATTTTCTTTCCAAGCAATCTTGCGGCACTTTTATATGTATTTCCCATTGGCAATATGTACGTACATAATTAATTTATTTAATGGATGAGCCCATATTTTCATTGAATTTTCACTAACTTCAGTAACTCTTGTGAAAAGCTACAAAGGAAGAAAATCTGTTGATGGGCAAAGGTGAAAATAGTACTGAACTGTGTTTCCATATTTGTTCAGAACACTCTGTCTTTTTAAAAGAGACAGTCTTTATATTTACATATGTATATTTTCAATTGCTTGGAAAAAACCCTGCCTTAAGGGCAATTGCAGTAAAAAACAAAGGAAACTCGCTGTTCGCCTCTCGTCCAGTACGGACCTTCCAAGAAACTCTCAAGAAAAAACGTTATCCCATGTGCTCGCTAGTGCAACCCCAAAGTTCGTGTGCAGTTATTACTTACTTATTGTAAACCCCTTCGTGAGTGCGCATTGCCCAACATTATAAACTCTAGTTGTGCCTAAAAACCCAGAGTTAAGGCCGGCTACCCGCGCCGAATGCAGACAAATACATGGATGGCAGATTTCCCAAGGCTTCACTAGATCTAGATCGTAGACAAGGTAAGAGTTTTCTTATGAAAGGCAATTGAGTTTTTTTATTAAAATAGGACCACACAAAACTACAGTCCCCTTAATCTAAATTCACTACAATATTGTTATAAAATTTATTTACGCCGTCCCTGACTAAAGCAACGTAAAGCATTATTCATCCCAATTAAACCTCAATCGCTGGGATAGTAAAAAAAAACGAGAACTGGATTTTTCGAATGGGACAAAAACTGCTTATCTGGACGCTGCGCGAACAAAGGTAGGACGGCCAGAATATTCGACGTAGTTAGTTAGTAGAGCTTACCTATTGTTATGATTTCGATGTTATTGTATTCGAAATAGCTGTTGAAAATATTTCATGTTTACGTGTGAATAAAGGTCTAGAAAGTGAATATCAGTTTTTTTTTAAATTAAGTAACTTTGAATCCACTGAGTTTATTGCAATATTTATATATATATATATATATATATATATATATATATATATATATATATATATGTATTATTAGTAGTCGTTGATTTATTACACCCATAACAAATGAATCCAAGACTGTCCTTAAACGGATTCCTTGTGGTCCAGCTGCAAAATCTGCATTCCTAGAAACATTTGTATAATTTGCCATAGCTATGATCAAGTAACTTTTTAATATTAATTGAATTATATATTAATAATAAAAATATTTATTTGAGTATACATTAAACATGATAATATTATTAACAACAAAGCATTAAGAAAAATAAATATTGGAAATTCCCAAAAGAAATATTGAGGTATTTACTTCTAACCTTGTATATTTTAATTTTATTTCAAATTTACTATTTACATTCATAAGGATGTACCAGAATGTATCATTCGTCAAACTCGTAACTCATTTACCCAAATCTCTGAATTTTCCTTAGACGCTCACCCCATTTCCACGCTCGTGGATACCAGAGAGTTGGCGTAGTCTGCAGAAACAATTTCTTAAAAGCTACTACCAACGACAACGTATATACGGCGTAAGGAGTTCGCCATTTTTGTATTGATTCCGATTGAATAGATCTGATATCGGAATGTGGGGCCCAGATAGAAAAGTTAGTAAAAGCAAGCAGCAGCGGCAGCAGCGAGGCCAGAGCAGCTAGGCAGCTAGCTATAAGAAATCGGGGGCGGCTGGCATTTAGTTCCACCCCCCAAGAGGATTCGGCGTATCGTATGTGAGTATGTGGAGGGTAAGTTTGGGGCGGAAAAGTGCGACTAACGTTAAAGAAGTCTAAAAGAACGAGGAAAATACGTCGAATTTGAAAAAGTTCGCAGCGAACGGCGTTTCCTGTTTCTAGCGTCGCAGACAGTCTGTCTCTGTCTATTATTCACTTTTTACAACTTCGAAAGCACGGAAAACAAAATCCGTAGGTGGCGTCAAAAAGTAGAAATTTTGGTATTTCTTTAATAATTAAGTATATGTTGTTTTATTCATGAGCAAAATTTCAACATTAGTTATTACATTATTTGTTATTTAAAGGTAATAATTATATTACCTACATGATTTCTTTTACAGTTGTGAACAGATTTGAATAATTATTTTTAACCGAATTCCAAAAAGGATGAGGTTCTCAATTCGTCGGCAAGTTTTTTATTGTGTATGCTCAGTGATTATTCAAAAACGGCTTGGGCAATTTTGATGATTTAAATGACATTGTATTAAGAAATATTGCAGAAAGGTACCATATAGTTTTCTAAAACGTGAGATTTACGGTTTTCGAGAAAAACAGAAGAAGCAGTAATTAAGGGGTTACACTTCAGTGAATTTCAATGTACCTTCACTGTTTTTTCTAAAACGGCTCAAGCAATTTGAATATTTTAAATTGTATTCTACAAAGTGATATTCCAGCTTGATTTCACCTAATTTTCTATAATGTAAACTACACCGGTTTTCTGAAAATCGTAAGAAAATGTGCAAAAAACGCCAAACATCAAATGTAAATGTGAATTTTTATTATAAATATTTAGCTTAAATGTCAAGACATGCCATGAAAGTTTTCATTTCATAGGGCTTGGAGTCGAATGACACAAAATATTCCATTAGTGTATTGAAAAGAAAAATTGTTAGGTGAGCGATCTTCTCTGTGGTTGCTGTGTGTATGCATACATCGAAATTCAAACAGCAAGCGTATTCGAGGTGGTTGAAATAAGAGTGAAAAATAACTATAGTTCTACAAAATGGATAAAAAAACTTCAAAAAATTGTGAAATAAGCATATGCAGTCAGAATATTCGTGTTTTGCGGCGGAGGGTTCAAAAAATGTTAGAAGCAGTTATACACTGTGGAACATAAGTAGTTGCATATACTTGACATATAGGTATACAGGTTGATTTAAAGAATAGAAAAATAGTAACAGTCAACTAATACTTATACAGGACGGTTACAATATCGTGTAGAGTTGAATTATAGTGTACAGGGTGATTCAGAAAATGATTGACAAATAATTTCTATTGGGTGATTAATACACACAAACCTGTACAGTGTGGTTGCAATATATGTTGAATTAGAGTTATACTTTTATAGTAAGTCCAAATAACAAAACTAATACAAAATCTTTCTTTTTTGTTTTATAGAGCTTAGGTATATTCGAATTTGTGAAATTTGTTCAAATTTGAGAAACGAATTCTGTTCGTAAAGGATTAAGTTTGGGATAGAATACACACCTGCATGGATATGAGTTATTTTAATTTTGATTGATTTTCATAGGTTGCACACTAAAATATATGAATTCATATTATTGACCTTGAATATTTCTTTTACATGTTCACCAATATTAATGTGGCTATATAAGATATTCGTTCTATGATTTCATTGTCTATGTCTGTTCATTTTTTTGCTGGAACATCTTATACAGGGTATAATGCTCAAGGGAAACTTTTTTTGAAGAGCTGGTTTCAATTAAAATATTATTAAAATAGCTCATCTTGTTTTTCATAACTTTATTAGAAACATTATATTTCTGAAGGGCTCTACTTGAAAGTTACTTATTTGTTTTTGAAAATTTTGACAGACGCAGCCCTTCACAATAAAATTAATTTTTGGAAAACAAAAATTGCTAGAATAGGCTTGAATAAAACTTTTTTTTTAAATTGGTACAAAACTATATACGGAGTACCCAGAAATTGGCTCTCGAAAATCGTGCAAATTATTTTTTCCAATGGCAACTCTTTGTTTTCTCAATGTTAAGAAATAGGGGAAGTTTATGCTTACAACCTCATATTTAAATTAAACGGTACAAAAACCGTTAAAAATTAAACTTGGAAAAACAAAAATTTCCGTGTGTGTATTAGAGATATCCAAATCATCACTATGCTTTTATAAAGGAATAGACAAGAAACAAATGACTTTATTATGTTGATCGTTTATGGAGAATTCGATATGGTTATTGAAAGAGTCTGTGATTCCTTTCGTCCGTGATATCCGGATAGATTAAAGCATATTAAATTTCTTGTGGAGCATTCGTAACTCTTTCCTGGCAATCTTATCTTATTGTTAGAGGTGCAGTAAAGGTAATATTTTTTTACTCGATCCGAAACGAAAAAGTCTAATGGAGTTATGTCAGGAGAAGGAGGAGGCAATTGTTTCCTACCCAACGATCTTCAAAATGTTTGTCTAAAAAGTTTTTCACACGTGCAATATTATGAGATGCGGCTCCGTCGTGTTGATATCATAGCTGATTCCAGGTTAAATCTAATGGATGTAAATAATCGTCTCAAATTTCGAGATATCTCCGATTTAAATACGTGTGGATTCGTATCACTCCAGTAATGTGAGTTATGGCAGTTAAATATTCAATTTTGTGAAAAAAATGTTCTTCTTCTTGAAGTTTGATTAATATGAATTCACAAAAATCCTTTCTTCTTAGGGCTCCTATATTCTGAACTAATAAGAATAGATAGGAATAGTACATATATATTTTTAGAATCTTCTGAATACTTGTCACATCTATTTATGGATCTACTAAGAAATTTTATGGATGCATTCTGAAGTATGACAGGGATGTAACTATTCTCCTTATTATCTAGAATAGGTTTTCTTTTTTCTTGCTTTTTCACAAACTGCATCTGTGTTTTGCAATTGTGAGTGAGCCGCGTCAAGGTTTCATGGAAGATTCCACATGCTCTTTTAATAACTTGATCACATTCCTCGTAAATTATTAACACATTAAAGTAATCTTCGTTACTAAATCCTAAACGGGACATGGTACATGTTTTCGATGTAATTATACCTTAATATTGTTTGTTCACACTTTAGCAATTGTTTCTTGTCGATTCTGTCAAAAAAGCTACTGATAATTCAGTTAGCTTTTTTAATAACACGAAAATTTTAGCTTTTCCAAGTTTATGCAAAAACCCTTTAATTTGGGTGTGGGGTTCTAAGCATAATTCCTTATTTTTCTCAGATTAACTATCTCAGTAGTTTACCATACATATATCGACTCAGCTCATGGTGGAATACCCTGTACACCTTTACTTACCTTTTGGAACGTAGCGAAAACTACTACCTACTACTATCCTCACATGTAAATAATTTGGTCAAGTTCGAGTTGGACTCACATAATAAGGGTTCCGTACCACCTTTAAGATTTGAGAAATGTAGGTGAATGAATCTATATCTTATTCTAATATTCCAGTTTCAGACAAGCAGGAAATTGTCTTATATTTACCCGAATATCTTTTAAATGAAGTGTTTTAAATTTATAAAAATATACACTTTTATTTTCCACACATAGACTTTTTATTTCATATGCTACATGATTCGCTTGCTTTTTCAAAAAATATGTATTTAATTTTCTAATTTGACCCGCACAATTAATATTAGAGTTTTATTTTACTAATAAACTTTCAGGGAAGCCTTATACAATCTACTGTCTGAATTTTGGGCTCTGTAGATTGGGAGATAAAGGGAAAAATATGTCAAGTCTTAAATAATAAATTATTAAATCTTTGAGACAAATTATTTAAAAATATAAATAAAATAGATTTTCAAAATTTTAGATAGTTTAGTTTCTAAAGGAAGAATAAGTCAATATTTAATATTGTTGTTAATATATTTTAAACAAATAATTTAAAAATATAAAATAAATATATTTGTAATTCTCATAATGGCCCTTTTAGTTGATATATTACATGATGCGTTTTATATTTCATTTCCATTTAATTCTATAATTTGTCCCCAAAATTAATATTGGGAATTTCTACTAATTTTTCTTATAAATTTCAAGTAACCCTAATTATTTTCAATTTTTTTATATATATTTATTTATCTTGTAAATAATTAATTTTAAAAATATGAAAAATATGTATTGGTATTCCTCATAATGAACCCTTTCATTTGATGTATTGCATGATGCCTTGAAAAGGTTATTTTTTTATTTTCCGTTTAATTCTATAATCCCCCCCCAAAAATTAATATCAATTAATCTCCTTATTTTTCTGTAAAGTCCAAGTAAGGCCATATAACCCTAATTTTTTATATTTTAAACTTTCATTTTGAAAATTTGAAAAACAAAATATTTGTATGTGACATAATGAGCACTTTGATTTGATATATTGCGTGATGCATTAGAAATATTTTTAATTTTATCTTTTCCATTTAATTCTGTAACTTGCCCCCAAAATTAATACTAGAGGTTTTTTCTTGTTTGTGTAATAAAATTTAGGTGAGGCCCTATATCTGTAACATTTTTCAAAATTTTACGCCTTATAGTTTCGGAGATGAGGTGGGGGAATGGGTAATTTTTTTCATATTGTTGATAATATATATTAAATAATTTATTTTAAAAATATTAAAAAAATGTATTTGTTTTCGACATAATGAGTCCTTTCATTTGATATAATATATGATTCATTAGAAATAAATTTAATTTTATATTTTCTATTTAATTCTGTAATTTGCCCCCCACAATTAATAGTAGAGGTTTCTCTATAATTTTCCGATAAAGTTCAGGTGAGGCGGTATATCTCTATTTTTTTTTTCAAAATTTTACGTCTTATAGTTTCGGAGATAAGGGGAGGGGGATGGTCGATTTATTTAGTTTTTACCCCCAGAAGTACCCCTAAAATCAAAATTTTTTCATTTACGATATGTAACCAAATTATGTACTGATACCAAATTTCAACCTTCTCCGTCTATAAGTTTAGGAGAAAATCTGAACTGATATTATAAAGGTATTCGAATATAGTATACATGGAACTCTAAAATTATAATATTCTAATAATATAATTTTTTACCATAAGCTTCATTAATATTTAAAATCGCCTTTTTACACTATTCTTCTTACAGCACATATCATTAATTTAAAAATTAAATTCTACTTAAGGAATTTGCATATCGTTCTTTTGAAGAGTATTAAACCCCGTATAATTTATATCACTTTTCATCACAGTTAATTTAATACATTCAGGTGGAAGCGTCTAAATCCTTTACTAATATCATAAACTTTAACGCTATTACCACTGCATGAGGTAAGATGATGCTAAATAATGTCTTCATTTAAAGGTATTTGCCTTATCCGCTGTGAAATATTGATAAAGTTATTTGCAATGATCGAGTCTCTCATTTTCATAGCAGCTGTGATGAACACGTGAGGTATAATCTCACGTGATGCTTATTGCTACCATCATCAGAAACTATTACGCGAATTATAGATAAACAAAACTATAATCATAACTTAATTATGTTGTTAATTTCAGGAATATAGTCTTTTAAGATTGCTTTTAAAGTTACGCATAGGTCGTAAATATTGGAAATTGGTTAGTGGAATTCTTTTAGGTACTTTTGACTTCTTGAGTTGTTCAAGTGAACACAGTAAACTGTGTTAGAGATATATAAAAGATGACTAGGAATTTGCAAAATTACAATCTTTTGTAATTTATGCATTTTTACCTTAAAGTAAAAACTATTAAATGCGTAGGTAGAACATTAAGCCAAGTTATAAATGATATTTATATCTAACCCATAGAACAAAAAAAAAGAGAAAATTTAGAGACTGGATATATGTCAAAAGTAAGTACACCACAAGACAGGGCAACATTACCAGCTGTGGTTTACAGTTACCACGTTGTCATTATATTTTTGTGCTGACCATACTCATAATACAGGGTGAGTTTTTTTTATGATCAGTATGGGGAACTCGGAAACTAGCGGAGATAGAGCAATGGTTAAATTGGGAAAGATTTGCAGTCTACTCGCCCAATTTAATGACACTTTGGGATTTTTGTAAAAAGTAATGGCTTACTAGATATTTTGAAAAAAACAAATTCTGTCGATTTAGTCAAATCCCTCTAGCTCCTTTGTTTTTGATTTTATAAAAAAGTGTAAATATCAAAATTGAAGGGAATTGTATGCCGAATATGATTTTTATGTCCTCGTTTGCGTGACAGCTCTCGTTTTCGAGATACGACACAAACTTTTTGTGAATAGAAACCATGAACTCAAAAAATCGGACATTTTTAGAGCTTTTCAACGATATAATACTCGATATAGTTATTCATAAAAATGACTGAGTTATGGATGCTTTTCTCTCTTATTTTCACTTTTAAAGTAGTTAGCCATGAAATAGATTGATTTATTAATAACTATTCCAAAAAAACATTGAACGATTTTTTTATTAGGTATATCAGATATAACGAAAAAACTAAATAAGTAGGTACTTACTAAAAACTTAAGAAATTAAAGTACATAATAATGGTTACAATTTATGTTTGAAAAGTCCACCATTATTATTTAGACAAAAATTGCATCTTTCTAAGATTGACATTACCGCTTTCCTCACAGACCGCCTATCAATTTCTTCAATTACTTGTAATACTGTCTCCCTTAGGTCACCAACTGTCTCATACTTTCTTTTGTATACTTTGTTTTTTAGCGCACCCCATAAATAGAAGTGTATAACTGCCAAATCGTGAGACCGGGGTGGCCATTCGCGTGGGCCATTTCTTCCTACCCAAGAGTTTGGATAGATATTATTTAAGTGTTGTCTTACTAATAACGAGTTATGAGCAGGTGCTCCATCATGTTGGAAGCACTCAATTTCTAATCGAGTTATCAAATTCAAATTATGCAACATGTCTTGAAAAGTGTATTGCATGAAATGCAAGTAGCGCACCCCAGTAAGTGATTCGTCATAGATAAAAGGCCCCAGAATAGTAGACCCATACCAAACATTAAAACCAAATTTTATCTGAGGTCGTCTTTGTTCTACATGGAAAGGGTTTTCTTTAGCCCAGATATGCTCATTGTGTCTATTGAACATACCGCAGTTAGTAAATCTAGTTTCATCTCATCATAACACCTTTAATAGAAATTGTGGATTGTCAAGGCACATGTCTCTAAACCATGTACAAAACAAAATACCTCGATGTTCGTCACCAGTATGGAAAGTTTGAGAAACTGAAAGTTTGTACGGGTGGAACTTGTGCGCTTTCAGTACCTTAACTACAGTTCGTTGAGATGTGCCAGCTTCTGCCGCAATCTCACTAGTTGATGTAGATGGATTTTGATTTACCATTGCCAAAACATTTATTGGTGCTGCTTCGTTAATTTGATTACGTTTCTTTGGTGGTTTAGTAAAAGATCCATATCTGCGTAAACTATCGTAAATCCTCTTAAATGTATATAGAGCAGCTTGACGACGATGAAAGTATCTATGAAAGTATTCTTCAGCTGCACGAACTGCATTTTTATGACATATGATGTAACATTCCACCATATTCAGTTTTTCTTCGTTAGAATATTCCATTTTATCAAGAAAACTTGTCAATATCGACTGTGAGTTCAGCACTACTAATGGAATTACTCCCAAATGAGGAAACGTCAAAGTGAAAACAATCTTTTCCATGGCTACCTACGTTAAAAGTGAGAATAAGAGAGAAAAGCATCCATACCTCCATTATTTTTATTAATAACTATATCGAGTATTATATCGTTGAAAAGCTTTAAAAATGTCCGATTTTTTGAGGTCATAGACAACTATGGTTTCAATTGAAAAAAAGATAAGTTTGTGTCATATACCGAAAACGAGAGCTGTCACGCAAACGAGGACATGATAATCATATTCGGGATATAATTCCCTCCCATTTTTATATTTACACTTTTCTATAAAATTAAAAACAAAGGGGCTACAGGGATTTGACTAAATCAACAGAATTTCGTTTTTTTTCAAAATATCTAGTAAGCCATGACTTTTTACAAAAATTCGAAAGTGTCATTAAATTGGACCAGTAAAACTGCAAATCTTTCCAATTTAAGCATTGCTCTATCTCCACTAGTTTCCGAGATCCCTATACTGATCATCAATAAAAAACTCACCCTGTATAAATTAAAAATTTGACATTAACACTTCCGGATAATATTTGACTTTACAGTAAATACTCTATTTTTAAATTCCTTAGTATCGCATATACTTCATATAATTTTGTGGTACAAATAATTTGAATTTGAAAAAAAAAAGGTTTGTTTGAAGGTTTGTATCTGTTTGTGTGTCAAATTTATTATTTATAAAATCATGTTTGCGTACCTTGTAATTGTATGCACTGATTACCATAACTCAAGGCCATAGACAGTGGAGATGTACTCATTTTACTGGGAAAACAGTCGAGTGAAACGGGAAAAAAATATTCCATTAGTGTATCAAAAAGAAAACTTTAATTATACAGGTGGTTTAAAAAAAATCTTACAAATAAATGTGATATTGGGTGGTACATAAGCTGTTTCGTAGGATGGGTGACATATAAGGTGGAATAGAATAAAGTTATACAGGGTGGTTCAACAAACATTGTATTTGATGCCACATAAGTAGTTGTGTATGCAAGGTGCTTGAAATAACAGATGAATAAAACTATAGTTATACAGAGTGAAAAAAAATTATTAAATAAGCATATGCAGTAAGGATTTTTGAGTTTTAGGGAGGAGGGTTCAAAAAATGTTAAAGCTGTTGGATATACAAGGTGGTTAGAATATAAAATGGAGCAGAATTGTAGTTATACTGTGTGTTAAAAATTGTTAGGTAGTAGTTGCTTATAGAATATGGTTAATATACCTGTAGAGATGGGTTACAAAATTTTGAAGCAATTGAATGTAAAGAGAAGTTGAAGTAAATGGTAGAGTTAAATTGTAGTTATACAATGTGGTTAAAAAATGTGAAAAATTTTGGCATGTAGGCTAGATCATGAGCATATGGGGCGAAGTAAAATCAAAGAAAGAAAGAGAGAGAGATAGAGAGAGAGGGAGAGAGAGAGAAGGTTTGTAGACTCTTCTATTTTACATTATATACTTTGTTAATTCCTTTGTAGTTACTACTCCAATGCCTGCTCAGACATCTTTCAAACGCACCTTGTACAGACCTAATGGGCGGAGATTTGATATTAAGCCTCCGTGTTCATATCTTACTGCGTTTTTGCCATCTAAACTGGGTACTTCTTTTATTTAATTTAAATGCTTATCTTCTACGATGAGTATTTTATCTTCTACCTAATCCTTGAACTACATACAATTGTTGACAGCGATGTGCACTTTTTCTTATTTCGTCTAATGTCTGCTTTATAATATTACTGTGGAAATCTGCCTCTATAATGAATAAATCGATTCGATCATTATTCATTTGCTTTAGTTTAGTTTTGTTCCATTGCTCTGATGTGTTTTGAACAAATGCTATGTTCACCTTTATTATTGCACTTTACATTTGATATTAGAAGAATTCGCTCATGTTTAAGAAGTAGGTGTTACGTCTTTTTTTCTGTAAATATTTCATTTCCCTTCTCAGAAAAATTCACAAAATACTATCACTAATTGAACAGTGGAATAGCAATTTTGTGAGGTACAATAATAATACGTCGTAGACATAACCTATATAGGCTGTGTTACAAACAGTTAAAACTTTAATAAACTGTGTATACACTCTAGCGCTTCCTCTGAAAACAATTTTTAACTTGTCACTGTCTTCCGGAAAGTTTCCCAGTTTTTGGAAACATAGCTACCTGTGGCCAATCCACAAATGTGGATCTAAAGAAAATATTGAGAATTACCGAGCTGTATGTATGCAATCGGAGATCCCGAAATTATTGGACTACTTTTTCTCTCAATTCTTGTCATGGCAATTTAAACACATTTTTGTTAACGAACAGCATGGATTTCTTCCGGGTAGATCTACTTTAACCAATTTGGGCGTCTACGAGTCATTTTTAGTAAAAACTTTGGAGAATAGACTACAAGTTGACTCTGTTTATACGGATTTCGCTAAAGCGTTTGATAGAGTTAACCATAGAATACTTTTGGCCAAACTTCAAGCTCTAGGATTTTATGGGCCACTTTTAGAGTGGACAAAGAGTTATCTCTCAGACCGATTCCATTATGTTAAAGTGGGGGGTATTATTTCCAGAATTATAAGTGTGTCTTCAGGAGTTCCACAGGGCTCTCACTCGGGGCCATTTCTTTTTAATTTATTTATTAATGACATTGGCAAAATTATTAATCATTGTAATATCTTAATGTATGCTGACGATTTCAAACTGTTTAAAGAAATTGCAACTTGCAATGACGCTACGTTACTCCAATCCGATTTAAACTCTTTATTTGCCTGGTGTATTAGCCATAATCTTGACCTGAATATCAATAAATGTTTTATTATTACTTTTGCAAAAATTTCACAACCTATAATCATTTCATACGCTATTAATTCACAAACGATACAGAGAGTAAGTGAAATTCGTGACCTTGGTGTCGTTTTCGATAATTCTCTTACTTTTCGTAGACACATTGATCTAGTTGTTTCCAAGAGTTACAAGGTTTTGGGTTTTATCAATCGTTCATCGAAAACATTTTCTCATAATACGATTCGTTTATTATATTGTTCACTAGTACGATCTATTCTGAAGTACTGTTCTGTCATATGGAACCCTAACTATAACACATATAGATAATATTGAGAAAGTTCAAAATAAATTTCTTCATATAGTTGCATTTAAAATGGGCTTGAACAGGGACAATTATCAATATAGGGATATTTTAGCACAAATGCATTTACAATCTTTGCAAAATCGGCGTAACATAGCTGACATTTGTTTCCTATACAAGTTGTTGTCAGGTGAACTGGACTGCCCTTGCTTACTAGACAGAATATCCTTGAATACAACTATGAGAACTCGTTCTTCAGAACTCTTCAATGTGCCATTTCACATAACTAAATATGGATTTTGTTCAGCAATGACTAGGGTATTACGTACAGGCAATCAGAACTCCTTACATATAGATCTGTTTTACAACTCCATCAGGGTAATCAAGCGCTCGTTGTACCATATTATTTAATGATGTCGTTTATTTTGTTTTAAATAATTTTAAGTAACTGTAACTAACTAACTATATTTTATCCTGTATTTTGTATAAACTTAGATTTAAATGTTTATTGTGTGTTTTTGTGTTTTTTAGATTTAGTCTTAGTTTTAATGTTATTTTCTTTAATTATTTTGTTTTGTATTTTTATGTAAATGGGGTTGCTCGTATATGTGAATAAATAAACTTGTAATTTTCTCGATTTATTCTATTTGGATAATTTCGTTAAATAAAGAACAATCTTGGTATATGATTAGAGTATAAAAAACTTAAAGAGATGTATCCGAAATTCAAAGAAATAATATTACTACACCAACTGAAGTTTCCATGTTCATTTGGAAATAGCTTTTAAGATATACAATATACATTGTAGGCAATATCGTACAACAACCCGCTTTAAATTAACATTAAAGTCCCACAACATTGACTACAGTAAATGCAGTATACGTGTTAGAATAATAAATGCGGTATTAAAGTGCCAAATCTATCAGAACTTTGCTAAAAAGCAAACGATTTTTTTAATGACTCCAATAGGTACTGCTATGCCAGTCTTCTCAAATTAGTTGCACACTTTATTGATTCATAAATAAATCTTATCTTATTTTCTGTTGGATAGTGTAGGTGGTTTCATAATATTTAAACGACTGTAAATATTGCATTAACTACATTGTTTTGTATCTTATAAAATATTCATCACATTGTGTTTGGAATATTGGTATGAGGAAATTATTATTTAAAGGAATATTTGTATTGATTTATCGCAGTATATGGGTTTTTTGCTGAAATTCGCATATATTCTATTATAGGGCAGTGAATTTTGATAAATAATTTACAAAAGTTATTTAAAAAGCATATACACGGCTTTCATTCCAAAACTAGTTACCCAAAATAACTTTAAAATTTTCAGATTTTCAAATCAAAATAATTATTACGTACATTGTATTTACATTATTAATGTTGTATTAACTTTAGAATTACCTTATATTTAAATTAGATGTTCAACATGTCCGTCATTGTTGGAAAGGCAATGGTAAAGTCGCAGTTCGAATTCCTCCCGCTACTTTTTGAAGTTTCTCTAGTGCAATCGCGAGGTTGAGTTTTTAGATGTCCCCATGAAAAAAGTCATAGGGCAATTCTATAGCACCCTTTCTTCCAATCCATTTATCTGGAAAAATCTCTTTAAGCCAATTTCGTACAGGTAAGGCATGATGTGGTGGTGCTCCATCCTGTTGAAAAAAATATGTTTTCTTCATCTAGCAACAAAGTTCCATCTTGATCTATTTGGTTTTCTAAAGATTCGGTTATAAGGGAATTTATCACATTTTCTAATAAGTCCAAATACAATTATATCCAGTTAAATTTTCTTCCAGGATTAAAGGATTAATCACTTTTTTCCGAGAATTCCGGCCCAAACGTTGGTTTTCTGAGGATGTTGGTTGTGCTCTTCCCGAATAATTCGTGGATTGGTATTGTCCAAGTATCTACAATTATGTTTATAGACAAATCCATTAAAAAAACAGCTTCGTTAGAAAAACAAATATTTTTCATAAAATTTGCTGTTTGAGTCATTAATTGGCAGTATTCTAACGTTCTATCATAAACAGCCCCACCAAGCTGTTGTAAAAGCTGTACTTTGTAGGGAAATGATTTATTTAGGCTAACATTCTATGCACAGAACCGACGGACATATTTGTTAACCTGGAGACTTTTGGTATTGATGTTTGAGGATCCATGGCAAAATAACCAAAAATCTCAATTTGTGCAGCTTCAGTTAAAACTCTACGATTGTTGACAATTTTATTGTACACAATTCCAGTTTCAGAAAATTTATGAACTAAATCCAACACATACCGATGCTCAATATTTTTATCGGGATTTCTCTGATGAAAAACGTGATCAGATCTGCGTGCGCAGCGTTGTTTTTCCCTATAAATAAATATCATTTCAATTCTTTCTTGTAAATAATAAACCATTGTCGAAATTTGATGGTCAGTGCCAAACGAAACCACTACTAATAATAAATTGTTTACAGTCACAAATACGTTTGCAAAAACATTTTTTCTCACTTGTTTAGCTTGGTATTTAACTGTTTTTTTTTCAATTACAATTCAAAAGTCTTAATTTTTTCAATTATTACTATGTAAAAAATAATCTGATTTAAAAAAATATGTATCGAAAGTTTGGCATAAAACAAATATCAAAAAGAGGTATCTCATGTATTTATTAAACTTCTAGAAGTGATATCCACCCCCTTTTATGGGTTGAAACTGCAGGGTGACCGATACATGCAAAATGTGTCCCACGCAAATATAAATTAACGTGTTTTTTTTTGTCTTTTTCTTTTAAAGATATTTTAAAAGTTATTTTGGGTGGCTAGTTTTAAAATCAAAACCCTCTATAATATGTATCTACAACAATTAAATACTATTCTAATATATTTTATGCTTATTTTCTGAAGCTTATGTGTAACTTCTGGTTTCTTTTTATGGTGTGATCGGAAAATTGGAAGCTAAATCTAGCTCTCAATTTCGTCTTTACATTTTATTTAGATTTTAATGCTTTTGGCAACAATTACAACGTTGAAACGTTCGAATTTTTTTGGGTTATTCTCAAGTGTGGAAGTATTTCCCAATCAAACTACAAAAATAAAATTATAAGTTCTACTTTGGGCCTTCAAAATAAGTATTTCTTTGTTGCTGAAAGATAATATTACCTGCTTTTAGATAAGTTTTGTTGTGTTTTCCAAATTAAAGTTTTCTTTTTAAATATTTAGCGATATAATGGCATAATTGGAAACGGTAATTAATTCTGATTAGGTTTGTTTTATAACAATTTACGATATTGTTAGAAATAAAATATTTTACTTTTAAGCAACATTATTAGTTTTTGACAACCTTTTGTACTATTGAAAAATATGTCACGTGATGATTTCGTTTTAAGTTTTGGATCATCAAGAAATTTTTTTAATGAAGAATAACATTTTTCTAATTATTATTATAAACTTCTTGAGCAGTTTAGCTACCCATTCAAGAGATTTGTCAATACAGTATTGTTAAAAACGTGCGATTATTTAAACTTTCATTAGTTGGAACAAAACTAATAAATTCGGTTGTTGAGACATTTAATCTGAGATTATCGTGCCAGATTTTTACATCAGTAAGTGCGTTTTAAGCATTATTCCAAAACTTCAGGACAGGTTTAGATTGTGTTGTCAGCTTATGAAAAAATAGTGCAATTTTAATGATACAAAACGCTTCGTTAAACATTAAAAATAAGGTAGCTCCTGATGTTGTTCCTTGCAGTACCCCTTTTTGCACAGTTTTAACTTCAGTAATACTCTCACCTATACGGGATCCTCATTAATAGTACAGTTTAAACTATCCAAATTAATTTAGTCGTCTTTACAGAATCGATTAACGCAAAAAGGAACATATATAAAATAATCATTAAGCAATTTTTTTGTGTATATAGGCCTGCGATTATTTATATCTCTTTTGTTTAGTTTTAACTTTGTTTCGTTTCTTGGTTTTGTTTAAATATTAAGGAGGAACGAAATCTGGTGAAATAGTGGCTAAGCTATGAGTTGTAAAAGAAGAATGAGAGTTGCTAAATTACAATTTGTCAAAATATAACAAAGTTTATGAACAAAAAAAAAAATAGTGGTTAATGTTGCAAAAGTTGAAACACACAAAGTTTGAGCTTATGTTGTAATTATTACTAACTTTATAACAACTACTTCAGAAAAAGCTAAGCAAAATATTAAGTTCCATAATGATACTCGCAGCAGCGTTAAGAACAATAAATTTAAATTTAATACACTCTTCGAGGTGTCATTCTTTTGTACGCAAGACAATAAAAATATGATATATATTGTTTCTGGTCGGGAACCTTCATCAGTTGCGCTTCCCCGAAAATCTTACATCTCACGTCTACAAATTTAAATTTGTTTATTATTCTTCCGGATTAAGTAATAATAAGTAATATAATGTTAATTTAGGCCATCGGGAGTTCTGATTGTGGAGCCTGCATATGTGGGATGAAGTTTGACTACTTTATCCCACATATTTGTAGATTTAAAGAGCATATAAAATGATATTTTATACGACAAAATACCATTGGCAAGTCAACTTATTGCATAAAAACAGGCATTTTATTTATAAGTACAATCTAAGTCTCATTAATCATGAAAATTGATTAAATCTGTTAATTACACTTGAAATAAAAAAATATTAAAATTGAAACCTTTATGTACAACTAACGACCAGCTTAATTTTATTAACACAGCGCGACGGTAATACACAAAACAGTCTGTACTTTATCTTGCGGGCAGTACCCAATATTTAATACCATTAATTTTATTTCTATTAATATCCTGTATACAAAAAATGTACGTTGTTGCATTTAACTTTAATATACTTGGTACTTTTCAAGAAGATCGAGGTAGGTAAAACATGTGAGTTTATCGGTTGAACATTAAAAATTATACGTTTTCATTTCCATTATAATTTTTGATTTGTAAAATCTGAATTGAATCTTCAATTGAACACATTCTTTTTTTTCTTGTAAATCCTTGATCTTTCGACAAACTTTAAAAAAGTGATAAAAAAGTTATTAATGGCGGGGCCTTTTACAATTATTTATTAAAACAAATAAATTTACTAGACAAAAAAGTTCTAAGAAAAAATAATTATTTCAACGCTTATAAAATACCCAAAAATTTAAAAAAATCAGAAATTTTAGATTCCGGGATAAATAATGATTACCAATTTTCGTTACTTTAGAAAAAGACAAAATTTTGGGGACTTTATTACAAAGTTTTCAAAATATATATTTAGACCACTTTTAATTGTGAAGACGCTAGATGTAAGACCGACATCTAAGATTTTCAAGAGAATCATCACGCGAATTTAACGAAATGCATCAAATGCATAAAGAAGAGAGGACATTCAATTGTGGGAAGCGCAACTGATGAAGGTTCGCTACCAGAAACAATATATATTATATTTATATATAATATATATTGTCTTGCGTACAAAGGAATGACACCTTGAAGAGAGTATTCACTTGTAATTGTCTTTATAAATTACCCTCTCAATTTTTGGGTGGTATTTAGGTTCTTCCTGCATAAACTGGTTAACATTTGTTTTTTTGGATATTCAGTATCTCGGAAACACTATGTCATACAGGTTTCGTTTATGATTTTACTGCCTGATTAACATCAAATAATAAATCTCAACATGAAATTTAATATCGAACTTAAAGTAAAATCGAAAAGACAAATGTGAAAAACATCAACGAAAATATGTAAAAAAGTCAACATAACCTAAACTGACAAATGTCAAAAAATTCTCAAATGTCATAAGTGGCAGAACTGTTAAAATGTTAAAATATTAAAATGTCATAAGGTCAACATGTCAACATGTCATAAAGTCGAAATGTCAAAATGTCAAAATATCCAAATGTCAAAATTTGAAAACGTGAAAATTTTAAAATGTCAAAATAGCACATGTCAAAAATGTCAGTTATGTCGAAAATGATTAGAATGTGAAAAAAAACTAAAATATTCAGATGTGAACAATATGGAATGAAAAAAAAAGTATACTCTTTCGAAGCTGGGGTGGGTCAGCCAGTATGATATAATTGAAAGGCACGAATTACTAATATTGCCATTATTTTCATTACCCAATATAGGACAGCCAGATTATCAGTATCATTCTCTCGGCCGACTCGATAGTAATTTATTTATAACGGCTCATATTTCCGAAAAATTCGAACAGAGTAAATTGAAATCCATCAAAGGCCCCTACAGATCTTTTTCTCCATATAAGATCCAGAGAGGCATCGGGCGAGCGAGCAGCTATTGTTATCAGCCGCCTTCATTTTCATATTTCTCCGTCGTCGCGCAATCTCTCATATTTTCGCTCCCTTCTATTATCATTTCCCTTGCGTATATTATTGATCCCAGTGACATCTTTCATAACACATTCCGAATTCAAAGTTTTCCAGTGCCTGGTTCATATTCCACATCTCTTTTATATTTCCCGAATATCTCGGGACCGAACGGATTTGCTGGAAATGCTCTCGTATAAGCATTCTTTACGATTATAAGGAGTTTGCGAACAATTGCGTGTTTTATTACGTTTTTGAAGATGAAATCCATTTTGCAAATGAGAAGCTGTCACATGGGACGTGGAAGATAATAAATTTTTCTATAAAAAGGAATACATTATTGGATAAGTGCTATGTTTTAATTATAAAAGGTTTTTTTCTCAAATTTTATATATTTTTAAGGCGACGCACTTAATTATTAGCCTAGTTCACATAGATGTATAAACACAACATTTTGTAGTCTAACGCCAAACCTTTCTTTTTAAACCAAAACTGAAAAAACTAACAAATATTCCTTAATATATACTTAAAAACTATGGGTAAATGTTAAGACACTAATCCTTAAGTACCTGACCTTCCAACATAATACAATAATGGAACTACTAACATTTTGTTCAAAGACAACATATTTTCAAATTAATGATGACTTCTACCAACAAGATTTTGACATGGCAATAGGTTCCTGTCTATCTCCTGCTTTAAGCAACATTTTTATGGAAAAATTTGAAGTACAAACAATTTTCTCAAAACCTTTGTTTTGGTGGCGTTATTTTGATGCATCTTCGTTATTTGGGAACACAATCTTGAAGATTTACATGCATTACTTAACGACATAAAGAACACAGAACAAACTATTCAGTTTACACTAGAGCTTGAACAGAATAACAAATTACCATTCTTAGACTTTTAAATAACCAAAACACAATCGACATTTGAAACAGAAGTTTACAGAAAACCGACTCATACTAACAGGTATCTCAACTTTAAGTCTAATCATCCAAATTCAGTAAAAAGACGTATCATCAAATCTCGATATGACAGAGCAAAAACCAACTGTTCTAACATCAATAAATTCAATGAAGAAAAAACGTTTATAAAAAATGTACTTTCTGCCAATCATTACCCAAATAAATTTATTAATAATGAGTTAAACAAAATTGAATACCAAACAATCCCGAACAACCAACATCAAACTTCACCATGCAATACTGACTCCCAAGATAATCACATGAATACAATAACTATACCATACATACAGGGTCTATCAGAAAGACTAAAAAGAGTGGCGAATGCACTATCTTATAACAAGGTCATACCTAGGAGCACCACATAAAATTCTGAAGATCTCCCTTCAAATTCTTCCAATTTGAAAGAATTCAGAAATTAAATAAGTTTTACATCTTAGAATTGTGCCTTTTTTATCCATAGTTTCTTAACCATTGACAACGGGGTCTGACCTAGACCCCAAAACGTTTGGAATATACAGCAATTTTCTTAACTGTGGTGTTATTTCCCAAGTACTTAAACATTGAAAAATATGCCACAAATATCATACAGAAAACAACTACAGTAATTGAATTATTAAATACTTAAGTTCTTAAAATGCAAATTTCTAGGGATTCTTAGGTAATAAATTATACACTGAGCTATTTGGAGTTGGATATTTGTCGGAAAACATATACGAAGTTCCCTAAAAATAGGGCTATTAAAACCCGATTTAAAGAACATTGTGCACATACAAAATACTGGAGATCTGACAAACCTTGTTACTCTATAGATTTTAATTCGTTACGATAGGCAAGTCAATAATTGTAAGGAATTGGATTCGTACGAAAGCATTATGTTTTAAAATAATAATAACTTTGAGTTCCCACAAAGATCCAATGCCAAATAGCCCATTGCATACTTTATTACCTAAGAATCCCTAGAAATATGAATTTTAAGAACTTAAGGATTTAATAATTCTATTACCGTAGGCATTAAGTTGGAAGGTTAGGTACTTAGGGATTCGTGTATTAACATTAGGGTTTTTTTCCCCACCAATTTACCCATAGTTTTTAATTATATATTAAGGAATATTTGTAATTTTTTTCAGTTTTGGTTAACTCCTTGATGATGACAGCTTGGCTGTTGAAATGTGCGTTGAGTGAAAAAAGAAAGGTTACAAAACGTTGTTCTTATACGTCTGTGATACACCAAATGTTCCACAGTTTTTCCATTAATAGTTTACATACACAAAATGGCGTTAATTCTTGTTAAGTTTGCTGGTTTGGATTTGACATCTAGAGAAATATGCAAAAGTATTAAGTTGGTACAAAAGTAACTACAAATAATAAGAAAACATTTAGCAGTTACGGACCTTTTAAACAAGTTTCGCAAGGTCAATTTGTTTTGGTTTGTTTTTGTAGACGCGAGAAGTAAAGACCGACATCTAGGATTTTCGGGGAAACTAGCACACAGACGTTACGAATCTGGAGCCGTCCCATGTAGTTGCTGTTCTCCCGTAACTTCTAGGTTAGAATGTCTCTATATAAAATTTTCAAAGATATCGAACACTCTCTACGATTACACAAGACAATATTGTCTTGCCTACGAAAGAATGACACCCGAAGAGAGTATTCGATATATCAGACAGGTGTCCTGACGTAGGAGTTACGGGAGAACAGCAACTACATGGAAGTGCTCCAGATTCGGAACCTCTGTGTCCTAGTTTCCCCGAAAATCCTAGATGTCGCGTCTACAAATTTACCGTTATGTATCAAATACATAAATAAATGTCCGAGAGAACTTTCTATTGTGGGAAGCGTAACTGATGAAGTCCCGATATATATATATATATATATATATATATATATATATATATATATATATATATATAATTGTTTTTAAGTTTTCGCGGGCACTAAATGTTTTCTGTGGTTTCCGGGAATTCATCCACGTAGTTGATAACTGATCCCTGCCCGGATCGATGGTAAAATGACGACGTTTCGGCAGAGTCACATCTGCCCTCTTCAGGTCGGTTCGCATAATTCTCGTAGCCTTCTGCTTTGGCTTCTAGTTACTCGATCAGTTATCAACTACGCGGATAAATTCCCGGAAACCACCTAAAACACACACACACACACACACACACATATATATATATATATATATATATATATATATATATATATATATATATATATATATATCAGGACTCGAGAACTCGCTTGAAATTTGTTTGTTGAAGTTTAGAAAACAAAGACAGCTAAGTGTCATGACATGAGGTGCCATATACTGGGTGAGCCATTTTAATCTATGCACCCGAATCATTTTGTTCCTAAGCATGGTATGAAAAAAAAGTTCATAAAAAACTTGTTCAAGGCGAAGGGGGCCAAATATTTTTGTAATTTTGACCTTGAACTTTATTTTCAAGGTCTAAGAAATGTATTAAACTATAAATTTTTACATTGTACTAATATTTTCGGTAGAAGAAGTGTACAGAGATTGTTTTCTTCTTTTACGTCATGTTAAATACTTTATTAGCGCAAACAATAAACGAAATAAACGAAATCCGCAGTAATTATTACAACAAGAAAATTTATTTGAAAATATATTTTTTCTATTACTGTGATGCGATAATTATCACTCAAGTGCCTGTGCCACTCTTATTAAATCGAAAAAATATGAAAAATAGCCATTTCAGGTTTTTAAAGCTTTTGAGCTTGAAATAAACTTTTGAAGGTCAGAAAAAAATGTAATAGTATCACTTCATATGTAAAATTTCTCGATGTTTCCGAATACGGTGTCATGAACAGAGGTTCCTATTAAAAAAAACAGCCTGACCTTCAAATGACCTTGAATGTGAAGCTCAAGGTCAAAAGTAATTGCACCAAAAAGGTGCAATTCGGGAGCATAGATTAAAATGTCCCACGCGGTATATTATCAGAAACCTGTCGACTCGACAGTATATGCTCTACCTACATTCCATACCAAACGAATTTTTTCACCAGTATTACATCAGACCTGTTACTACTGGAGAAACAATTGTTTTCATCTGAAAAAGTTTCATAGAGTCTCTGAAATGGCCATACCGATCACCGGATTTGTCCCCTATCGAACACGTATAGGGTATGGTTTATAAGAACAACATTCCTTTAGCAAATTTGGATGTCCTCTGACATGTCTTGAGGAGGGTTCGTTTGAGTATTCCTCAGTTTGATGTAGACTACCCAATTCTACCATTGAACCGTAGAAAAACTGGTGCACAAATATCCGTGGATGAGCTACTCATTACTTTTTACACGTTCAAATTATGGAAATTTGTAGTAATAGTATTAAAAAAATAAAGTTAAAATAATTTTTCCTTCGTGCATTTTTTTGTCTCTAATGTATGTTGAATTTAGTAAAATTTTCCCACGTAACTGCCAACCTTCTACAAACGTCCACATTTAAATAATATGTAAATACAGTAACAACATCCCTTCGACAGGACAAAGGATCGATAGTCCTACGATCTTGGCTAATGCCATATGGCCAAAAAAAAAAAACGGCAAAATTATTAATCAATATGTGGAGATGTTTTATAAATTGTATTGTCATGCAGATAATAAAGTCTTCATTTTTATTACGTTTGCCCATAAATATTCCGTACCCTTTCCCTTTCCGTTGTCCTTATTTACCCTTGTACTCCTCGTACCTTTTATCAGCATAAAAGTAGTCCCTTGTTCTTTTATATGGTAAGATTAATTTTCCGAGTCACATAAATCTTTCTAAACGCATAATATACATATTAACATGGATTTTGGTTGAGCTTCAGCGGTTTATGGAGTATGTTCGAGGGCCGCTTCAAGGTATTGTTCTCTGAAGAGGTGTTGTGACGCATGAGAAGGGCTCACTCTATTATCGAGGGATTACCAACCGATCGCTATTGATATATCGATAGGTATTAATAAACTTTTTGATCCGTATTACAAGTATTTGAGTAGGATTGTTGGAAAGTGAATGAATGGTATCATCGATGTTTCGTCCTCGATTTACGGTTGTTGGGGATAATAGGGAATCGAATGCCAATTTTGTTTACCTTTTTATGGAATTTTGTCTTAGGGCATATTACGCTGTCATTGTTCTGGGACAAAAATCGATAGCTTAATACTGAGGTAAAACTTGATATTCCGGTTTAAGAATTGCAAGAATTATATTTATAAAAAAACCCGACTACAACTGACATAAATTAAAAAATTGCATTCTTTTTCTATATTTTCACTTATTTTTAACTTTTTTTATTTGTTTTATTATTTGGACAACTTTTTATAACTGTATTCCTAAATTTTCAATTGTTTAAATCATCCTGTATACCAATAATTTTACTTCGTTCACATGTCATGTATTCCAGTTATGCAACTGCTTATGATCTACCCTATATAACAAAATTTTTAACAATTTTGAACCACAATGAATAACTATAATTCTGCTCAACAATTTATTTCAACCACCCAGTTTATGCAACGGCTTCTAAAATCTAACCCATTTCTGTAATTATATGATACCCAGCCCTATAATTCAAATATCCTAACTGCTTATGCTTATATAACACATTTTTGATACACCCTGAGTAAATATAATTTTACCCACCCTTACTTCAAGCACCTTGTATGAGCAACTACTTTTGTTTCACACTATATGACATTTTTTAACTACCATAACTATAATTCTACTATACCATTATGTTTTAACGATCTTATGTGCACAACTGCTTATGTACCACCCAATATCACATTTATTAAGTAGTTTCTAAATGATTGAGGAGGTAAATGATAATTTTGAATGTTCATGTGGGATTTTCTCTCCTCGCAATGGTTTCTGAAAAATACAGATAAGTTAAGTACTTGAATATCAAGGTGTAGTATCTAAGGGCAGTTTGTGGGAACTGCCCGAAACACTAGTTGCCCTCTTATAGAAAAAACTCTCCCGCAGGATTAACTGTGAGAAAGTAGGTCTACAGATTTGTCAACTAGTATTCCAGTATAATATGTTGTGTATTTTGTGTTGTACTTATCTGTTTTTTTGTGACATTTCGATTCCTTATCAGGAATCGTTGTCGAACAATGTTTGCTTGAATGTTTTGCACTATATTCGCTTGACTTTTTGGTAATGTCAATTGACTGATTAATTGACTTTGAAGTTTCCTTTTTGATGTTCATTCGTCAGAAGTTGCATGGCAACAACTTGGGAGGAGAGAAAATCCCAGATGAACATTCAAAATAATCACATTTATTGTTAAGATTTTTTGATCCTACTTGTATAAATGTAATTTTACTCCACCCCATATTTCAACCGCCCACATTTCGATGCACGCTCGCTCGTTTCGATACACCTATGGAATATTTTCTGCCATTTCACTTTCACTTTCAAAAACAAATTGACTTCTGATGACTCAAAATAAAAACCGTTACATACACTCTGTATGATACACTTTTATGACATATATTGACATTTAGGTTAGCTATTTATTATGAGAATGAAAAAAGAGCAAAAATTTAGTATTTTCCCCGGGGAATATTCTTTTTTATTTCCTTAACACAAAAATTAACTGAGATATCCCGGTTCGAAGGTACCAGTCGAGAGTGGAGACCATGTTTTTCAAGCACGTTAATCTAAAAAATCTCGAAACCAAAGCGTTAAAAAATTTGAAATTCAAAAGAGTTGTAGCTATTTCAATTTCCTGTAAAATGGGTTCTGAATTTTTACAATAACTTTAAAATTTAAAATTAAGAAAGTTATCGCTATAAAATTGACGTCATTTACACGATATGATATGTATATATTAAATATTCAAGCAGTAACAGAAGAGGAAAAAAGGAGCAAACCAAGCAGCTGTTGAACATCTGTTCATGACGCTGTTTTAACTTGGCTGTCGTCAGTATATTTTGAAAATCGAGTATAACATTTGAAAATACAAAAAATATATTTTTTTCGTAATTTTCTCATAAGGGTGGTTCTAAAGGGTTGAGATATCGTAATAAAATGTTTCTTGTTCCATAACTACACAGTAGTTTCTTATTTTTCATATATATGTCTAAAAATATTTGAGAATGATAAAGTTAGAAATTTTTTCGTAATTTTATCGTTAAGGGTGGTTTTTAAGAGTTGAATTATTAGAAATACTATATAGTAATGTGTAAGTAATGTTGTACAATGTTAAAAATAATATTTGTTCTACTCGATTGTATATAATTTTCTCCTAAACTACTGAAATTTTGTATCAGTATATACTCGTAGTTTGATGACCCGATCAGGAATACATATCGTAAATAAAGAAATTTTGATTTTAGGAGTACTTCTGGGGAAAAAACTAAAAAAATTGACCGTTTACCCTCTTACCTCCGAAACCATAGAAGCAAAATTTTGAAAAAAACTATACCTCTAATTTTTTTCAAAATTTATTCTGAATTTTACAAGAAAAATAAGGTCAAACTTCTACTATTAATTTTGAAGGGCAAATTACAGAATTAAATGGAAAATGTAAAATTAAAATGGTTTCTAACAATAATGTAATATATCAAATCAAAGAGCTCATTATGGCGAAAACAAATATACTTTTTTCACATTTTTAAAGATATTAACAAAAATATAACAACATTTACCCATCCGCCTACCTTATCTCCGAAACTATAAGAAGTAGGATTTAAAAAAAATAGAGATATAGAGCCTGAATTTTACCGGAAAAATAAGATGAAACCTTTTGGGGGCAAATTACCGAAATAAATGAAAAATATAAAATTAAAATTGTTTCTAACTTAACATGTAATATATAAAATGAAAGGGTGAAAACAAATATATTTTTCTCATATTTTTAAAATAAATTGTTTTAAAGATATTAACAAAAATATAAAAAATGTACCTATTCCCCCAAACTTATTTCCGAAACTATAAGACATAAAAATTTGAAAACATTAGGGATATAGGAACTTACTTGAACTTTACTAGCAAAATAAGGAGAAACCCCTAGTATTAATTTTAGGGGGCAAATTACGGCATTAAATGGAAAACATAAAATAAAAATTATTTCTAACGCATCAGGTAATATGTCATATCAAAGGGCTCATTATGACGAATACAAATATTTTTTTTCATATATTTAAAATAAATATTTTAAATATATTAACAAAAAATACCCATTGCTCCCTTTATTCCCCAAATTATAAAACCTAAAAATTTTTGTTTACAGGAAAAATAAGAAGAAATACCTAATATTAATTTTGTGGGCCAAATAGAATTTAACGGAAAATGAAAAAAATAAATACGTAGAATGACAGGGCTCATTATGAGGAATTCAAATACATATTTTTCATATTTTTAAAATTAATTAATGTAAACAATTGTTTACAAGATATTAACAAAAAAATATAAAAAATTCTCATTTCCCGCTTTATTTTCAAAATATTAGGTGTACTGGGGCTCACTTGAAATTTATAAGAAAACTCAAATATTAATTTTGGGGACACATCATAGAATTAAATGGAAAATAAAAATTAAATTTTCAAAGGCGTCATGTAATATATCAAATGAAAGGCTCATTATGTCAGTTACAAGTATATCACATTTTTAAATCATTTGTTTAAGAGATATTAACAAAAATATTAAACATCGACTTAATTCCCACTTTAGAAACTAGACTATCTAAAATGTTGAAAAATATATTTTATTTGTATTTTTAGATAATTTGTCTAAAAGATTTAATAATTTATTATTTAAAACTTGATCAATTTTCCCCATTATCTTCCAATCTACAGAACCTAAATTCCAGACGGTAGATTATAAAAGGCTTCAATGAAAATTTATTAATAATATAAAACTCTATGTTAATTGTGGAGGCCAAATTAGAAAATTAAATACATATTTTTATAAAAATCAAGCGAATCATGTAGCACATAAAATAAAAAGTCTATGGGTGGAAAATAAAAGTGTATATTTTTTATAAATTTAAAACTCTTCCTTTACAAGATATAAGGGTAAATATAAGAAAATGCACTCATTCCCTGCTTGTCTGAAACTAGAATATTAGAATCTTGAAGGTGGCACGGAAGCCTTGACGAAATTATTTCTATCTATGGTTCACTTTACCGTATCGAGATAAACTACATACAAGTTTTTAGGTCCAATATACTCGTAAGTTTTTAAACACAGTATATTTCATCAAAACTGAAGTTTTTGTCTGATACTTGAACAATGCAGATATTAGATAGAGAACTACGTGCATTCTATAAACACAGATACTCTATACCAAACAAATTTTTGTATTTTCTAGTTTTACATTTACGTATTTTCTGTTGTTCTCCCATCAACACAAAAGGCTTTTCAACTTAGTCATCACCAACAAGCCAAATAGCCTTATTCACATCATTAATGCCAGTGTATAAAAAACAAACTTTTGAAAATCCCATTCGCACGAGATATACGTCATCAGCCCGGCCATTCAGACGTGGAGGAAAACGATTTCATGAGTTCTTCAGTGATACGCATAAAAGCTTTCCCTTTCCATGTGTCTGCACTCCGGTGGAGTACAACACATTGTTCTCCATTTTCATTGTGGTGAGCAAACAATTCTCTGTTGTTTTGCTTGCGTACGACATGCTGGGTGGATTTTTTTGTTTGACAATCATCATCAAATCATTTTTTTCGAGCACATGTCGTCGACGACGTCTCTTGATTAAGTTTCTGCAGCGAGATGCTTTATTTCAATATGTAACAAAGACGAGAGCTTTGCTGTAATTTTTTTTGAAGGAGTTATTCACGTACATGAACAGGAAGATATCTAGATGAACTGTTTTTTCCAACTTAGATTTACATAAATCTATTGCCATTTGAAAAACAAACAGTAATAAACTAACTTAAAAAAAACTTTTATTTGTATTGTATTTTTTAACATGGTGGCGCTTAACCTGTTAAGAATTAAATTACACATTAGGCTTAATACTCGAGTCCTAACAAAATAGTAACAACTATTTTAATTCTCCTGAAATGTATATCCATTATTATTGATGACACAAGGAAGGAGAACCAACGACAGGGATATAACAAGAGACGAAATTTATAATACGTAAGAAGAAATATTGTTAATAAGTTGTTATTGTCTTACATCTTCTATTTTATTTTGCTGTGTGTATGCACTTGTTTGCTTGCCTCCCTAGAAAGATAAAGTTTACATCACTTACTTATGCACTTACTTACTTAAGTTATATGCACTTTTGGTTACACCGTCAATACCATAAAAACCTGTTTGTTGATATCTCTAAACACGGAAATGTAGACATATATAATGTACTCCTTATATATTGATATGTACCTCAATAATATATAATAGAAATATTTCGCCTGTAACAGTTGTGGTATCAAATAACGACGACTTATGGGCTAGTGCAGTTACTACTTCATCAAATTTACTTTACTTATGTTGGTGATACCTTTTGCCTTTCTTTTATCATCAAGAGCAGAAAGTCACAAACATTTTAGTGTGCTCAAAGAACTTCGGACCATGGTTATTGTTTATATAGCTGGCCATATTTTTGATGATACCAAAAACACAAGTAAATAGTTACACTTACTGCTTCAATCAATTTGTTATATTCTTAAAGCACTCAGGATTTTACATCATTAATTTTAAATGATTACTTCAACTCGTTATTCAAATCCATTAAAGAAAAAGAACTTTTCAATCCAAATGAAACTTTATAATAACTCAACAAGTTATTACCTGGTCACTTGTTGATGTGGCGTAGTGAGTTTTATGCAAAACATAGTGTAGAGTGCTCTATCTCTATCTCTATTATAAGAATATAAAAACTGGCGCATATTTGAATGCAAAGTTTTGTGTGCAAAACAATCTGTGAAGAACTTTCGGGACCTTACGATTTAGAGTTTAGGAATATAAGACAGACACGCACAGGGTGATTTGTAAAAAACACTTAAATTTATTTAGTTAGATATTTCAAAAACTATTGAGTTTCGATACACAATTTAAACTTGAACGAATCCGCTCTACAACATGATCTCTGCTAATTTCATTTTAGACGTTTCGTTTTCTGGGCACCACTACAGACCTGGATTTTGTATTAGATATTCTGAGAGGAAATTTGTTTCGCTATACAGCCATGTATTGCACGAATGTGTTTCGTTAGCCGCTAAATACATACATAAGCAGGAAATGTTCTCTGTACAGCCCTGCTATACCTTTTAGAAATCAAAACGCTATTTGGATTATAATTTAATATTTAAAAGCAAAACTCAGGTAAAACTTATTACTAAAGAAAAAGATTAAAACCTTAAAAAATTATAAGATTCATACTTTTATTGAGACATAAGGTTTAAACGTTTAACAAAAATAAAAGACTGTTATTGAATTAAATTAAAGTAAATCAAAGACTATAAATAGTGGAAATGAGCGCCATTATTTCGTAAACAATTTGAGGAATTCAAGATAAAATATTTTTGAATTTCTAATATTCTGGGACTAATGCCTGTCGAGTTCTTATAACCAGGTTGTCTGAATTTTTTGGCCTAGTGACAAAAAAAGACGCCACCTTGTTGTTTATCAGGAGAAAAAAATCATATCATGTCATATGCAAGCTGTTTTCAGGTTTTTTAAGTTATAATGCCACAGAATAAACATTCAACTACTTATCTGTAATATTTTCTTTAACTTGTTCTGATCATTTTTTTGTGCAATAACGGTCCCTTTAAATATACATCTTTTAACTCTATTTAGAATTAGAAAACAGTGTTTGCAAAATGTTTCTAGAACATTCTAATCCACAATTTTGCAGTTTCAATAATATCACTAGTATATGGGTACACAAATTGACGATGCCTATTCCACAATAATTTCTTTAATTCTTTTGCGTTCTTTCATAGCTCCATTGAGAACGGGGTCTGATCTAGACCATGAAACATTTAGAATATTTGTAATATATAGACTATACTGTAATTGTTGTGTTATTCTCGAGAAATTCTAAAAACATTGATTAATTGATTTTTGGAGATTGGAAATATACAAAGTGCTTCCTTTCTTTAAACGGATAAGTCATCATTTGTTGTTTTGTTATAAAAATATTGGAGAGGGGACAATGAGGTTTCCAAGTCTGTAGGGATATTTTGAAAACCCCTGTAGATAGTTTTAATTTCGATACAACAACTGACTAGGATTAGAATAGCGCCACTTTTTTTCACACCACCTTGTATTTCTTGTTGTTTCGGAAATCCCAATATAGTTAATTTAATCTGGGACACATGGTATATTTTTATATACTGAAACGAATTACAGTGTATTTTATTTACAATAAATAGTCTTTATTTAATAACCATAACAAAATCAAATATAATCTTAACTGGTAAATCCGATGATTAGTGTCAAAATAAAATTGAACTGAATCCGATACACAACTGAATTAACGCTACTATGTCGGAAAACAGTGTGGAACAGTCAAATGGAATAAATTCGCTAAGGAATAAAGGAGAATTTTTACATAGGGTGTGTCAAGTGACAGTGGCCAATATCAACTTTCTTATTTTAAACGCAAGCTAAATATTTCTTTTGTGATTCTTCAGAAAATTCTAGACATAATTCATATACAATGTCCTAGACCTATCTTCTACTGTTTAGCAATATTTAATTCCTATTTAGTTCTTGACATTGAGATAGTAAGCAAAAACCATTCCAGTGTTTCTTTTTGCTGATTTGAAAAAAAAAACAGATTTGTTTATTTTCGGCAAAACTCATAGCCTTATCATCTTGTTGTCTACTTGCATGGCATTGGTGATCAGTTTCAGTGCTACTGTCGTTTGAATTTCGTTAACTGTATGTAATAATATCAGAAAAATGGTTTTGATATAACAGAAATGCACAAAATAACCATTCTACAAATGATTGGTTATGGAGATAACACACGGACACAAATGGAAGTTTTTCGATTATTTCACGAATATTTTCCAAATTTGCAGCCTGTATCCCAAGGAACAATTAGCAAAATAGAAAAGCAAATATAACTGTAGCTGCCTATGCTCTCTAATACGAAATTGGATATTATGCTTGCCGTCAGCCACACATCAATTATCAAAGGAAAGTAAAATGCATCCCTATACAATGATGTCGACTCAGCAGCCCATGGAAAACGATTTCGATAGGAGAAAGAATTTCTGTGAACAAACGATGGTAAGGTTAGATAACAATGTGATCCAATTAGAAGATGTTTTGTTTTCTGATGAGAGCACATTTACACTTCACGGTCATATTAATCGTCAAAATTGGCGCTATTGGTCTAATGAGAATCCCCACTGGATGACAGAGAAACATACGCAATATGCTGAAAAAGTAGGTCCCTTTTTCATTAATGGCAACTTCAATGGAGATAAATATTTAGAAGTGCTCCAAAATAATGTCGTGCCAACTTTGACAAACATAGATCCTGATCCAGTAAACCCACAAGTTCTGGCCAATACGATATGGTTTTAGCAAGATGGAGCACCGCTCCATTACGAAATAAATTTCCGGCAGTAACCTAATTTTTCCAAATCGGTTTTGGGAGGTGCGGATCGATTGTTATTAAATCAGTCACGCCTGAAATGTTGAGTAAAGTTAGTAGACATTTCTATACCAGATTAGCTTGTTGCCAAAACGTTTTTTTCTTAAATATTACTAAGAAATAAATTTGAAAAGATTTAATATTTCCGAAACAGTTGATGATAGTTGAAGATAGTCTCAAGAATCCAAAAAATAAGTCATATACAGGAGCTTGCCGTTAAAATAAGAAAGCTGGCACTGGCCTCTGTCACATTACAAACCCTATATAATTTTTTTTGTTCAAAAATTGCACATTTAGAAATACAAATCGATGTGTCCAAGCGTTTTTCCCAACACGCCCTCCTTTATTAGTTATCGAATTTATTCCATTTAGCTGTTCCACATTGTAGTATACGATTTAATGTTCTTGAGTTTTTCACATTGATTTATGTTACTAACCTAGAAATCAGCAAATTTTTCCGGTTACCATTTTCTGTGACATTTACAATTAGTTTGTATATACAGAGTTCTCCCTTGGACGCAATTATAGCTTTCCATGATAATATTGATTACGGCCAAATTTTAAGTCTAATCATAAGATTACTTAAAAACAACAAACTCTTGTTTAAATTTTCACTTTTTGTTTCTTTAAATTTGACAAGCCCGGCTTCATCAGAAATTGGGAATAGTCATAATTTTTAAAAACAAACAAATTTCATCACAATTAATTGAAAAGTTTTGCGTGATATGCTAACATCCAGATAATTATAGTTTCATATAACTATATAGAATTAACTCAGGTATAGAAAAATATATACTAATAATAATTCATGTTTGTTTAAATCGCTATATTGATGACAAAACCCTGTATTTGTTCCTTGAATTATCAAGGCTATATCAACCGAGGTTGTTATAACGTATAAACTACAACATTAATTTCCAAAATTTTCTGTTAGTAACGAAACATCCAACATCAGATCAATCTCAAGATAACATTTCCAATTAATAACGACTTATTATCGTTGAAAAAAGCCATTGGAAGAGATAATTTCATTAGTGAAACACGATAATTTATTGAACAATTTCGTCAGTAGCTGTTGTTTGCTGTCGAGCTAGAGCCTAATTTCAAAGACGGATTATCTTCTCTATCTGATATTCCATCGATGGATCGTGTCGTGTGTTATCTGAAAGGAGTCATTTAAAAATGACTTTGGGCAGCTGACGAATGCCGGACAAGCAGGTGTAAAAAGTAAGTGGGAGTTCCACCTGACGAGATGTATATATGCGACACTTAATGTACCTACAAGATCATAAATTAACATTATATTCTTTTACGTGGAGCACCGGACCCGAGTCGTTACACCTTCCTCTTCTTCTTCCACGCGATTACGAAATTTAAAAAGTTTCAATTTCATTCCCCTGTTAGGTGATTTAATAAGCGATAAACACGTCCGAATGTCCGTACGCACTGTTTGATTAATGGAAACTAATTTTGAATGTATTAATTTTATCTATTGTATCGTCTAATAACTTTATTTTTAATGACGTTTAGACAAAAGCGATACGCTGATAATGCAATGGAAACGGAAAACGTGTTCTCTGTTTAACCTTAAACTTTAACAACACCCATATCTTCGACTATAGAATTAATTTGTTTAACCATTTGTAAGAACAATGGCTGTGCCGCAATCGTTAGAATATGATTACAGGTCTATTTTATGGGATCCAGTGTCGCATGAGATTATGTTAGTTCAAAGAAGGATGTGTCAATTACAGGATATGTCAGCGAAGTGAAGAAAAAATTAATAATGATTGTATTTAAATAATAATTTTATTTTGACACGGTAGTATCTACGTGATTCAAGCGGAAATAGAAAAAAACTAACTTAATGTTAAATAAAATGTTTATTATGATTATTAACTATAAGATAATTAATAATACCCACGTTTGCCTACCGGAAAAGCGAGAGGAGATCAGACTTTTGGAAAATGTTATGGGCGATACCGAGACCACATATAGCGCAACCGGAGAGTCTCGTTTTTGGTCTCATTAATTTTTTTTATGAAGTTTTCATTAGAAAAATTAGAAGAGGTCTCCGTTGAAAACAATATATTTTACAACATATAAGATCTGGTGAGCATCTGTTAAATATTTTATTGTACATTTTAAAGACTCAATAACCAAGTATGATTTTCACATTTTTACTTGTTAATGTTTCTTATAGTAAGGTATCTCTTATCTTAAATATTTATCCTGGCAAATTTTTATATGTATGAATGATTTTTTTAAAGACTTTTGGTTGAGTGCATTTGTCTATATTAAACTAGAGAGTAATAAACGTATACTGTTAAAAGGGTTTCTTTGGCTAGAAATTTTCTACCTGGAAGATCATGTTATTTACAGCAGACATATAGTAAACTTTTCTAATATACGATTGGTCCCAATATAAATTCAATACTTAACTGAACCTTTTATTGCCTCTAAATACCGACGTTTTGAAAATTTTGTCTCTATTTGTACATCTATAGAAAATTTTTGTTTTTTGTTGTATTTATTGTAGTAAAGATGTGAACAATTATTATGTACATCTGTGAAAGTATATACAGGGTATTCCATCACAAACGAGCCACCTTGAACATCTGGGTTATTTTTAACATTATTGCAATAAGAAAAGACTGGTCGATTTTTGTTTGGAGGAAGAAATTTTTTGAGGTGAATTAGCGCTTGCGCACATTCAACATAAACAGGCCAATTCAATGACCTTGAGATTTGAGATAGGGAAAATAGGTGTTGTCGAATATCATTTGAAAGCTTTTTTTACGGACTATACCGTCATTTATTTATTTATTTATTTATAATTTACGGGGTAAAACCCCATTTACATTACATAAAATTATACAACAAAGTATAAGAATACAAAGAAACGGTACAAAAATAAATTAACAAACTAAAATAAAACAACACTTAAATGATTAAGAATAATTAAATATAACTTTCGATTTAATACTAACATTAGCAACATTACAATTATACAAATCAAGCCACGAACAGTTATTATTCATAAGTTCCGATATTCTTTCCATCGGCGATAACCAGTAATATTCAGACTGATAAAAATAAGAAGTGTGCCGAAGATGTCGCTTAGGAACGTGAAAATTTAACCTACCCAACAAGTCAATACAATCTATTTTGTTGTTAATGATTTTAAAACCAAAAACAATATCACTTCTTGTCAATGATGAGTACAGATCAGGAATTTTAAGTGTTTGTGCAATGTTGGAGTAGTAGTTGTGGTCTCCAAATGACTGAACAATATGATAGAATAGGATATACAAACGTGTAGTACAAAATTCTGAAAGTTTCAAACCTAGTGAATTTACTTGAAAATCTCTTGATGAAGTTGACTTGTTTAGTGGCTTTTGATTCGACATAATCCAAGTGGAATTGAAATTTTAAATTGGAGTCGATATATACCCCGAGATCCTTAATTACGTCTACCTTCCCAAGATTAGCTCCATTTAAATTATACGTAAACATATTAGTGTCTTTACCAAAAGTCATGACAAAGCATTTTACTGGGTTACATGTAAAACCGTTAAAAGAACACCAATTTAGAAGCGAGTCCAGATCACTATGTAGGGAAATTCTGTCTTGAATTGACTTAATGCTTTTATATAGTTTCGCATCGTCAGCAAATAAAGAAATTTGAGAATTTTTGATCTCTTGATTTAAATCATTTATAAAAAGTTTTTACTGCATGGAAAAGTATTAAAAAGGAGTTCTTTTATAGTATGCTCTTAAACCATCCTGTTTCACTGCCGCTCCCTGTAGTAACACACAATACAAGAAAAACATTAAATGTAAACATTCAATTATTTTATATTATTTTTTGCTTATAAATATAAGCTGTAAATACAGCAAGTTTGTTTATCTGTTCTGGCCTTTATTCGATCATTTGAAGCATTGTACATTTATCTGTCTAGTTATTACTTTACTTATTTGTTGAAAATTTAAAAGATAATTATGGTATACAGATTGCAAGAACGTGTTGAGCTGGTAAGTCTTTATTACCATAATAAAAAGTGTGGTTGATCTGCTGCAAGGGTTTTTAACCAAAACCATCCCGAACGTAACGTTCGTCATAAATACGTTTTCGAGTTGATTTTAAAATTTGTTGAGACGGGCTCAGTAATGAATAAAAAAGAGGTCCCATTGGAATTGTAAATTATGAATGGATAGCTGTGGCTACATTGGGCTATATCCAACTTATACCAAACACACAGTCTGTCCAGCAAATCTCTGCAGCTTCCGGAATTAGCAAAACTAACGTTTTTAGAATTTTCCATAAGTAAATTCCATCCGCACAAAATTAAATTACTTCATGAATTGAATTAGGATGACGGGGACCAAAGGCAAGAGTTTTGGGAAATTATGACCCAGCGTATGATCGAAACCCCGAATTTACAATGTTTGCTTTTCGGATGAGTGCACTATTTCACTCCGTGGGGAGGTTAACCGAACTGTAGATTTTGGAGCAATACAAATTCTCATTTATTTCGAGAAGCTCATAGTCAACATCCGGTAAAACTAAACGTTTTGGCAGGCATTTTGGGAAATCATCTAATTGGACCCCTGTTTATTCCTGGTAATTTAAATGCCGAACTTTATCACAATATATTGGAAAATGAAATTAATGCATTGACGATAGAAAAAGTAGCAAATGATTCTCTACTACATGAAGAGCAATTGCATTTCCAACAAGATGGAGTTCCTCCTCACTACGCCGCACCAGTACCTCAATTTGGAATACCCTGGTAGTTGGATTGGAAGAAGAGGTCCTATAGAATGGCCTGCATGATCACCTGATCTGAACCCTTCGGAATTTTTTTGTGGGGATATGTTAAATCCAAAATTTTTATGACTCAGCTTGAAAATTTGGACGAGCGGAGTGTCGTCAGATAACACCGACTATGCTGAACCATGTCAGAGACGGTTTTGAGTCAAGGTTGTACTATTGACTGGAACTCAATGGAAGACACTTTGAATATTTGCTTTAGAGGCATTGTATTGTAATGTATATTCGTTTTTTTAATACTTTTTTGTATTACATGTACAGAAATTGCCATAAAAAAGTTATAACGACGGTATAGTCCGTAAAAAGGGCTTTCAAATGATATACGACAACACCTATTTTCCCTATCTCAAATCTCAAGGTCATTGAATTGGCCTGTTTATGTTGAATGCGCGCAAGCGCTAATTCACCTCAGAAAATTTCCCCCTCGAACCTCCTCCTTTTTTGAAGGCGGTTAAAAAGATCTGAAAATGGATCGATCTAATTTAGGGTAGGTCAATTAATTTTTATTAAAAAAATCGAATCCAATAAAAATGGACACGTCTAATTATTATTTGAATTATACAGAGGTAAAGACAAAAAACAGAGTTTTTGAACTATAGAAAGTATTTTTGAGTTTTATGTGTTCATTTCACAAAACACTGTGTATAAAAGCATACTACATGGGGTGAAAAATACAAAGTTACAGAAACAGATATAGGAAAACAATGAGAAACGGGAAGTATGTTTATTCAGAAATTGGTTAAATATATAGAATGACTTAAAATAAGTCACTTGTGACAAAATATATAGCGTTTTGTCAGTTGCTTTCAACGTCTACTCCTGGAGCAAAATTAATTTGTTTATCAGTTAAGAAACATTAAAAATATTAACTGTCCAAGGATCTGATAAAATGCAGTTTGATAACTGCTGTCAACACCGAAGGGTTTCGTTTGTTTTATCTGGTAGCTAAGCAATGATGCCTTACAGGTGGTAAAATTAAAGACATTGGTTTTAATTATTTGATGCAACGATTTCATTTACATTTTGTCTGCGGGCTAATTGTCGGTGGAATAACACTGCCTCGATTCTGGGAACAACGATTACAATCGGAAGTTAATTTCTTACCGCAAAATTATCATTAGCCATCTACAAATTATTTTCCAAACTGATTATGCTAACAGACTCACATTAAAACCGTTAGACTTGTCTTAAAGACATGATATATGTACGGGGTATATCATGACGAGGCTTATCGTCAGTCTGTTGTTCCATTTAATGAATTAATTCGTTTCACGGGCTCAGTCCAATTATGAAAATGAATTTTTATCCGTTTATGACTTGATAGTTTCAATGGTTAAGCAGGTATGCGAATTGAAACTATGCGATGGCCATTACTGAAATTTTTTCGTGATATTGACTCTAATTGGATATATTCTCATACAAATTAAAGCATCTGTAATGCTATATAAAGGTAAAATGGCTAAGTCACAGCGGCATGTACGCTAATAGGATTGATCTTTTATTAAAAATAGTAGCCGATATTGTTAATTAGTATGAGACCTGTAAATGCATTTAAAAAAGTTAAGACGGTTTAAAAGATGAAGATCATATATACAGAATGTCTGTTGATTTTTGTTGTTTAAAGCTTGATTAGTTTTATTGTTTTGTCATATGTTGTGTAATGATAAAATTCAAATTCATGAATCAGACAATTTACTTATTTACCGACTTCCAAAAAGGAGGAGGTTATCAATTCGTCAGCACGTTTTTTTATGTATGCTCAGTGAGTATTCAAAAACGGCTTGGACAAATTTGATTATCTAAACGGCATTGTAAAGGTACCATGTAATTTTCTATAACGTGAGATTTACGGTTTTCCAGAAAATCTGAAAAAACAGTAAATAAGAGACTTTTCAGTGAATTTCAATAAATCTACACTGTTTTTTCTAAAACGGCTCAACCAATTTGAATATTTTAAATTGCATTCTACAAAGAAATGTTCCAGCTTGAATCCATGAAATTATCTATAACGTAAAACATACCGTCTTTCCGAAAATCGTAAAAATATTTGCAAAAACACTGTAAACATCAATGTAAATGTCATGATGAAGTAACCCACAGTATTATTGAATTCCACTTTATTTAGACAGACTTGTGACAATTGGTTCGCTACATTGTAGCTTCTTCTGACAATGCATGTAGGGAAACAATTGTCACAAGTGTGTCTAAATAAAGTGGAATTCAATAATACTGTATATTATTTGATCATGAGTCTTAATTTCCACCAAGTAATGGCCATTCTATATCCAGTGAATGTAAATGTCAAAATTTCATCATAAATATCTAGCTTAAATGTCAAGATATGCCATGAAAGTTATCGTGCAGGGTGTCTGTAATGGTCTTCATTACAGTCGAGTGAATATATTAAAATATTCAATTAGTGTATCCAAAAGAAAATTTTTTAGATGAGCGATATTTTCTATATGGTGTACGGTGGTAGGTATGTGCGTGAGAATTTACACAGTTGAAATATTGGGCGAAGTAAAATTACAGTTAGACAGGTGAGTTCAAAAAATCTGACAAAATAATATGATATTGATATAAGTAGTTGTTAATACAAGGTGGTTGAAATAAGAGTGAAGTAAATCTATAGTTATATACAGTGGATAAAAAAAACTTATGAAATGTTTAAATAAGCATACGCAGTAAAGATATTCGAGTAATAGTGCGGAGGGTTAAAAAAATATTAGAAGCATTTGCATATACATGAGCAGTTTCTTATACTTGGCATATTTGACGAAGTAACATTACAGGTATACAGGGTGATTTAAACAATAGAAGATTAGAAATAGGTTGGAGCGGATTAATACTTATACAGGGCGGTTGCAACATCATGTAGAGTTGAAGTATAGTTGTACAGGGTGAATCAAAAATAATAAACAGATAATTTATATTGGGTCCAATACACAGAAACATATACAGGGTGGTTGCAAATAATAAAGAAAAATAAAAAAATATGTGGATATTACAAAAAAATACAAATGAGAGAGAGAGAGAGAGATAACGACACGCTAAAGTAACCAATAGAATTGTACCTTAAATCTGATAAAAAAATGTCAGAAAATAGTTATTGATTGCACACGGTTTCCAAAAGATTTTTTTTATTTTAGTCCAGTTGAAGTTGGTTCTTTTTTATATATAAATTATTTATATTTCTTCTTCTTCAAGCGATTCTCCTCGGATCTTTGTGGTCCTGAACTGTGAGTTCTTATTGACTACTCACCACTTTCATTCAACTAAAAATATTTTATTATTTGTATAGTGATTAATTTTATTAAGTGTGTGCTAGGGAGAGATGTTTTAATTTAACTGAGTACTAAGGGAAGTGCGGTGATAATAATCTTATGCAGATAAGGGAAAGGTTTCATAGTTTTATTTTGCAAGCTTTCAAGAATTTGAAGAGTGATTTATAAGTATTTATTAAAGAATTAGCTAATAGCCTATTCACTGAACGGGGAACGTAATGTCCTAAATCTACTAGCTCTGGGTTGATTATATGTAGCGCAATTGAAGAAAATGTGAATGACGTACCATATTCTCCATAGTGACAATGAGGAGAATTAGTAAGGAGCAATAATGACCTAATCTGATTCTGCATAACATTGTACTAAATTCTCTGTTAGTATATGGGATGCTATGGAACCAAGAACCCTTCAAAAATTTGTATTGATTACTGATAGCTCTTGGGGTTATATTTAGATGACTGTTCCCAATGAAATTTCCAAGACTCTATTAAATCTTTCTTGGCTTTGTTCCGTGCATCAGTTGAAAGAATTCTTCTGACTTAGATCAGTGAGTTAAGTCAACTTTTTTTTTTGTCCACCATCTACAACAAGATTAGATCCGTTACAAATTTTTATTTTTGCAAATTTTTGAATCTGTCAACTTGACTCTTCATGGGATTGTAGTAGCCATGTTGAAACCGCCATATTGGATTTTGCAAAGGCGCACATGGCATGTGAACGTCTTAGAGGTCTTAAGATTTAAAACGAATTCTTGTGCGATTTTCTTGTTGATTACAAATTTCTATTATAACGAATTGTCATTTTTTAACTCTACATACATCTATCAGTCATACGAGACTATTACCCGTGCAAAGTTAGGCCTCGTCTAATTTTAATAAGAGACTTATGTTTGTTATTTAAAGCTTAGGAATAATAACTTCCTAATGTTTTTATTAACTGCGTTGAACTAAACTTGCAAATCGTAAAGAACCCAACTGTAGTTACTTGATAAGCCAAAGTTAAAGGACCAGGCACCTTTCTTATGGACTTCTGTCAAAATTTTGGTATCTTGTAGAAGTTGACGTTCTGACAAAAAGAGTCCATGGGCTCTAACAGATTCTATAACTAGTTTTGGAGATACAGGATGTTAAAAATCGAAAATGTGGCATTTTTAATATCTGATTTCCCATGAAGGATGTGTTTTATTTATTAGTAGAGAAATTGTGATTTGTACAAAACAATTGCCGTCAATTTTTCTGGATTACAGGGTATTTCAAAAATACGTAACATGTGCTTTTGGAAAAAATCATTTTTTTATTACAACGTTGAAAACATAAGAAGATGTTTTTGCACAAATAATATCTCATTAATGTAATAACTCATTGGATATGCTTCATATAATATACAGTGTGAGTTATAAATATAGCTAGAGAAGGCATATATTGTTTTTTCCTATTAATGAGTCACTGTGTACGAACCATTCATACTGCAATTTTAATAAGACAATAAACAGCTATATTATCCGTCTCTTGAAACTCAACAGGATGTTAAACTCATTGCAAAAACTATAAATATTATACTACCCTGTATTTTAAATTATCTCCGTCAACTTTGTATGTTATAACATTGCTACGTTAACAACCAAACTTTGGTTTACTCCTTGATGATGACAACTTAGAGTTGTTGGAACGACGTTGAGTGTTTAAAATAAAGGTTTGGTGTTAGGGTGCAAAACTGAGTTTTTACATTTGTGACACACCAAAGTTTCCACAGCATTTCCAAATGTTCAGTGTTTAACTGAGCAGAATATTGTTAAAATTGTATGACTAATATTCGAGATATAGGGTGTGTAACTTCGGAAATGTCAGATATCTCATAACAGACGTGTATTTATTTCCGTATATTCCAGGAAATATAATTTTCCCATTATTTGACAAAAATAATGAATAAAATAATTACCATTAATTATCTTTGATTATAGTGTGTTTCCAATATATATAACATGTTTTTTCAGAAAACTCTTTGTTTTATTACAACCATGAATAAATAAGATGTAATATCACAATTAATAAGAAATGAGTTCTTGGACGGGTTCATATATTATACAGTGTAAGTGGTAAATATAGCTATAGTGAACATATACCAGTTTTTAGCATTAATGAGTAACCCTGTATAAACTACAATACTTTAAATTGTACATTTTTTGGAAAGCTGTAGAATTTAGTGTGATGAGTCCTAGATTTGTATAATTTAATATAAAAATTCCAGGACTCATGGTTTATACAGGGTTACTTATTAATGGAAAAAATAATAGATGCCCACTTTAGCAATATTTACAACTCACACTGTATAATGTATGAACATGTCCAAAAATTAATTTCTTTAACATTATATAACTGAGCAATTAGATCTTTTTATGTATTCAAGGTTATAATAAAAATTGAGTTTTCTAAAAAAACATGTTACGTATATGGGAAACACCCTGTAATAAAAAATAATTAATAGTATATTTTTGTGGAATATTTATGTCAAACAATGTGAAAACCACATTTTTTGCAATAAACGGATTAAAACACATCTATTATGAGAAATGTGATAGGATAAAGGTGACATTTCCGAAAACTCTATATGTCGAAAATTAGTCTTACAATTTTAATAATATTCTGCTCAGTAAAACACTAAACATTTGTTAAGGTAAAAATGTAATAACATACAAAATTGATGGAGAGATTTGAAAACTACGGGGTATTATAAAAAAATACATATTTTCAATATGTATAGTTTTTGCAATCAGTTTAACATCCCGTTGAGTATAAAGACGGATAATATATCTGTTTAATGTCTTATTAAAATTCCAGCACGAATGGTTCGTACAGAGTGATTCATTAATAGGAAAAAATAATATATGCATTCTCTAGCTATATTTATGGCTCACACTGTATTTTATATGAAACACATCCTTCTTATATTTTCAACGTTGTAATAAATAAATTTTGTGAAATATTTATGTCCAATAATGCAAAAATCACAATTTGTCCAATATCCGGAAATAAAGCATGTCTATAATTGGAAATCTGATATCAAAAATGTGGCATTTCCGATGTTTAACACTCTGTACCACGAAAACTAGTCATAGAATCTGTTTGAGCCCATGGACTCTTTTTGTCAGAACGTCAACTTTTACAACATACCAAAATTTCAAACAATTTGACGGAAGTCCATAAGAAAGGTGCCTGGTCCTTTGTTGTTACAATTCAGTATTATTATATATCTCGAAGTGCATTTTTCGTTTTTGTTGTTTTCTCATCATGGATTATATTTGATGACTAATTCGTTAACTTTCAAACAAATGTATAGCCCCGAAATATCTTTCTGTGATACTGTGATAGTTAAAATGTTATCGAGGATTTCTACTTCACAGAACAGTTTTATTTTAGCTATCAATTATAATTATATTGTACATTTTAAATTAATTACACGATTTGAATTAAATGCATGTCACCTATAACGATTTATTAACGAAGCAAATCAAGTTTATCACTAGACATATTTTCCAAATATCCTGGCGACTAAGCGAACATATTTTAAAATAAAAAGCAACTTTTTCTATAATGATACGTTTAATTCAGGCAAATAATAAATTAAATCTGTTATAAATAATTTATATAATTTCAATTACAACAGTAGTCGTTTTATTTATATGTATTAATTGTTATTTATTACCGTACAACTTCCCTAACTCAACTGATATTGAATTAATAAATTACTTATTTATTGTCATTGTAATATTATGACAGTATTACGAGTGCAAAATGTTAATTCAAAAAATTAATATTCAACGGAAATTTGTCAACGGTCATTTTTCAACCTTACAAAGTCATTTTTTAAAAACAGTGTCTAAATAGTCCAGTCAGATTATATAGGGTGGACCATTTTAATCTACAATAGAGAATATCTCAAATCGAAAAATCCTAGAAAAAAGTTCCACACAAGAATTATAGGATACTAGAGGGGGTTACTCGATGGTGTTGACAACGATGACCTTGGCCATGTCCTTGAAGGTTATTTGAAGGTCAAGATGATTTTTTTTAAACAAACGCAATATTTTCATCTGATAAAGCAGAAAACAACATTTTAGTTTGAACCATTTATGTATAAAGTATATAGGGTGTACTGTAATCGTACTTCATCAACCAAGTTCTAGGTTATTTCCTGCCGGACAGCCAGGTCTTAGTCGCGGAAGGTCATTAGGTATTAAAATAGAGGAACTTGACTGCTCAAAGTGAAACAGGGAATGGTATATGAGTGAGGCATTAGATGAAATGGATCTGTTGCGTAAATATGAATGAAATACATTTTGATTCATTGCCACTCATAAGATATACTAAAAATCGGGGCTTTTGATTATAAATAGTACTCGTTTTGGGACTGAAAATCTAGAAAATAAAATGATAAAAAATTAAATAATAAACACCATTTAATAGTAAACCGAACAAAAATGTAGAAAATAACTCTTCACGTTTGTGTTACAGAAGTAGAAAGTCCAAAAATCAATTATGATTGATTAATTTAGAATATGATTAAAATTAAAATTAAATTATTAACTAAATAATTCAATTCATAGTAAAAAAGAGTGGGGTGCAATTTACATATTTTTCATTTAATTCTGTAATTTAGCCTCCAAACTTAATTTGAGGGTTTTGTCATTATTTTCCAGTAAAGTTCAAAGAATGCCCAATGTTCCTATTTTTTTAAAAATTGTTGGTCGTATAATTTCTGAATAAAGGGGGAATAAGTCAATTTTTTAATATTTTTGTTGGGTAATATCTTTTAAATAAATTATTTGTAAAATGTAATAAAAATGTATTTAAATTCCTCGTACTAAGTTCTTTCATTTGATACATTAAGTGATGCGTTTGGAAAAAAAAATTCAGTTTAATTCTATAATTTGCCCCCTAAAATTAATATCAAGGATTTCTCCTCATTTTTGGCTCATAATCTTAGTGGGGCCCAATATCCCTGTTTTTACAAAGTTTGGGTATTTTTTAAATATTCTTGTTAATATTTTCCAAACAATTTATTTTATAAATATGAAAAATGTATATTTGTATTCCTCAGAGTGAGCCCTTTGATTTAATATATTACATGATGCGTATGAAACAAATTTAATTTTATATTTTCCTTTTAATTCTGTAATTTGACCGGAAATATTATTATTAGGATTTTCGCTTCATTTTTCCTGCAATCTTCAAGTGAGGCCCTGCGCCAAAAATTTTTTCAAAAACTTTGTTCCCATAATTTTTGGAATAAACGGGGGAAATTGTGAATTTTGTTATATTTTTGTTAATGTCTTTTAAAGAATTGATTTTAAGAATATGAAAAAAATATATTTGTATTCCTCATAATGAGCCCTCTGATTTGGCATATTACATTTTATTGAAATTTTATTTTGAGATTATTCATTTAACTCTTTAATTTACCATCCAATTTCTCCTTATTTTCCTGTAATGTTCAAGTAAGGCCCTGTCCAATTTTTTTCATAATTTTAGGCCTTATATTTTAGAAGCTAACGCGTTTGGGGAAATTTTTCTTTATTTCTGTTGATATCTTTTAAAACAATTATTTTTAAAACTTTGGGCAACGTCCTATATTCTATTTTCTTTTAAAATTTTAGGCTCTATTGTCTAGGAGATAAGGGAATGATCGATTATTTTTTAAATTTCTCCTTATATCCTAGACAATAGAGCCTAAAATTTTGAAAACAAATGTAGAATATAGGATGTTGCCTAAAGTTTAAAAATAATTGTTTTAAAGGATAACAGAAATATACAAAAATTTACCCATTCCTCACACTCTTTAGCTTCGAAGCTATAAAGCCTTTAATTATGAAAAAAGTTGGACATATAGGGCCTTACCTGAACTTTACAGGAAAAATAAGGAAAAATCCCTAATATTAATTTTGGGTGGCAAATTACAGAGTTAAACGGAAAATATCAAAATAAAATTATTTCAAACGCATCATGTAATATATCAAAAGAAAGTTCTCGTTATGAGGAATACAAATATAAACAAAATATATCTTTTTTCATATTTTTAAAACAATTCTTTAAAAGATATTAGCAAATATAAAACAAAGTTCATCCATTCCCCCCCATTTATTTCCGAAACTATGCGAAACAACAAATTTGAAAGAAAAATAGGGGTAGAGGGCCTAACATGAAAATCCTAATAGTAATTTTTGGGGGCAAATTACAGAGTTAAAACGAAAATATTAAATTAAATATGTTTCAAACGAATCACGTAATATATAAAATCAAAGGGCTCACTCTGAGGGAGACAAATATATATTTTTCATATTTTTCAAAATAAATAAATTAAAAAATATTAACAAAATATCAAAAAATACCCACCCTTCTTCTTTATATTTTTTGCAAAACTATAATACCTAAACTTTTGAAAAAAATTAGGGGTTATTGAGCCCCATTTAAATTATAAAGAAAAAAATAATGAGAAATCCCTAATATTATTTTTTTTGGGGGAGAGGGGGGGGGCAAAATTATACAATTAAATTGAAATTTTTTTTTCAAACGCAGCACTTAATATATCAAAAGAAAGAGCTTATGAAGAATATAAATATATTTTTTCATATTTCAAAATTAATTTATTTAAAAGATATTAATAAAAATAAAATGTTAAAAATTGACTTTTCCACCCTTTATCTCAGAAATAAATAAATGACTTACAATTTTGAAAAATTAGAAATATATTTAAACTGGAAAATAACGAGAAAACCCTGTTACGAAGTTTGGGGGCTAATTTACAGAAAAATAGAAAATTTCATTATGAGAAATACAACTATTTTTTTTTCATATTATTAAAAAAATTAGAAAGTTAATTAAATATATTTACAAAAATCCAAAGAATCATGTATCACTTAAAATAAAAAAGCTCATTGTAAGAAGTATATGTGTATACTTTTCATAAATTTAATATGCCTGCTTTAAAAGATATTAAGAAAAATATAAAAAATTCACTCGTTCCCTGCTTGCCTGTAACTGAAATATTAGAAAGATATATACTTTGATTAACCTACATTGCATAAAATCTTAAAGCTGGTACGAAACCCTTAGTATTCGAGTACTTGACCAAATTATTTTAATAATAAAACACGATTTAGTTCGGTCATTCTCATACACAATTATTGTATATTTAGACCTCTATAATTTGACTGGGCTAAGCCGACATAAACTTGTTCACCGCATTCAAACAACCTGTCCATCGAGAATTCATAGTACGTCAATACATGTTGTTCGGGTATTTACACAGAGGGGTCACATTACGTAATATGTTTTAGTAATATAATACGAAAACCAAGCATTGTGTGTGTCGGTAGTACAAATAATGCATGTATGTTTGTGATATTTGTAAATTATCGATGTACATGTAACCAATATCGCAGTATAGATTCCAAATAATTATCGTATGCCCTCAGGAACATCGCTCAGTTTTATGTGAAATTATTCCTGTAGGGAAAATCTATACCTTATAATATTGAAAATGCTTGATTGTAGGTGTTGTCATGAACGAGTTTTATAATGGAAACTGTTAATTAGTGTCAAAGTTTGGGGTCCAATCAAAACAGAACTGCTTTTGTTGTAATGTAAAAAAATTTGGTTAAGTTCGAGTATTCCGTATACTAAGTGTTCCGTACCATTTTTGAGATTTGATACATTGTAGGTGAATCAAAGTATACTTTTCTAATATTTTATTTTCATACATGCGGGGAATGAGCGCATTTTCTTATATCTACCTTAATGTCTTAATATGTTAATTAAGCATTTTAAATTCATAATAAATATACATTTATTTCTCACACAGAGCCTTTTTATTTTTTCTACTACATGATTCGCTTGATTTTTATACTCATATTTATTTAATTTTCTGATTGGTGAACAAAATTATGATTAGGATTTTCGCTTTATTTTAGCATTGAACATTTAGTGAAACCCTATATAATATAATCTTTTATCTGTATTTTAGGCTTAGTAGTATGGAAGAGCGAGGGGAGAATGGGTCAAATTTTAAATATTATTAAATCTTCTAAACAAATTATTTTTAAAATAAAAATTGAATATGTTTAGAATTTGTGTTTTACATTCCTAAATAGTCGAATTTAAAAAAAATATATTATCTAACTTTTTAGTAGCTATACCTACCTGTATCCTGACTATTGCACTTGATCTATTATATGATAAGCAAGTAAAAAAAATAAGTGTGTAATTGAATTCCAATTTTAATATCAAGGTTTTCTTCTTATTTTTCCTGTAAAGTTCAAGTGAGTCCCTATATTTATCTTTTGTTTCAAAATTTTAGGTCCTGTAGTTTTCGAGATAAAGGGGGGAAAAATTCGACGTTTTGTATTTTTGTTAATATCTTTCAAACAAATAATTTAAAAAAATATGAAAAATGTATATTTGTATTTTTCATAATGGGCCCTTTCATTTGATATATTACAGGATGCATTAAAAAATAATTCATTATTTTCCATTTAATTCTATAATTTGACCCCCAAAATTAAATTAGGGATTTTCTTAATTATCTTATAAAGTTCAAAAGACCCCTGATTTTTTTCAAAGTTGTATACGACCTACAAATAACGGAGGGAATGCGTATTTGTTAAAATATTTGTGTTAATATCTTTTATAAAAATTTATCTTATTGATCTTAAAAATATGGATAAATATATTTATATTGGTCATAATGAGCCCTTTCGTTTGATGTATTACACGATGCCATAGAAACAATTTTAATGTTAATTCTATAATTTGCCCCCCCCCAACATTGAAATTATGGGTTTCTTCTTACCTTTCCTGTAAAGTTCGGGGAACTTTCTGTATTCTCAATTTTTTCAAAATTGTAGGCTCAGTAGTTTCGGCGATAAGGAGGTGAATTTTCGATTTTTTTCTCTTTCCTGTAAAGTTCGGGGAACTTTCTATATTCTCAATTTTTTCAAAATTGTAGGCTCAGTAGTTTCGGAGATAAGGAGGTGAATTTTCGATTTTTTTCTCTTTCCTGTAAAGTTCGGGGAACTTTCTGTATTCTCAATTTTTCAAAATTGTAGGTTCAGTAGTTTCGGAGATAAGGAGGTGAATTTTTGATGTTTTTCTCTTTTCGCACCTCGATAATCAAGATTTCTTCATTTATGACATGTACTCTTGATAGGGACTCCAAACTATATACTGACACCACATTTAAACCTTTTTTTTCAGTAGAAGATAATATAAGGGTATCCATATATTTTATATACGGAACCCTAATAAAAGGACATCCATATATACATAGGCAAAGACAAAACGATTAGGTACCATTTTCTCCTCCGTCTCTAAACCGATTTTGTTAATTTTTGTTTTGTTTAGTAGCTACTGACGACCTTCAGTGCAGAATGCTAACATTAATTTATAATATTGGTTCATTCAGTAAATAAAATTTAATAAAAATTCATTATTTACGTCCATACTGCCAACGTCAAACAAGTGACAGTGCCGCCGCCGCCAGACGGTCAAAGTCAAAACATTGAGTAATTATATATGGAGGGAGCTATCGTTAGATGCTGTTAAGTTCTGAGAGCAGGTACTTCTGGAAGTGGCATGCAAGCGTTGTTATTATTTAGTAGTAAATAGTCAATGTAGTAGATCTGTGTTGATTTTTTGGACGCGTTGCAGTTAACTTTCATATTAACTATTCTGTTTTTAATGTGAGTTTAATTATTTGATTGATATATTATTATAACAACCTTTCCGAAGGTATTGTGTAAAAAATTGTCAGACAGCGGACAATAGAGAATGTATGGAATATTTAAGTTCTCCTATGGTTTTTGGTTCTCTCTTTTCTGTAATTTTCCTGAACTTGATTGAAACCGCAAATGACGAAAACTTTTAGGTTGCAAAGAACAATCTTCCAATTATTATATCGAATATTTTGCCAGGAGCGGTTTCAGCCAAAAATTTGGGGTGTCATTCATTTGTCAAAAATATTTCGAGTTTGATTACATTTTTATTTTCTTTTCATTTCAATAGATTTGTCAATATGAGTGAAAAATTTTGGTCATTACATCTACTTCTCCGATTTTTCCACAACTCTGTTTCTTATAAAAATTTACTTTTTACAATTGATGCAATAGGGTTGAATTTCTACCACTGGGCGACCACTAGTTCTATGAAAATGTGCAAAAAACTGTAAACTTCAAATCAATTAGTTTTTATTAAAATTTAATAGACTACTGCTTATGTAAATGTAAATTTATTTCGCATGCATATAATAAAATCGTTTTCTGAGACTTGTTTGCGGCATCTTCCAGTTTCATTTAAATTTCTTGGGAGATAACACCTCATTAACGAAAAAGACTGTATATTAAAAATGTCCAAATTATTTAAAGTTTTGTTTTGTCTTCATTGTCGGTATTAAAATCAGAATGAAATAGAAATTTTGAATTGAAAGCTATCGTTTTGACCATTTTACTGTTGATTCAGTAAACCTAACCTAACCTAAATAAGGGAAAAAATAAGAAAACCTTATGAAGTATCCCTATATAAGCCTTGTTCTAAAAGATATGACCATTATGGATTTTATTCTTAATTCTTGGTAATCGGAAACGATTGAATTCCAGGCAAACTTTTTTAATTTTCCTTTTGGGTTCTTTATTGTTCAATTGCCAAATAGTATTTTATGGCCAGGTTTCTAAGCGTGTTCACAAATTTTAGATTTTTTATAATTGTGTCTTTAACTAATTGTAGTGTCCATTTATTCGTACATTTAGAGAAACATCAATTCTCTCTAATGTAAAATTGTTTTGAGATATGAGTTGCATTTTGTTGGTTCTGTTGTTGATATTATTGATTTTACTGTATTTCTTGTTTTGAAAGTTGTTTTGACATTAAATTCTTTTCATACTCTTCAGTCTTTCTGACAGACCCAGTATATATGGTATAGTTGTTATTGAAATGGGGTTGTGTTGAGTTTCAGTATTACTTAGAGAAGTTTCATGATGATATCAATGTTTGTTTTGTGCTAATTTATGATTAATTTTTGTTGTTGATTTTTTTCCAACAATTTTGTATATTTTTTTGTTTGTTACTTTGTTTTCATTAGAACTATTGATCTTTGCCTTATCAGATAGTGATTTAATGACACCTTCTTTAATGTGTTTTGGTCAAATTGAGATATGTGTTAGTATAAGCCGATTTGTGGTAAAACATTGTTTCTCGAATGAAGATTTTCAAAAATATATATTTTGTTCTTTGTTGTTTATGCAATTTCTGTCTAAGCTCGCTTCTGATACCAATCAGAAGCGAGCTTAGACAGAGTTAGATACGTCTACTGGGTTTGCTGTTTCTTTCACCGCAATAGTTAGTGACGTCTCACTATTGCTTGCAGCTCTAGACAGATACACGTACATCCACTCGGTTTCGTTTCTCTCTCATCCAGTGTTAGATTTCACTTGGAGCTTATACGTTTGTAGGTAGCTCGCAATACACAAATATCGTATCAAAGTTGAAAAGAGAGGGCAATAGAGAGAGACAGAGGCAATTTCACTCTATTGGGAGCTGTTTCCAATGTAATACGTTCAGCATGTAGTTTATTGGCTGTTTCCACCTACCAAGTGAAATAGCCTGTTACTGTCTATTGCCCTCTTCTTCTAGTCTTGTTACGATATTTGTGCATTGCAGAGTAGCTCTAAAACTGCATGCTCTAAGCATATACCTCACGCACTCTATCATTAGGTATTACCTCTATGGTCACGTTATACTCACGTGACATTATGACTTTTAAACATGATGGGCAATTCAAATCTTTTGCTACTTATTGAAACACACTTTACCTTGATTTTTGGAAGAGATGAAGAAATTGTTCCAGCCCTTCATAGGGATGGCAACTAGACTCAACCTCGTGCATGGATAAGACGACTTCAACAGCATGGAAAACCAAGTCGAGGAACGCCAACGGGTTAAAGAACGAACGGGAACTAAACCTAGAAGAGCACAACATTCACATAGCACCAATACAAGAGACCTGGCTCAAAGTAGATAAAAACTTCAGGATCGGGAACTACATAGTACACAGACCGGACAGGCCAGAAAGGAAACCAGAAGGATATGTGACAACCGTGAAGAATCGACTAAAATACCAGCAAGATGATTCCTTATCTAACAGAAAACATCGAAAATTGACAAAGCCAAACCGAAGATACTAGGAGAAGGCTACAAGAACATGCAGAAAGAGAGAGATACGACGTAAGGGGACCAACGGAATCAACCGTTCCCCTGACAACAGGAGGTCAAGGAGAGGTAGAGGACAAATTTATCCTACAGAACACGAAAATAGAGACAACAGAGGAACTATCGTCGAACCACAGCCAGTGACGATAACAGCAGCCAGATGGACAGATCAGCCACATACCTAGACAGTGACAAGAACCAGCAGGGAGGGATTTAGAGGATCCAGGACCGAGGAAGACGAGAAACCGGCAGAGATTATTACAGATGAGGACGCATGAAGAATCAGAAGAATCACGCAGGACCAAGATAAACGGAGGGCGCTACTGCAGACAGAAGAGGACACACTATGTCTTAGGGAAGAAGTTTCTTAAGGAATAGCGTTGGGAAAATAATGTAACAGCTCAGGGACACATATAACATAGAAAACAACTTAGTGAACAAATATCAAAATATGGACTAGGAAATTTGCAAAAAAATTAGCTCTGACAATAAAAATATGACTAACCTAATTTGATTTGTAAATGTATCTTTTTGAAGAAGTTCAAAGGATTAATTGCATCGTCGTCGTATATCTCTTCTTACTCAAAACGAGTTTTAAGAAGACAATAATTTTATCAATTTTTCCTTCTTTTTCAGCGAAAACAATAACCCGGAGCATAAGAATTTTAACAAGAGTTCTTACAGTGGAACAAGAACAAGAGAGAGGAGAGCGAGAGCCTTTGTTGTGAAGTTTTTACGTCTACGATAAGCAAATTAAGATCCTGCGATTCACAAGAGCTTGAGGTATCAGTTACTTCCTGAGTGTAATTAAAAACAGGCTGTGCTTTGCTTTAAAAAAACGTATTTTCGTGCTTAAAGATTTGCACTTGAGCACGTACAACGTACAAGAGGTGTATTGTGTTACTAAATCAAATGACATTCGCTGTCTGAAAGTCGAGATAAGGTAATTTGCATATTTTTCATTTACATTGTTAACCGTGAGTACGGTCAGATCTCACGAAAACTCACTTAAATGAAGAAATGACGTTCGAGAGTAGGGGTTATCCATAAAAATATTGTTTAGTAGGAACTTACGGTATTATAAAGTTAACAACATGCATAGGGTATACTACGATGAGCTGAGTCGAAATGTATATGGGAAACTACTGAGAGTATTAATCTGAAAATTGGTATACGAGCAGGAACTGATGTCCGTTATAATATTTTCAATATGTCTTCTGGTTCTACCGGAAGTGAACGACAAATTTGCTTTTTAAAATACAACATTCTGTTTTATAGCATTTTAAGAATCTACGATGAATTTCAATGATTCTTTTTGGAAACATCATATGTCTGAAGGGCTCCAGTTGAAAGATCTTTCATTTTTTTTGGAAATTTTGGCAGATGCAGTCCCTTAGAAAAAAATTAGAAACAACGAGAGCGAGATCAAAAATTTCAAGAATGTACCTGAATAATGCTTAAAGATTGCGAAATCTTTGAAAACTGTTCAAAAAAATTAAACAAAATGTTCAGAAATTGGGACAGTATTCAGCTATCTCTTTTTTCCCAGAGCCAGTGGATTCTATGCTTACATTCCTATACGTAAATTAAGCGGTTTTCGCATTAGATATACTAAATTCTGTGTAGGCTTTTTTGGAAAAACAGTGAAGTGTCAACAAATAATATTTGTTAATAATTTGATGTTAATATCGAAAGCATTCATCATGTCACGTGTAAGATTTAGTAACGAAGAATAGTTCAATTTGTTAATACTTTATGGGGAATGTAATAAAGTTATCATGACATGCTGACGCGGCTCATTCTCAGTTGTAAAACACACGAGCAATTTGTGAAAAAGCAAGAACAGGAAACCTGTCATAGATAATGAAGAGAATGAAGTTACAGTTTTGGCATACTTCAGAGCTTATAAAAAAAATTCCCTAGAATTTCCAAAAAGAGAAATGGGAATACCGGTGATGAGTATTCAGAGGATTCTAAAAAAACTGTATTCATTCTCATAAGTTCAGAATTTAAGAGCAGGTGACGCTCAAAGTAGGAATGATTTTTGGGAATTTATATTAAGGAGAATTCACGAAGCTGAACATTTTTTACACAAAATAATTTGGAGTGATACTAATCCACAAGTATTTAAAGAAAGAATGTTTTTGCTGCAATAAAAAATGGCGATGTGTATGGAGTGCACTTGTGTGATGAAAATTGGAATAATTGGAGTAATCGAAGGGTAATATAAAAAATATTTTCCGTGTATTTGTATGTCACAGATATTCCGAAATTTTAGAAAATTATTGACATCTATAATATTTGGACTGGAATCAGATGTGGTATCAACCCGACCTCATAATATTACATCATCATTTTCAAGATCGTTGGATAGCGAACTTTTACCCGATATTACTCCATTAGACTTTTTTGTTTGGCGTCGAATAAGAAATGCTACACCGCAAGAAATTCAGGGTGCCACACATCCCGGATTTTTAACAAGAAATCATAAAAGTTTGAAAGTAGGAGTTAACTACTTACTATAGTTTCTCAAGTTTCTTCTTTGTTCCTGTTTATGTGTTTTTTACAATTGTGAATGATTTGCATCTATTGTTTATGACAGATTTATTTTTTCACAATTTGACATTATTGAAAAATGGTATTTACTAAAGGACCCCGCACATTCCTTATGGAAGGTAGCCCCCTGTGGATTTGGCTGAAATTTTGATATTTTGTAGATCACAACAAAATGAACAAATGTCTTCCCGCAAAGTCTGATGACTGATGGTTTTCAAGTTATGGTTAATTTTGTATTTATGGTCAGAGTATACCACGAAGACCTGAGTCGATATGTATATGAAGAACTACTGGGAGTACTAATGTGAAAATTAGTGTACAGGGGTTTTTCGAGGAGCCGGTTTTAGTTACAATACTTTTAACTGTCTACGACTTCCGATTCTACCGGTAGTGGACCCAAACTTAATTTTTTTTAATGAAACATCCTATTTTTTGTAGCATTTTTAGAATCTATGATGAATTTTAAGATAACTTTATTTTAAGATAACTTTTGACATATCCAGCTCTTCACAAAATATTATTTTTGTGGAAGCAAATAGGGCCAGATCAAAAATTACCAGAATTTGCCTGAATAAAACTTAAAGCTTCCTAAATCTTTGAAAACTGTTAAAAAAAAACGGAGAGCCCAGAAATTGGTACTGAATCCGAAAATCTAGGCCAAAAATTAGGAGTTTATGCTTACAAAACTATGTTTTTATATACACTTGGAAAAATTAAAATTTCCGTGTAGCTATTAGAGATATATGAATTATTAGTAGGCTTTTTTGAAAGAACCGACAAGAAACGTATATACATTACTTTACTTTCTTAACTATTTGTGTAGAATTTGATATGGTTATAAAAAGTATGTGAAACTTTCCATTGCGATCTCCGGAGAGACCAAATCATACTCATAACACCATGACGCAGATCATTTCCTGGCAATCTACCTTTGTTGTTAACGGTGCAGCTTTGACAATATTTATTATTCGACCCCAAATAAAATAAGCAAAGGAGTGATATCGGGAGAACCGGGGGGCCGTCGATGAGGTCCATTATTCTCTATCCAACGATCTTCAAAATGATTGTCTAAAAAGTTATTCACAGGTGCAATATTATGAGGTCGTGTTGAGACCACAGCCGATTCTAGGTCAACTCTAATGGATGTAAACCATTTTCTAAAATTTCGGGATATCTCTCACCTAAAAATAATGTGTGGATTTGTATCACTCCAGTAATGTGGTTGACTATTCCATAAATTTTGCCTCATCCGTCCAAATCATTTGTATAAGAAATGTTCTTCTTCATGAATTTTGATTAATATGAATTCGAAAGATCATTCCATCTTTGAGCGTCACCTGCTCATAAATTTTTAACTAATGAGAATGCAAACGGATAGTTCTAATGTTTTTTTAGAATCCTCTGAAAACTAATCATAGATATTCATTCTCTCTACTGAGGAATTTTCTGGATATGCTCTTAACTGTGCGAAGACTATAACTTAATTCTCTTTATTATCTACGACAAGTTTCCCTTTTTCTTGCTTTTTCACAAACTGCCCATCTGTTTTGCAATTGTGTATAAGCCCCGTCAGCGGGTCATGAGTGGGTGTGGTCTATCCGAGTATCTGGAACGGAACTTAGTTACTAAATCCTAAACGGGACATGATTTTTCAATAATAATTTTGCTTTAACACCAAATTTTAGCAACACCAAATTATTAGCAAATATTGACACTTCAGCATTCGTTTCTTGTCGAGACATATGATATTTCCTTTAATGTAGGTATGGGGTTTCTAATAGGTTTTATTCAGGCAAATTCTGGTATACCTGGCCCTCTTTGTTTCTAAAAAATTTTTTTTTCAACTGGAGCCCTTCAGACATATGATATTTCTAATAAAGTATATAATATACGCCGTTACCTCGATTGTGGTGCTATTGCCCAAAAAAATATAAAATAATCTAGAATATGCCGCAAACAACAAACAAGGTTTAGAAGACAATTAGCATAGTGTTTATTGTTTTTAAGTAATCTCAATCTGTTTTCATTTGAAAATAGTCTGAAAGGGGACATAACAAAGCTCTGAGACTACAAACTTTTCCAGGTAATTTAAATTTGAAAAATGTTATGATGATCCAGTGTCTGAAATAACAGATAAGATTATAAGTCTTGCTTTATGTATTCTTTATTTTTAATATTGACAATGAATAGTTTACCAACCTAGAGATTTTTAGTGCAAATTTACCAATGAATTGATAAACAGTAGAACCATTGATTGTCTGTACATATAAGTAAAATTATCTGTTAAAGGAGCACAAAAATTCATGAAGAATAAATGCAGGGTTTTTTGGTGGAGTACATTTTTATAAAGATATCTGGAAATTTAATTTTGCTAATGGTTTATCTGCATTGAAATGTTTCAAGCCCGTTGCCAGCTGGAGGGCTGGGATTCAAAAATATGTCCGAAATAATTTTGTTCAGAGGATACTGTAACATATGCTACCTTTGTAAAAAATTTACCACAATTATGAACTGATGTACCATTCTTGAACAATATGCTTCATTTGTCCAACATTTACAATTAATTCAAATATCAGAATAGGTTTCTCAAATTTAAAAAACAAAAAATATTACATAAGTATCAATTTAAAATGATCAGTCAAGAAAATAAACCTCTATAGCAACAAATACCCCTATTTAGTTACATCTACAATTCTAAATCAGCCTATCACAAGACTGTGAGTTTTCTACAATTCATCGTAGATTCTAAAAAAGCTTAAAAAAACAGGGTGTTCCATTTATAAAAACAAAGTTTGGGTCCACTTCCGGTAGAACCGGAAGTCGTAGATAACTGATAGATACCAACCAGAGATGCTACAACTATCTTTCAGAGAACCGTTGTAGTCTTTCAATAGTGGCAATCAAATAAACAAAACAAGTGTTGTATAAAACTTATTATATTGCTGCAATACATTAATCCTCAACGGTTTAATAATTAATGAGCAATTGCTCACTATTTCTAAAAGTAATAAGAACATCAGACAGACAAAATAATGTTTAGAAAAAATAAATGAAAAACTGAAATAATTCAACATTAAACAAACTAAACAAAACACAAAGCTGTAGATAATCTTCAAACAATCGATTGACATTTCTTAATTTGTTCTCATCCATAATTCTAAAAAGAAAGATTTCGTTTTAGTGTCATCTTTGGATGTTGGAATAAAAAAATCGATTGTAGTTAGATCTGGTGATACTGGCGGTCGTCTATTCGGCCTCCATCTTGCTATATATTTTTTCTGTAGCACAATACGCAGTTTATTTATTTGTAGATAGGAAGGCTTTTCTTTCTCCCGGAATATCTTTAATCAAGACTTACTGTAACTTTAACTCTAAAAAAAAATCAAACATTTATCTATATAGAAAATAATTCAAGAGGAAAAAAACACAAAATAATTAAATTCATTAATTAATTTTCGAATTTTTAACCCTTTGGAGAAAGTGCAATTAAGGACAGTATCCTGAACAAAAACACATATTGTCACGAATACAAAAAGAATCCGTTTCGATAAGAAAGTATAGTAAACATTTTTGTAAGAAGATAATGTAAAAAGCCTCATATAAATTCATTTCAAGAAACTGAATTCCAAGAATATTTAGTATTCATGTTTAACGGTATTTCACTGTTAACGGCAATTGTTACTTCAATCATTTCGTGTAAGAACACTTGTTTACATTGTACCCTTAAGTAAAGAAAGCAGACTAAAATAACTTCGAAAAACTCATCATTATTCACTGCAATTACATTTGGAAAACAAGCAAAGAAAATCTAAGTGGAAACCTGTGTAAAACTGATGCACTTCCGCGATTTTACGAAACGTATGTACACGGAAAACAATTTGCAATAGAATGCAACAATACAATATGCCACTTCTAAGAATGCGGATTTTCAAAAAGATTTTCCCATGTCAAAACGCATAATTGGTCATCCTAATAGAGTCCTATTTTAAAACCGTTCTAATGTTCGACCATCATTACACACATGGGCTACCGGAAACGTTAACGACTTAATTAATTTACTAATTAGCGGTGACGTCACCTCGATCATTAACAGCGCAGCTTAATGTGTGCATCAAGTGATGTCTAACACGTACTTTAATTGTGATAACTTATTACAATAACGTGTAATTAAGCCATTTAAATAAACATTATTTTTTATTTTCAAGTTGGATCGTGTCTCGTTTGTAATACTAATCAATGTGATATTCTAGATGATGTATGTAGCTAATTATTTTCGATATGTGAAAATTTGTTTTATCTTAATATAAATGAAGGACCTTACAGAATTAATTCTCTGACTCTTCGTAAACCTTTGGTTTTCGAGATTTAGTACTCGTTTGAAACACCAGACAAGATCTTTTTCCAAGGACAGCGGTTTAATTATTGTGATGTTAGATCAGCATGCAGCTTATAACCTAAATGAAGGAAACAGTATAACGTGGAAACAATTTTCAATGAAAATTATGTACGAGCCAAAATTGTTTTCAGTTTGGGGGTTGCTTTTATGAGCACAAGGAAGGAACGGAGATGGGAAATCCCTTTTCGCCGTACCTTGTCAATTTGTTCACGGGCAGGTTCGAAGTTGAAGCAAAAAATGACTCCCAGTATTTTCCTAGGGTACGGATACGGCATGTGGATGACATATTTGCTATATTTAATACTAATGAGTTTAATGTTAATGTTTTGTCATGTATCTTAACAGAAGGTTCCTTCCATATTAACATATGACAGGAAAAATCAGG